>PTEX01000040.1:2936840-3115118 GCA_003342815.1 Eudromia elegans
GAACGCGGGTTCCCATCCGCGCCGCGTCTGCAGCGCGTGTCGCACGATGCCCTCCGCTTGTGCAAACGCCGGTTCTGCCGCTCTCCGGTGCCGCTCCGGTACAAACGGCGGTAACTGCGGCCGCCCGTAGGAGTAGCACCTGCCGGCGAGGGCAGAAACGTCCCCGCCGGCGCCGCCGTTGCCCAAAGTCACCTGAAGGGGCTCAGTGGTTTAGTAACCAAAGCAAACGGTGAGCCGCGGGCTAGCGGGCTTTTTAGTGGGTCTTATAGGAGAGTCCATTCCAATAATGTAAAGGGATCTCTCAGGTTTTAATGGTTTAAAAATAAACCATTAGGTAATTGCTGGTGTGTACAGTTCAGCCAGTAAAAAATACCTAAAAATGCAATGTAATTGCAGCAGAGCAAAGGGGATGTTAGTGGGTATGCTTTACTTCGCATCAGTCTTTCAGATAAAATTACATGTTAAACAGTAAAAATAATGAACACCGGACTTGTAAGTGCCTAAGCACAAGGGAAAGCTCTCTGAAATACCTAAAAGTTTTTTAAAAAATCTACATTTTTTTTCTCTTCTATCACTAGTAACCCCTTAATGCTTGTCTTGCAGTGCAAACATCCAAATCCATATGTCATGATGATCTTTTGGCCCTTCTTATACCAATAAGAACTGCCTCAAACTTCTTTAGCAAACTTTGCCTAATTTTGCAGGAACTTATATGTAGTGTGGAGCTTTTGTCTACTTGTTTACCTCTGGATAGCTATTATCTCTGTTAGCATCAGTTGTTCAGTTTTTGCGTTTCTGTTTAGCAGTGGTTGAAGTTATGTCAAAATATACATCGTCCTTCCTTAAATTTTGAAAAAAAAAGATATTAAGCAAAAGAGTATTATCTTTTCCATGTCTGTGATGTTCACATGCTGTTCTAAGGAGACAAGATTTTCCTTTTGGGTTCTGGTGGACAGTTGGAAGCAGAACAGCCCCACCACAGCTGCATCATCATAGGACAAGAACTTAAATAACTTCACAGGATCTTAAATCCTCATGGTTTAAGGCACACACAGGCTGTAGAAGAAAACTCTTCTTAGTAAGTTTATGAAGTAAGGAAATTCTAAGTGCTTTTTGAGCATATCTTTTTGATAGATTCTTTAGCAACATGGTTACATACTATTTTTTTTTCCTACCGGAACCCTGCCTCAATCAGTGCACAGGATCGATGGAGCTCACTTTACACAATTCAGTATTTTTATTCATCTTCCCCATTGATGCCCAAGTGGGCACATGATTTATTTGCTCCACATTACTCTGCTTTCAAGACAGAACTGATAACATCTGTATGGGCTTTGCTAAAGTGCTTATCATGATGTGATCTGAGTGCTTTGCAGATGGTTGTTACTGTGTCAAAAACTGTCAGATGAGATGAGACTTGCAGATGGTCGACAGAGGTACAGAGAGTTAGGTAAAAGTGATCACTTATTTTAGATGTCTGAATTGAGGCTTCTTAGAAATAGTAATATTTCTATGTATGCTGAAGTTCAAACTGCTACTGATTTTAGTGGCAGTCCAGGATGCTCCACAAATCTGAACTTATCTGCAGAGTGGATAGTAAAAAGAGGAACTCACTGTTAGTTACAAACGATGTTAAATTTGGTGTAAATTGTGTGCATGAACATGGGAGGGAAATGCGAAGGAGACCCTGAAAGCCTTTGTGGCCCTAGTACAGGGCCTCATCCATTTCTCTGCTGGCAAGCCCTGCCTCGTTCACTGCACACACTGCTGCCTCTTGGGGAGGTGAGCCAGGCATCGTGCCTTAAGAAATCTTCCATTTCGTTCTCTATGCATGCTCATCCTGTGTGCTGAATGAGCCAAGGTAACTGTGGAAAGGCAGCATTTGATTATGTATTTAACTATTGTATTACAAGGTACACACTCGGGAGAATGGATTATGGTTGCATAGGTGACTGTCATTTCATTAGTTTTGAGAGTTTGATTTAGCAATCTGCCACATTGTTTGTGCGATAAAATGCATACATGTGTCTTAACCAAAAAAAAAAAAAAGAAACAAAACCTAGAAAATCTACTCTGAAAGTAGATTTCCTCTTGTGTTACTGTATTGAATCTGTAGCAGTCACTAGCAGGATTGGAAAAGTTGAATCCTTTGTCAAAGCTCTTTGCTTTGCTTTGACAAAGACCTAAGAGAGTTGGCATTAGGAGAGCATGGTCCCCTGTGCTTATCACCAGCAAAGCAGAAGGGAGTGATTTCTCCATGGATTTCCACAGATAACTCTGGTAGGGAGGTATGGTGAAACACTGGGGTCTTTCATTCCGTTTTGGGTTTGGATGAGAGTGCGTCTCAGTGGGCAGAGGCTTGTGCTACTCCTCTGCCAGGATGGTCCTTGTCGCTCCTAGTGACAGTCCCTGCATCCTCATGTAGCCACTCTCAGTCTGCTCTTTTTAGATATTTCTGGTCTTAACCATTCCAAATTTATTTTCAGTTTCTTTTCTCAGTCAGTCTCCTTGCTCTTTGCTCACCAGCAATCTTTCAGCTTTTTGTTTTTTCTCCAGAGCTACTACTTCTTGATTTGCTAAGTTCTGTCTCCAGCCCTTCCCTTTTCCCTTCTCTCCTGTTACTTTTCTGCACTCCTAGCAAGCTGTGGTCTCCATTTTTACTTCCCTGCACAGTCCATAGTGTAGCTTTTGTTCTTCTGCAGTGGGACTGCACAGTACTATCTTCCTGTAACTTGGTTACATTATTAGAGATACAGGAAAATGCATATTATTAACCCAAAGCTGTCCTGGTGCTGAAATAAATAATATATTTTCTTTCCATTGCTGTTTTTCATTTGGATACCAAAAACATCCTTTCAAGGATAGAGACTGCACAACTTCTCTGGGTAATGTGCTCCAATGCTTGGCTCAGTTTGAATGATCCTATTATCCTCTCTTACAGTTCCGTAGGAGGAAGAAAATATCAGTATACAGTTGTATGTACCAGTATACATACAACTTGTCTATGTTATGACACCAGTCTTTTTCAGACAAAATCTCACATTTAATCCGGTCACACTGATTGTTAGTGTTATCTTACCTTGTTAACATGTGCTAATCCTCCTGGCAGTGCTAAGTGCTTGCGGAGTCCAGAGCCTTTCTAGAGCACCTGGTTATAACTTGAGTAATAAGTAATGCAGTACTGAATAACCATTCTTTTTTCTTTTTGAAACTCTTTCTGCTTCTGTGATTATCCATGTAAATTTACCTTTTCTCATATGTCTTTTTTCCAAATTTCTTCTTTAGGGTCTTAGTCTTTAGACCTAATCATAGCATAAGAGAAATAAAATTATTTGTTTTATGTTTCATGTGTGAGAAAAGAGATATAGCTTTAGATCCTGAATATTTCTTATGGAAGACTTCCTTTTACATAACTAAATTCTCAACTAGTATGCTTTTGTTGAACTATGAAATAAAAATGATTTTATTTTGACAGAAGCAGTCAGTTGTCTTACCAGCCACTCACTGGTAAGACCTAAAAAGCTGGAACAGACCTACAGTATTTTGGTTTGTATGAAGATCAAAACTGTATTTTCCTTTACCCACCATGTTGAGCCATAATTCTTTTTATGAGCAGTAAGCCCATCACTCTTTTGTACTATTGCCGGAAGCCTAGCTTTTATTTCATCAACTTTCTTCAATTTAGTTCTTTCATATATATATATAAAAATACAGAAAAAAAAAAACCCAAAAAAACCTTTGGCATATTGAGCAGTTTCTACTTTAGATTTTCATTATAAAGGACCTCAAGGGAACACTAACTGATGCTGATATAGGCCTGAGGAAGGCAGGCATTGCAAAATATGTTTTTTCCCTTCATCTTCTCACTTCCTGAAATGTATTTCTTTGCTCTTGAGTTTTATAATGTATTTTCCCTCTCAGTTTTCGCTGTATTTTTTTTTCTATAATCTTTAACATGTTAATGTATTGACAAGGTCTCCAGTTCTGCTATTCATGATAGGTATGTGGCCGTGGTATCACTGGAAAAGGCCTAATCTGTCCATCACAGTGGCAAAAGGAGTTCACGGCTTGAACACAATAGGTTGTTTTTGAAAGTCGCAAACTGCAGACTGACTAGTGTGTGAGTTCAGTAGTAGCTGAGCTTAAACAATATGTATGAATTTCAGTTTGATTGCTTTCCCTTCTCCTTGACTTTATATATAGCGCATGAAAACTGTGCAGCATCTGCCAGCTCTTGCAAAAATACCACTGAAGAAGTGGTGGAAGAGTGCCAATGCTTTTATTCTAACAACTGGTGATAGTTCAGTTATATTTGGTTGCTTAAACATCTTCCCTTTCAGTTTTGCCTTCATTCTTGCCAGATAGTTATGGCATTCTTTCTTTTCTTGTCTTTTAAAATGTTTTTCTATTATTTTTATGTCAATCAAGGAGAAAAAATATTATAGGTTGAATTATGAAGTAGATGTTGAGAAAGCTCCTCAGCTCTTTGACTCTTCATCCTGGTTTCCTGGTTCTTTGTTTTCTTACTGTCAATGTGGTCCTTTCAAAAGTAGATTTTTTTTAAGTTTATTGATACATGAACTGAAAAGGCACAGCATATAGTGAATGGTTCATGATGCAACCCAGTCCCTTCAAAGTTCTTGTCTTTTTATAATTTGGTTGTCTGTATATTCATAGTGTTAGTGACTTAGAAGAAGTGCTTACTTCCTTTTAAGCAGTTTTTACTTGCAAAATAAAAATCTGGAAAGCAAAGGACAGAAAATAATTTAAATTGTAAATAAACTTATTAATGAAAAATATGTAACTGTCAGATGTCAGACAGTGATCTCACTTCTATTTATCTGAAGATAGTGGCCTCAAGAAGAAAGTTTTCTCTATTAATTAATATCCCAAATAATTACATGTGGGAATATAAGCAGAGACTCTCAAGTAGGTTTATTTCCAATAAATAAGATTAGAAGTTTTTAGCTGCATATTATAATCTTAAAGTAAATAATGCTTTGATGTATCTTCACTGTTTTAAGGAAACTAAGAGGCAAGGTAAATTAAACCTAATTGATAATGGCTGGTTTTTATTCTTCCTAGGACCTTTATTCACCTAATATATGCAAAGAATGAGTCATTAGTAGAAGAACATATTTAGTACATGTGGAAAAAATGCAAGTGTGTGATTCGGACTCCTAACATTTTAATGTGTTACTTAATCTTCCTTGGAGATGCTTCCATCTCTCATGCTACAATATAGTCTTTGGAGACAAGTTTTTTCTCTGTTCCCTTTCCAGAGAAAATCTGCAATTACCCAGTTTTCTCAAAGAAAGAGTGCATAGATATAAGCAGCATAAGGAAAGAAGTACTTGTCCTCAGGGCTGCATGTGTTTTCCTGAACCAGTTAAGAGTTGACAGCTCAGTATCACTACTATAGCTGAAAACCAGTCTAAGAATGAAACCAGTCTAAGAAGTTAAAGTAGGTACCAGCTGGAAAAATAGGGGCATGTATATGAAGTAAGTGGCAAAATCAAATTTTGAAAGAGAAATCTGCTTCAGTTAAACAAGTAAGGGCTCCTTTTCTCCCTCTGTTAACAACAGTCCTATACTCTGCATCTCAAAATGCAGCTTTTTTTTTTTTTTTTTTCGTTTCTTCCTATCTACTAGAAAATGAGGAAGAAAGACGTTTTCCCTCTGCAAATTGGAGGACAAGTAAATGTACTGGTTAGTTTGTGATAGTAACTTCTTACCCTGACATTGCCTGACAAGTTATCTCCATTTCTAAGATGAATGCTTTTCAATTAACTTTAATTAGAACAGCACTTTTATGTGTCACTCAGAACCCCAAGGGTATACAAATATGCTTTGTATGGACGTCCTGTAACTAGGTGCAGAAAGAAATTAAAGGGTAGGAAGTGCAAACGTTCCTATAAGAAACAGGAAGACATATGTATAAAGGACAGCTATATCTTGGTGTCTTCCTCAGCACATACACTAATTCCTCCTTCAGATTCATGCTTTCATTTCAAGAAATTCATGATTTATAGGGTGGGTGAATGACTCTGTTGTTACATAGAATTATTTATATTTGATACTGCTTAAGAAATGGTTTAAAGTAAGATACTTATATGTGTGTTGCAGATTCTAAAGCAGTCGTCTTGAGCGTTTCATCAGCATATGCTACCATCCCTTTGTAATGATTTCTGACTGGACATGTGTCTTAGGTGTGCTGCTACTTTATGGCAGAAAATCGTGGTCATCTTCATACAAAAGGTGAAAAAATCTTTTAACAGTACAGTTTTAGCAGAGCAATTATGCAACTTATTCTGTTAATATGCTGAATATTCTGGTGAACTATGTAAAAATAACATTACATAGTACAGTCATATTCTGATATCACTTGAAGCCTATTATTTATCTAACAATTTTATGTATCAATGTAGTATGTCTGTACAAAGATTGCAAGGACAGTCTTGATAGTTGATTCAGCAATGTGACTTACCTGACATGTTACACCATTATTTATTTATATAATTTATAATGAAACTGGAGTAAAAGGTGTGTTCTTGTTTGCAAGACTGCTGAGAGAGTTTTAAGTGTCTTTACTCTGACAGCCTTTGAAGATTTTGACCATGTGAATAGTTGTAAAATCGCAGTATTCTTAAAGTAAGAGTGACAGAATCCAACAAAATCCATGGAATTCCATGAGCCTAGAGGCATGAATCCCCTCATGCATCAACTACTAGGTCTCATCTGAAAATGTTTTAAGAGTTTGTCATACATTTTCTTCTAAGTCTATTAGTAAATACTTCTTTGAGTCTATTCTCAGAGATAGCTTCAGTTGTAATAAAGAATGAATTCATATATTAAAAAATATATATTGTGCCAGTACGGTGATGCGTGCCTGTGTGCCTGCAAGGTCCTTATCTCATGTAGAGCATCCAAACACTAATGTAAATTTCCCTTCTCCCTCCATAAGGGAGCAAGTTGGGGCTCAGCCGTGATCACAAGGGCTCCACGGATCACCATCAGTATTTACTAGAACACCTTTTATTAATTAAGCCATTATTAAACTGTTATTAAAAGCAGATTGGTATTTCTGCAGTACATTATTTTTTCCATCACATCATGCACATATTACAGGTTAGAGGCCACCCCTAAGTGTTAACTGCAAAGCAGAGATGTGAACTGTCCTGCGTGTGGCTCATAGATGGGCGTTCAGGAAGCCCCACAGGTTTTACCGGCTGTGAATGTATATGTCAAGCATCCTATAGTACCTGACTGCACACAGAGCCCCCACCGCCTCGCACGTCTGTCGCTGGTGTCTGTGTGTGCGCTGGGCTTACTGGGGTTTCCTTCGTTTCTGGTAGATGCACCGGGACCGCAGGTCTCCCGTGCTCGTCCATATGTAGGAAAGTCGGGCATCATTTCTCAGCACCTACTCTTTCCTCTCCTTGATGTACTGCTTTCTGGTGACCATTTCTGATCCACACAAGAGTCCATTTATACAGCAAAAACTTACACAGATGGGGCTTATACTGTGACACAAATCTGGGATGTCTGTATTGCACTGTGAAACTCCAGTGAACAGTCATTGAAACATTTTTCTCAACTTATTTCAAGTTTAATTTTACATATGGGGTTAGACATAAGCATTTGAAACTTGAATTTTGGCATGTCCAATGCCATTTTTCAATGGCTAAAAAAAATGAAGTCGTGTTTCACATTGTTTCATGACAATTATCTCTAGCTTCTTAATGTTATGTACTTCAAAAGGCTTTGTTTTTGTTTATTTTTTATTTTATTTAATGTAACTGAATGAAATATATTTGTAGTAGGCACCTTTGTTTCAAGATGGTCTTTCTCCTTTATCAGTCATAAATGTTAGTAACTTTTGGGAGTTACCAAACTTTTTAAATTTAAAATGCTGGTCTTGAAGCTTATATTAGTCTGAAACCTTCCAGGTGCTACTGTTAATGTGAAGAACTTCAAGTTAGCTATTTAATGTGGCTGTAAGGTATGTTGAACCCTTTTGAAAAAAGTATTCCTAAAATGAAATAGCCAAAAATGTTATAGTTTTCTCCTCTGATTAACCATCTGGTTAATGGGCCTGATATTAATCTCACATATGAGATGCTACATTGGGAATATGAGTGAGCTGACATCAAGGGAGTGGCGCTGATGTAAAAATGATTTTAATGACTCTTATCTATAGAGTATGTTGAAGATCGGAAGTAATTTACATGGCAGATCTTAGAGGAGAGCAGAATTCAGCTTTTTTAGGTGCTGTTAACAGGACAGCACTCAAAGTTCCATTTATTTGCAGTAAGTAAATCTACTGTTTCACAGTCAGATCTTTTAGAAGCACTGCTCTATCTATAACACAACTACTTTTAATATATGTAAGTGTGTATATATGATTTTTTTTCTGTATGTTGCTACAGTAGCAATGTCTGAACCTTCTCTGAAGGGAGTCCCATTATTGCTTATTCCCCTAGTTGCTTGCAGTTCTTTCTAAGAACCGATGTTGGCCATTACATGATTGGCTGCCTAGTACATGATCTCTGTATTTCCCCGTGTAATGCCACACTGTAGATTTGTTTCTAGCATTCCAATAAATACCTGATGAGCTTTTCACCTCTGAAAAAGACAGTTTTCTCTTTTTGACATGGGCATTAGACATCATACTGGTTGGGTTTACCATTGTACAAGTCAGGTAGGTTATTCTGTGCCTTTCAGTTGGGTGTGTGAGGGTGTTTAGCATTTCATAATTCTTTACCTGACAAAATGAAACTATATTTTAACTTTACTTCAAGACTCTTTAATTGCCTGAGCATTTCACTTGGCACTGAATACCTGTACCTTCAAGCGTTCTGCCTGACGAGTGTTTGCTTGATGCTTTTGCTGTATGAAGTTGTCAGTTTTATATGATGAAAAGCCTGGTAATTAGGGAGGTGTTCTGCAGTTTGCAAAGTGAACTGTGAGTTGTATTCATACTTAAAAAGCTAATTCAGGTTCTCTAGGAGTCATTACACTGTATATTTATGTAGCACATTTTTAACACTTTCTGTGTCTTGAGATGATTTTCTAAGAACCTATAAGCAAATTAGATAATTAGTTTGAATTAAAATGAACTAAACCCAGTGTCCTTTCAGTAATTACTCTATGTATTTTTCCTTTTTTTAATGCTCTGTTTGTTCTGAGTGATTATGATAATAAAACTATCTGAATTTGTCACCACTCCTAAAGTTGACATATGTATCATTATTTAAGACATCAGTTTGCAATAAGCCTAAGGAAAAAAAAAAGAGAGAGTGTGGAATGTGTGACACTTAGGCTACCAAAATGCAATGCCACAGCATCAGCACTGCCTAACTATGCTGCAACTTAGCTGCTTAACTGCATGCGGTGATTAAAAAAAAAAAAAAAAAGAAAAAAAAGACTGGACAAAATTAGTATCTATGCAAAATGAGTGCATAAAGACCAGGACTTAGAGCGTTTTGGTCATGTTAGTGTTGTTAGGCATGGTATTAACATGCTTGCTAGTGCATGGTACCACTAAAGAAAAAAGGTGGTTGTTCTACAGTTATCCTACAGATAATGACTGTACTTCTGTTCCATTAAACTTTCTTAGTAAAGCATAGTGCTGAATTTTGGGAGAGAGGAGAAAAGTTTTTTTGTAGCATTTGATTTTTGGATAGTTGTGACTCTTCTGGAGTATTTCTGAGTTTTAGACTGTTGATAAACAAATCCTTATTTTAATGGAGTTACAGGTTGGTCTTTTTTTCTCTTTTTATAGTACTATACTATTAGTCTTGTTTTCTTTTAATTCTTATTTTTTTTTTTGCTACCATAAAGATGCAGAAAAGGAATATACCAAAGGATATGGTGCTGTATTTTCCAAATGGTCATTGTTCGTTTGGAATAGAATTAAACATGCTGCTCATAGGTGAGTGTTCAACACAGGTATAATATCTATTTCAGGACTCTTCTTTGATCTATAGTTTGAGTATTGAAATAAATTAATAGGTCAAGGGAAATAATGCTGATTATTTATATATATGCATATATATAAAAATATATTAAAACCATGTATCTTTCAGTGGATAAGCTAATGAAAAAAGCTATTGCTCCTCACTTAAAAAATAAAAACCTTACAATATATTGGTTTTACTAAATAGCAGTGGGTTAGGGCAGGTTTTTAAAGCTGTTATAACTAATCAGTTATTCAAAATGATCCTTCCCATAAGCAGAAACAGAAGAACAGAAAGATGACAAAGAATAGCTTTTAGGATTTTTTTTCCTCCTCCCAAGGCTATTTTTCCCCTTCTTTTCAGAATCTCTCTCTCTCTTTTTAATCAAAATGCCAACCTCCTCACAGCTTTCCATATTTTATTATGAGCACTCAACTGTACCATTTAGTTTGGAAGACCTCTGAGTCTGGGAAAAAAAGAAACATTCCTGGGAATCAAGGCAAACACACTGACCCCCAAACTAGTGTCTGAACAGTGGAAATCTCTGTCTTTTAAAGGCAGGTCCCCTTCAGCTCTTTGCCAGTGTCATTTGTGTCCTAGATGCCTCTGCAGCTTCAGTTTAGCTCACCGACATGCCCGAGATCTCACTCGGAAATGCCCAAAAGACATTGCTTGTACTTGTTGTCTCTTGGGCGCAGTGCTTCTGGATTTGGGATAGCTGTTCAAATAAGGGCATTTTGTATCAGCGCACTTGGACAGATGGTCGTCCTGTACAGTATGTGCAAGGATGTTCTTTTCTCAGGGATTGAATTTCAGGCTGGACTACTGAGAGTTGAGGATTTTGTTCTTTTCCTTTCTCTGCTTTAGACACTGATGTAGCCCCTGGAGAGTAGTCTTCTGGTTATCGTTAGAGGCAGTAAAGGAAAATGCTAAGATGGAGGAAGTAGGTCAATTATTGAGATCTGTTTTTGAGTTTATCGCTAAATGAATAAAATGGAAAAGCCAGTACATATTGAAACCTCAGGGCATCATTTGCTGCTGCTGATACTGTCATGAGGAGGGGTTTGCCAAGTCCATGATTAAATATTTGCATGATTGGATTTTATGAGATTTTGGATTTGGATATGGATTTTATGAGAAAGGAGGTGATGCTGATGTTTCCACTTGGATTTTGATTCTAGTCTAACAGAAATTGGTTTTGCCTTTGACTGGTTTTTTTTTTCTACTGTGTAGGTGTTGAATTGATGTTAGTTTGTCTGTGAAGAATTTGCTTTTAAAAAGAGATCACTGTTTTAATGGATTGATAAACTTAAAAAAAATAGAGAACATTTAAAATAACTGTCAGTTACTGCATCTTTTGTTTAAGAATCTCCTTTCACTTCTAAGTTGGATAACTCTTACAAAAAACAACCAAACAAAAGCCCCTCTCAGAACGCTGAAACTACTTTTACTGACATCAACAAATTCATGACCAGGTCATCTGAATAACTGATGTGCTCTCAAAATCCTGAAGTACAAAACATCTCCGACTAAATCAATACAGTTGCATTAAGTGAAAAAAAATTACTTTCAATTTTTGTGTTATTTGGTAATAATTCTGTGAAAGATTTATGATTTTATTCAATCTTTTCAATAAAAGCAGAAGGAAGTAGGTTTGAAATTATTCAGTAGCTTAGAAGTAAGTTCTGTTTACAAACAATTTTATGGTTTCCAGTGGGATTTAGCAGGCAGTACTGCAAAATCATGCAGTAGAACATTTACAAAAATTAATTAACATAATTGCCATCTTCGTCCTGATAATAGCTTATATTTTCATTTTCATTGGTAAGACACAGGTGTAAGGAAAAAATGAGCAGGAAATTATTTGTTAAACGGGCTAAATGGATAATTGAACAAAAGATACTAATTGTATATTTGATCATTTCAGATAAACACATATGAATGTAGCTATTAGCAAAGATTTTTTTTCCCAGTCATTTCCAATTTTTTAGAATTGACTACTAAGTATTTTGATTTGACACTCTCCATTTGCTGATGCAAGTCGCAATCATGTTGCATAAGCAGATACTTTCACCAAAATATATCGTTGCTTGGTGATGAGACAACTTACGGAACACACAGTGATGCCAACTAAACAAATCCAAAACAAAACAATGTTGGTGTTTAATCTTTCAGTAATAGGTTTAAAAAAAAAAAAAAAAAGAAGGGAAAGGATTTGAAGACTGTGAAGAAGAAACCTTATATTTACTAATATAATGCTAATCCTGTATTCCATTTTAGAGAGCAAACAAAGATGGATAAATACATTTACCTGCTCTCAATCAGCCTAAGGCAGTGAGGAAGCAAGACTGTTCCATGTTCTTGTGAGATTTTTTATGTTTATTGTGTTTACAAAATCTTTTTTCTTCTTCTTTTGTTAGTTCTGTGGATTTTTGAAGGACTCTAATATTAAAATATTTTCTCAGTATTGTGCTTTGGATTTCTATTAAAGTAACAGCCTCCTGAATGAGCCAAGTGATCAAGCAGGGAAAGCAGCTGGCAGGCACCCGAACATCCTGCCCAGCTGACCCGTGTGATAGGAGACAGGTTGCAGAGAAGTCACTGCATTAGTGCTAGTAATTATTAACTGCCACTACCATCTTTGTAAATCAGACAGGATAGCGGATCTGAGATATTGTTTTATATGGTAATCTTATATGGTTAACATTTTGGTAGCCCTTAAGTACTACAAAATTATTATTTTGTCATAGTGTTGTGCTGTGACAGGTACTGGCATATTTTCTTAGTGGTGTGCTGGTTGTAGTAAACTAATGGGCAGGAATTCAATAACCTTTTACTGCTCATAAATGCCAAGAAATTGAGTTCATCCTCACAAGTACACATACTGCCTAATGCAACTCTTAGGATGTCAGCATAATAGCCTTGCTTTGAGCTGTCCTGTGGAGAAGGATCACTTAATTATTATTTGCTTTCTCTTTTTAATAGAACAATAGGATTATGGGTTAAAAACTCTTGTTGCTCAAATATTTTCATTCCCCCTTCAATCTGAGTATCCTGTACTTGCAGTTTATATTCCATAAGGAAAACTGAAGGTCTGCCTCAGAAAATGGGAGTGCAGACTCTGCATTGGTTTGTCAAATATTGCTCTGGCACATACACATTTCACAACTGGATTTAATTAGTAGTGCTTTCTTCTAGAGGGTCTGATGAACCAAATGTATAAGATTTACTATTGGAAATGCTTAGCCAGAGATCGACAGAACAGAATCACTGTCTTGTTTGCTCTGCTGGCAGTCATCAGTAGATAGCCTGGAACTGCCTCTTGCTGTGCTGGTAATTCAGAGTGTAAAGGATTTCAGGATGAAAGCTTGGAAAGCTTTCAAGAGATTCGATGAAAACCAGGAGGTATTTCAGGAGTAGGTGACTTCTTTAAGGAAAGTGCCCGGAGGATTTACTTTTTGCTGTTGTAGAGCATGAATATATTGCTAGGAAACTTCCTAGCTCTTCTCACACAGCAATTTGTTTTACAACAGTAAAATCTTTTTACTGTTCATTGTAAAAGCACCTAGTATGTAGCGTATTTGCTAATATATAAATATACAGTGTTTTTATCTTTGGGTCTCACCTTCAAATCCACTCAAAACATAAAAATATACAAAAACATGCATTTCATTTTATGTCCTATGCATGAAATACTATGATGTTTAAGCCATTTTCAAAGAATGCTAAATAAACTTTTTGCTATATACATTTTATATTCTATTAGCTGTCTTGTTTTAGTCAGCTTCTATATGTAGAGATTTATATATTGATATAGTATATGAATGGTAGCCCACTGTTTCTTAGTGTCATCAGGGTAGTCTTGGGTCATATTCCTTACTTACTTGGAATTGATACCTGTGCTTGATTTCAGTCTTCTCTCTTAGACAAAAGACTTGTGCCATGTTTTTCAGCCTAGAGCACCAAGCTTTTATTAAACAGAAATCATGAAGATAGTAAAGCAGTGATAAATAATGCAAGGAATGAAAAATATGAGAAAAAGTAGTAACAGGTTCACAATGCAGGGCTCGATCAGGTGAATTTCACAAGGAGGTTGTGATAACTTCTTCTTCAGTGAGAGGAATGTTATTTTGGAAATCAAAAATTGGCAACATGATGGCTGATCCTCAGAGTCCGGCGAGTGCAGGGAATGGTGCTGGATCTGGTGATGAAGTTCCCTGCTGCGGACAGTTCAGTCCAAGAGCTAACAGTTCAAACTATAAACAAAGTTTAACTGAGCTCTGCAAAATGATAGAAGGAAGGAGATTAAAAAATGTTTAGTGCCTTATCTACCCATTGAGTTTAATTTAGGCTTTGTTTGGTTGTGGTGCGTTTCACTTTTCGTATTCATTGGCTAAGAAGGCTGAACATTTAATACCATACTCTGAAATGTTGATGTGGATGCTAGACCCTTCAGAACATAGGAAATGGCCCTCTCCTTCCTTGGAGTCGGCACAAGTCATTCTGAATGAGGTAATGATCAGAGAAGGGCTGTAGGGCTCCTCCCAAGTGATATCAGTCAAATTATTTGAGTGATATTTCTCATATGGAACCACTTCCTTCTATTTTCTGACATTCCTTATCTCTAATATCATTTTTTACATAGGAAACAAATCTACCTGGTCTGGACGTGTTTCCAGCCGTGGTCTTTTTCAGCACAGGGAAGTAAAAAGAGTCTGCAGGGTTAACTTCTCACGGCTGTGCTCATCTCTGTCATTTTCCACCTCTGCAACACCAGGCCTGTCCTAGGTGGTCGCAGCCACTCCTTGAGTTAGTGCTGTTATCCCTGTCCTTGATTTTCCAGGGCTTTCACCAACAAGTAGGCAGTGCTGCTCCAGTGGCAGCCTTTTCCTCAGGTCGCTGCTACCAGAAAAGAAAAATTTCTTCAGGGTGAAAACCCTTCTCTTGTGGTTACCATGGAAATGCAGAACTGTATGAAAATACAGATTAATATTTCAGTTACATGGAGATCCTCTACAACCTTTTTCATGTTGCCATTTAAGAGAAATGTTCCTTATATAACTACTTGGCCTTTAGTGCTTTCAGCTCCACTATAGTGAGATTTTGGGCCAAATTGTTAATGCAGATAGATATCTACCTATTTAAATAAGTGATTTGATTTCATAGAGTTCTGCTGGTTATTCAAAGTTTTATAAAGCAAGGTTGTTTTTCTGTTGTTGCATAAGATGCATTCTGTTGTTTAATTTCATATATCATCAGTGTTTTGAATCCTGGACCAGTGTCCAAGGAACACTACTACTTCCTCCCTCCTATTCCCCAGTAACATTTCTATTAAAATTGACACGTTGAAAAGCAGTTATAAGACAACAGATACAGCTAGATTTGTCGTAACTGCCTCACTGTGCTGCTTGTTATATATGGATGAAAATTGTTCTAATGCATTCTGGTCAGCTAGATGGGTTACTGTAAAATGCTGGCCTGTCATATTCCTCTGTCCCAGAAATATTTTTTTTTTTATTTGAAAAATGACATGTTAAACTTAAATTACATATTGTCAGATGCTTCATCTCTAGTTACTGTACTAAATTTAAAACTTTTTAATTTGGTGTAACTTCATAACACTAGCAACGTTATACTATATATAATTTTTTTGTATCTTTTTCTACTTCTATGGGGTAACTACAAAGAAATGCTATCTTTTAAAGATATTTTTAGTTTGATAAATTTATATGTAGAATAAGGTTTAGTGGTCTGTTTCATTTGATATAGAGCTTTCAACTTTAACAGCAAGGATTTTTCTTAAAATGGATTCTTACACTAAAGGAAAAAAAAAAAAAAAAAACAGAAAAAAACCCAGTCTTATTCCATTCTTATTTTGCTAGTCCTAGGTTCTACTTTACACTTGGATTTAGTTATTTAAGTGCTTTTATATCAAAAATTGCAGTGTTCCCTTTGGATGTGCTGGCCTTTAGTAGCTTGTGCACTTCTCTCTAGAAAGGCTACGTAAGTTCATGATTAGATGCATAAGTCAGGTTAAAGTTGAAGACGTTTGTAGAAATTTAGTCAGAAAAGCCTGTGAGCTGCAGAAATTTCATGTATAAATGTACTTTGAATTGATTTCAGAATGATAGATTATTCTACTTTGCTCACAGTTGAAACAATAGCTTGATTTGTATTATCTTCTTATAGCAGTTCTCCCATGTAGCAGCCATACTATTTTTGTTTTCAGATGCAAAAAGGCCAAATTGCATTTGAAGTGATGTTTCATAATAAAAAATTAATTCTCTCATAGAGATGCAATGGTGCTGATAGAAGAATATACAGAGAAGGTAACCTGGAAGCAGAGGATGACTTTCATTGTACACTGACAGCAGTGCATTTGAGAAGGGGGTATTTATAGAGTCAAAGTGACTTTGATGTGGGGAATCTAGATGCACAGCTTTCAATTTATAATGTGTGTTAATTGTAAAACCATAGCAATCAGTTTGTCCTATCAGCTAAAAATTCCTGTGGGCGTTACTTGCTTGTATGGAACTTGCATGGTTATTCTTATCAGGTGCTCTGTAGCTTTAGGGCAATCCTGGCTTTGTCAGCAAGACCATCCCGCCTTTCAAGTGCATTTTTTACATGGAGGCAAAGAGGGTAGCATGCAAATGCAGCTGGAAGATAATCGTCAAACTGGCGATAGGCTAATTTATAGCTCGAGATGAGCGTCTTGAATTTGACAGGACTCTGGCAACTTATGCTTGCTCTCCAACTGAAATTGTCTGCTCAGTGTCTCTGATGGAGATGGCAAGATAAGCATTTGAATATTCCAGAGCAGTTAGACAAAGGTCTGAATATCGAAAGAATATTGAAATTTTCACAATAGCATACTCTATACTCTAACTATAGGTGACATGAGTATTCAGTTAGAATAAGAAGCTATTAACTGCATAAGATCTGAAACAGTGGTTCTGTTTGTTCTGCAAGTGTGTAGAAGAGATATTCTGCCCTTGGACCTCCTGCTGAAGCTGATCTCTAGGACCCTTACACTGCTAACTGAAGAGAGATAGGGAATATGCTTGTGCACTAGCACCCGCTTGCCTCTCCTGCTAACTTGCTGGAACAGTCCAAGGGCTTTGAAGGATAAGTTGCACCCTGCAGAACCATCATTAGCTCAGAGATACTGTGGGTCAGGAAATATTTCCCACCAGGTGGTCTGAACTTGGCCACCCTGTCCTGGTGCAAGGGTTTGGGCTGTTTGATTGCATTTTACCTGTGTCTGGTTCAGGGCATCTTTAATTTTCTTGTGTAGACAAAGCCATAGTAATGTGGAGTAGCTTGAAGGATATACTAAATTCAAATAACTGCTAAATATTGTATTGTTTAGACTGAGCTACAGCAAAAGTGTCACACTTGTTTTAAGTTTGGGAAAAGCCTAATTTGCCCATGTGTCTTCCCCTCCCTCTGAACAACCTGCTACAGTAGATGTTGTCTTTTATTATGGCAAATGGTAATAAGTAACTGAGTCCTGTATTATCACTGTTGGTCGTAGGATTTATGCTCCTAGTTGTGGTCGCACTCTGTGCTGTAATGCCACTTCAATTTCTTCTCCCTATTTTTTCACCTACTTCTCAATATTTTATTTCAAAGCCTGTCATTCACTACCAGGGACTTACTCTCCCAGTAATGTATAGCTGCTAGCTGTAGGTGCTGATGCCCTCTGTAGATCCGGCAAGTTACCAATCCAAGTTTTGGGAAGCATTTTCAAAGCAACCAAAATCCCACTGAAAGGCACTGCACTATAGGTGCCTAACAGCAAGTACCCGTTCCACCATCAAAACATTATTAGCACTTGCAGACACGCATGAGCTAACTTTAAGTGAGCTTAATTGGGTTAATTGCTAAGAAGGCAATCTAGAAGAATAGGGCTCAACAAGGCTGCAGAATGTGCCTGAGGCTCTGGGTAAATTCTTGAGCAATTAATGGAGTTTCTGCCATGCTGCTACGGTGCCGCTGTTGTCAACATCAGCCTTAGTGTAAATATGCTGCAATTATTACAACTTTGCATAAATCACAAGAGTCCCTATAGAAGTGGCACCCTGTGATCAAAGCACTGATTTGTTTTGAAGGGAGATTTTGCAGCAAAAGGAGAATATTGTTTGTGTCATAAGCAGCATTTTTGATAGTCCTTGTCTTCAGGTCAAGGGAGGTACTGTAGTGACCTGGGCAAAGCTGTTCTGGAAGTGACACATAGGGGTTTGGTGGCAGACTCGGTAATTGAAGAAGGAGAGAGATGCTGCCAGTCTGCAGAATTATGCCAAGGAATAATTATGGGGAAGCTAGAAATGAGCATTTTGGAATAACAGGGTTCAGGGCCGTTTCTTTAATTAGTGCATAGCTCACCTGCCTTATCCAGTAACACCTACCTCCTCTTTGCATGTGTGTGGAGGATGTTGGGCTTTTGTTGCTGTTGTTTGTTTTGTTTTCATTCAACTCGGGGTAAGCCAGTGCTATCTCCCATTAAATTAGTTAGTTCTGCCATTAATCTTATGAATTAGATGTTCATCTGAAAACAGTGTCAACATATGAGTATTTCAAAGTAGGTTACGCTACCTTTTCCATTTTCTTAGCATAAAAAGATTCTCTACAGCAATGACCTTGAAGCATATGTTTGAACAGACACTACTCAGGCAGGCCTAGTGTAACTGGTATCCAAACAAACAAACAAAAATTGGTTGGTACTTGTTGCATTGGATAGGGGGGCTGATTTGGTAAGAATTGCATTACCCCCTTTTATTCCAGCTGATGGTCAAAGGTTAGAGGGACTGGGGACAGCTGGACTTATCTCTTAACAGGGATATCAAATACTGTGGTAGCTATAGGCCCGACTCTGGCAGCCCCACGTTCAGGAGCAGGCTGTAAACTGTAGGTGTGATCACCTTCAAAGTAAGTAGTCGAGTTCACAAATAGCACTATTTATTCAAATGCAACATTTATACAAAGCAGGTTTTGGATGTCAGTACAAGAAATTCTCCATGACAGCGTGGGGATTTTAGCTAGCTCTGATGTACTAATGCCCAGTCATCACTCACCCCAGAAGATGGGAGAGGGCTGTCCCTCTTGAGGAATTTCCTCAGGCAGCGTCCTGACCTGAGGGGAGGAGAGGGATTTCAGCCCGTTGACAGATCCAGAAGTTACGATGGAGTCTTCCCTCCAACTTCTTAGTCTTCCCTCCTTAGTTCATATTTAGGTGATGCTTGAGTGACTATAGTCATACTTACTTCTGTTATTGTTTGGTGAGATAGTTGCTTTCATGCAAAGGAACAGTCAGTGAAAAATCTAGAGCGTGTGTGCTCAGTGAGCAGGGGTTGTACCTCGGAGACGGGTAACTTTTGGCATGGAGGTGTGTGTTGGCATTATAATGAGCTTATAATGAGCAAAGTTCAAGCAGAGTTCATCCAAAAGGAGTATTTGCCACCCTTGCTGGCTCAGCACCAGAGCTCGTTTTGGGTATCTCCCATCTCCACATCTTGGGCAGCTCCTGTGCGGCTCATCAGCAGACGAGCACAGGGAGGACGGCAGAGTCTTCCCTGTTCAGAGAGTCTCTCCCGCCCAGAGTTCACTCCACTTCTCCCTCCGTTACTCCCCTTTGCAGCTGCGAGGAGGGCAGGTTGTGCCGCCGAGGGAACTGTGGAGGAGCAGAGTCCCTGCCTGCCAACCATCCTGGAAGGGTCAAGTGTGTGTCACTCCAAGCAAGCCTATGTAATGCCGTAACTTCTGTTAGGCCCCAGTTTTCCCCCCTTTTCAAGCAGTTCTCCCACAGTCCTGGAAAAAATAATGATCCAGAATGTAATGTTTATTCCAGGTGAAAGCACTAGCACTTATTACAGATAAGAGCAATAAGACACAAAATGTGGTCATGGAGAATCCGTGATCACCACTGAGTTAAAGCCTCTTATTGTGGACATGTCTCTACACTTTAGTTTGGAACCAGGACAAGGAAAGATGAGAAAGGCAAAGAGAAGAGAAAAGCACCCAGGGAACAGTGCTGACTTTTTTTTTTCGTCTTGGTTCTCATAAATTTCATCACCGGCTGTATTAGATCTGCTGATTTATTATTGGAGTGCCAATATTTAATTATTTTATTGGTCTTTTAAATTGATCGATATTTACTTTGTCTTTTGAGGTCTGGAAGAAGTATCATAAACTCTTTTAGGCTTGCTGTACTTTTTATTTGTGTACAGTTTATTGGTGTTTCTGCAGAGATAAATGACATAGTAAAGTGGAACATTAAATTATTAAATTAACTATTTAGGAGGGATATGCACTAAAAATAAATTTAATGAGCAATACCAACTCACTGTTCTTAGTAGTTATGAACATGTAAAATACAGAACACATATTCAGGCCTATCTTTGAATAGGATTTATTTTAAGGGTGTTATTTACAGCCTGAATCATCAGGGGCACCTTCAGTGATTTCAGTGAGACTTGGATCAAGTCCAGCAACAGTTGAACCACTTAGAATTTCCCAACACTTTAATTGCCAATTATCTTATTTTTTCTAGGTGGTCTGAAGACCTTAGCAGGGTACTGTCTACAATTACAGACTGGGAATAGTAGTTAACCCTCTTAGAAACATGGGCCCTGCCCATGTTTGGTGCAGCAGCCCAGCATGATGCACCGAGCGTGCCGGGCCATTCTGATGCCAGTGATGAGAATACTGCCCGTTGTAACTCTGCTGACAGCAGCAAAGCGATCGTGAATTGATCTAGTACTGTGGGATTGGGTGGCACATGCTGGAGAAATGATTTCATTTGAGATCAATGCCAGCATACAGCTAAGTGCTTATTAATAAAGCAGCATTTATCAAGTAAATATTACGGTGACTTAATATGCCCACAAAAGTCTAATTCATTATTCTCTAGAAAATGAATGTTAAATTATGCATCTCATCCCATATGACAAAGAATATTAGAAAAGGATAGGACATAGGTAGATGAACACAGCTAATGCTTTTGTTGGTTTAACACTATAAAATTTGCTATTCCAATGGAAAAGTGATTCTCTTTCTTCAACTAAAGAGAGATCCTTTAATGGCATTTCATTTTCTGCAATGATCTGTTGTGTGTTGAAATGTAATTACTGCTTAATAGTGTAATTCCAAAGTTATTAAAAAAACCTAAATCACTGAGTGGGCACTGTTAAACCGAGAGTATACATGCATTGGTGTGAGCATCAGTTCACACAATATTAATGAAAATGTAACAATAAAGAAATATGTAGTGTTTGCCTGACATTTGTGGATTAAAATGTTAAGTATTAAATGTTGAAGGCTAAGCCCAAGAAAATCCAATGGATAATTTGAGATTTTGTTGAAAAAATCAAAATTATTTCATTTGTGTTTGTGAAATGACATGTCCAAACTAACACAAAGCAAAATTCAGTCTTTACTAAAGCTTTAGTAATGAGTGCAGAATAATTTCCAAGATTTTGAGTTATGCAGATTGGACAGGAATGTAGCTTTTGATGTTATTTCTTTTTGATTCAGCACAGACATTAGCCTGATTCGCAGGCTAATGAAAAGGCCTGCGAGTGACCCCTTGATATTCTCCTTGCCTCCTGCTTTTAATCTCTTTTGAGCAGAGCTCAGATAAATAATTCACAGAATATTTCACAGATGGTTAAAAGGTGAGGGCAGAGTCACATCTAATGTAAGCAGAGAAGAATTTTCATGGGTTGGTTCCTTTTGGAATCATCAGCCTACTTGGAATAGTGATGGATTTCAGCCAGTGAACTGCTTGTCAATCAGTGTTTTATCTTAAGAATAAGAAATTTTATGTCGAGGTTAAGATAGATTGTCTAGTATCCTCTTATTATATAACTCATAGACTCTTTTCTACTGTTTGAGCTCTTTCAATCAGCAGTTTCAAAAGGTGTTCCATCAAAAACGTTTCTTAAGATGAATTAAAATAGTGCGTTCCTTTGAAAACGTTAACAGCATTTAAACTTATCCTAAAATTATTTCTTGTGCACGGGAGGTTGTCCAGTATTTATTTAGAACGGACAAGTGAGGAACACATTATCAGGTGAAAATACATTTTTAGACTGCAGCTGGCCTTGTGCTGATGAGTATCACAGGCATGTTCACTACTGTGGGCAGGAATTGCAAAGTTCCATTTAATGCAGATGGCAAGATTTCCACATGGTTCTTTAATGAGTTGATAGCAGACTGTTAATAACATGAGATTTGCAGATCATTAGGAGCAATGAGACATTCTGGACTGGAAATACTCTGTTTATTTCCATTGCCCTCTGTCTAATTTGGTTAAGTAGCAACTAACCTCTAAAAATTGACATGAAAATCATCCAGATGGGTGCAGGAAAATTCCAAGATGCATCTTTATCAGTCTTCTTGTGTTGCTGATGGATTCCTGTTCCTAGTAACTGAATAATCCTGTGTCATGTAAGCAAATGAGAAATGGGTTTCGCATCTCTCTACCTTCATTTTCCCCCTAAATTAGAATCAACAGCGGTTGGGTTGTTGTTAGCAACTGTGAAGGGGAAAAATAATGAGAAACAGAAAATGGAGTGTTGGCATGTACTTTTGTGTAGCGATTCATGTTAGTATTTATTTTAAAAAGTACAAGAAAAATAATAGCCATAATTATTGTTAGCAGTTCTGCAACCATGAGAAAGCTTATTCTAGTACAAAATATTTGCCAAAAGAAAAAAAAATCTCTTTTTTTGTTTAACATATCAGTTAGAGGAAAGAGTTTAGCATCTTAAATGCAGTTACTGAGATTTATTGTAAACAAATTATTTTTTTCTTCTGCAGTTGCCATGTATGTTATGAGGGAGCAATTACTAAGGCTGAAAACTTAAATGTTGCATACAAGTATCTTTCGATCGGTTGGCAGGTTACTCTGTGGCTCTTTTGCTTCTAATTCATTTTCCAGTGTTGTTGCTTATCTAAATATTTACTGTTTGCAGCTTAATTAATACTTATTTTCTGTACTTAGAGATGATGCACTAGAAAATATTGTAAATTTTCCTTGTGCTTCTCTTCTCTTTTACTAGTTTTATGCATAGTGATGTATTTTGAAATATCTTGTCTGTGTCCGACTCCTGAACATATTCAGAAGTTAAACATAAATCAGTGGGAAGTCCATTTAAAAATGAAAGGAATTGGAAGAATTGGAAAGAGATGCATGTAATTCCATTCTAGATTCCAAGGTCTATAAAGAGGATGATACTTTGAAAATTTGTTTTGGAGTATCTTACAGGCAAGAGTATCTACTGCACAGGCAATATGTTTTTTCTGTGATATATGTGGTATAGATTAGACATTGTGTTTCTTCAAAATATACCTCTGAGAAGATTATGTTAATTCAAAATATCCATTATCTGAAATAATAAATGTTAATTATGTCACAGTTATGTGGAAATTTTGATTTAATTCCCTTACATTTATTGAAGATGCATACAGATTTTATAAAAGGCAAAAAAGAAGCAGAGTTTGGACAGAGCACTGCTTATCATTGCTTTCCCTTTTCATGATTGTTCTTGCAGTAGAAAGAACCGAAGGTACTTGGCTCATTACAGGAGTGAATCATGGTCTGGTAAATATGCCTGACATTGATAGACTTAAAGAGCTTAATTTTAGTTCATAAAAGACACATTCAGAATAGCTGGACTAATGGGAAGAGTTAACTATTACTTTAGGGACCTTTAATTTGGCAGACAGATACGCAGTAAGATGCATCTGGGATTTGGTAACAATACCCTACAACAGCAATACCCTGGAAGCCTGTTTTTACTTAGGGTGAGGATAACCTGCAAGAAGTAGTCTTGCAGTGAAAAGGAGGTATCTTTGTAAAGGTTGGCTTTTAGTGTTACCAGAAATTATTAGACTTGATGCAAGAATTACTGGTAAGGGTTTGTGACAAATGTTATACAAGAGATAAGGCTAAGCTATTAGGTTTTTGGTTTGGGCTTTTTTGGTCTCGTGATTTTTTTTTAAGTGCATGTGCTATTATTGTGTACTTTTACAGTCTTGAAGGAACGTCCAAGTATAATTTGTTGTTTATTGCCCTTAAGGGTTAATTATATTCTGTATTTTTTTCTTTTTGGCCTTCGCATATGTGGCTTAGTACATTATGGGAGTATATTGGCAGAGAAGATGAAAGCAGAAGCTTGTTGCCTAGTAGCTGAGACATAAGGACAAAAATACTAAACTTAAAATAGTAGCAGTATTAGTCCAAATAGAAAATCAGGTTCATGAATTTTTTAATTTATAAAGAGCATAAAAATTTAAATGTATACAAAAGTCCGTAATCCATACTTACAGAATGTAAAGAACTTTTAGGGAAAAATACCCAGCCCATACACGTGTGTGTGTGTGTGTGTGTGTGTGTGTGTGTGTGTAAAAGCATATATTGCAAAGGATGTTACAGACCCACGGAATAGTGAAGCTTGGAAGGCACCTCTGAGATCATCTGGTCCCATACCCCTGATCAAAGTACAGCTTGAGCAGGAGAAATTTTCTCTGAGATTGGTCAGAAAGCCATTTCTTTACAAAAATTTCCACATTTTTCTTTATATTGGCCATCTTCCAGCAGTTAACAATGACAGTATGCAACACTCTTGGCATAGTACAGTTCGTGGGATCCGGCAAGTATCTGAAGAAAAGTTGATCACAGTAATTACACAGAGCTATTAACACTACTTCCTAAAGTGTTTTTCTTGATATCATGCTACAATTAAGAATTGGATCTTGCAGCTCTTGCAAGATTTTCAAAACACAATTAGGTGAATTCTCTATACATTTGACTTCACTTCTTGGGTAAATATTAGAGTCTTTTAGAGCTGAAATACCTGATTCAGTAATCTAATGAGCAAGGGAAACCATTCTTGCAGTAAAAAATGAAAATAAACTGCATGAATCCCAATCAAATTATTTACATTGCACTGTTATTATTTCAATTGATAGAATAAAAATGCCAGTATTCACTGACCTCCAGCCTACCATGACTATTAAATCTTTCCATGTGCTTGGTTGCTAGAGAACTACAGCATCCAGTTAATTTCAAACCCATGGAAGAGTTGGCTTGCTCCCCTTTTTTATGTATTCCCTTTCCTTTTAGACATAGCTTTGTTTGTTATATGTAGTCTCCTGAGAATAATTTTCAGTGAGTAGTTTGGAAACAAACTATGCTAAATCCTTGAGCTTGTTATTCAGAAAGAAGAAGTAGGCATATTTACATGATGATTCATTTATCCTAGCTCTCTCTTGTGAGCATTATGTGAGTGTAAGGAGCCTGGCTCATACCTAGGTGTTTAAAAACTAGGTCAGAGGAATTTAATTTGTTTTCTTACCTTTTGTTTTAGTGTCATCATGTCTCAAACTATAGAGTGGAGGTATGTGATAACTATACTCACATAACTCAAATTTAGCCGTAGGTTTGCTAATGAACTTACCTGAGTAACCTTCTTATCCCCTGCTGTTTTCAAAAGAGAGAGATGGAGGGAGTTAGAGAGTCATTCAGGAAAAGAATCTGAGCCTTCCTCCACTGGTTGTAGATGGTGCTTAGGGAAACTGGGTAGTGATAATACAACAAGCAGTTGATAAATGGTCTTCAGTATCCCAACATGGACTTCAAAAAACTTGTATGATTGAACTTTTTCAACCTATTCAGACTTTTCATTAGGCTGAAAATACTCAGAAAGTCCTCTGTAATGGCAGTTGTGTAGTATGGCATGCAATACGCAACGCCTGTAATCCTGTATGTGTCTTTCTAGGAAAGCTGAAAGTATGTGTCTCTTGGTTTGTGGGCATGGCTGTACATATTTGTAATACTATTCCCAATTTGAGCATGTCTGGTAGGCACTTTTACATGGAATTGATTTTAGCAGTGTGTAGTAGATTTCTACTAGTAAACCTATTACCACAGTTGCACCTATTCACCCCTATTAAAATGAAAATAAATCTTTCCTCAGTATCCCTACAGAAGGACAATGAAAATTACAATTATAAGAACAGTAAAATAAGTGTGTTTAATTTGCTTGAAACATACAATATGGATCCATTAAGCAAAATTAATAATGTGGCCATATGAAGCAATGCTTCTAGAATGGTGTGTATACTGAAATAAATGTAAGAAGAGTGTATAAAGTTTTTAAAAATAGATAAATATATCTTGAATGCAATATTGATATATAAGAATTTATAACCTACCTTTTATTTTTCAAAAGTGGATCCATTCTATTGTTGAAAGTTATCAAATACAGTTCCTAGTTTAGAAAGACCCCGCAGAACGTTCTGCAGGTCAAATCCAACTGCATTAGGCGCACTTTTCACATTAGGTTTAAAAATGGAAATAGATTCAGCATTCTGAATATAAAAAGGAGGCTACCTCTATAACTATGAGACACAAACAACAGAGATCATATCCTCACGTCTTCAGTTTAAATTTGACACAAAACAATATGTTTGCAGAAGTATATTTAGAAGTTGCTGAGAGGAGAAAGATGATGTGGCTCTGTATAGATTACACTTCCTCCTCCAGTAATTTTATTGCTGGTGCTCTTTTATGGCCGTGTGCTTACTCAGTAAACATTCGAGCATATACACCAGTTTGTATAACCCAATATTATATTCTGATTAAACTAAAGCTTTTAATCAAGGTCAGTAGGTAAGTGGCAAACCCTGGTTCCCTTCTCATCATTGACAGGATGATTGTAGCAAGTCAACTACAGACCTCTACGTCACTGGCATGATTATGCAGACGTCACTGTCCCCAGAGACCTGGGGAAGGTGAGCGGAGTTCCCTGCGCTGGGCAGGTTGACTTCATGTAAGGAGCATCACCAGGCCCCTACAGTTCTTCCCTTCTAAAACAGAGTTGAGTTGCATTCAGACTGACAGTAATGACAATGAGGGGAAAAAAAAAGCATCACTCTCTGTCACTGAGTCTCAGAAATGAAGCAGAGGAATGAGGGAATATTTTGATGCTGTGACATCACTGATCCAATTCTGATGTTTTTCATTTTGAATTTTAAGCTTGTTTTTCAAATAAAAGACGTTGCGTATAAAATTCTGCCTTTTTCTTTTTTTCATTTTGAAAAAAAATTAGTCTTGAAATTCTGTTCCAGAAACAGTTAACATCAGAACAAGAACACTATGAGTATGCAGTCAGGCTTTTTATCTTATCCAAATTAATATTAAGAAAATAAAATATTTTTTCTTCATGTGTTTCATTTCATTGAAGAGACATCTTTCAAAGAAGATTCAGTACTCTTGCAGTGAAGAACAGTGAAGCAGTTTTACTTTATTCTTTTTGATAAAGATACAAGGTCCCTAAAGGAGAAGCTCCAGGCTTTGAAGCCTCTGTTCATCTAAACCCCATGAAGAGTCTACTTCACATGCTTTTGAGGCCTCTTTGATAACTCTGCTTCAAAATGAGAACAAAGATATTACTATATCCAATTTAGTCACATGTTAGTAAGCGATGAGCTTCTGGTGCCAGTGATGCCTCTGTTTTGTGTTTATTAGTCTGTGCTCTCTTGCTGTCCTGGATTTGCTCCTCTGATGTAGAGCAACACCGCATAGGGGAGAGACATCCTGCTTGAATGGCCTCAGGGATGAAAATGCTTTTCCCTCCCTTTGCAGAAGAGTCAGCAGAAAAATGTGACTTTTGACATTAAGTATAAGGTTCTGAAGTGTTTGATATTGGTGGTGTGTTGTGTTGTTTCTCCAGTTTTCTTGTCTTGCTCTTTCAGGAATATCTTAGAGTTTATTTGGGTCTTTCAGGCATTATGGCACTGACGCCGGCTTTAACCACAACTCAAGATTTCATTACTTTTTTTCTTACTTGACTTTAGTCTTTATTTGTTTTGATAGAGGAGTTCAGTAAGTGCAAAATGCCATGTTGCTGTGCTGTTGGTAATGAGAAATATTTCCACTTTACTCGGGATCTTTGCCCATGTCTTTCATTATGCTGAATGTCTCTTGAGGTTCAAATATGATTTGACAAGAAAGGTTATCTCGCGTCTTTTTGTGAGACCTGTTAAAACACTTTCTTCTCTACATTTTTTTTTAAATATTCTCTATATTTTTTAATGAGATTGCTGCTACTTGTGCTGGATACCAGTTTGGATATGCTTCATATTTTTAAAATTTTATTTTAGGCATACAGCAAATACAGATCTAAATCCTAAAATTGTTTGTTGTGTAAAATCTCTCTTAGTTTCCATGTGAATGTTTTTAACTTCGTTAATTTCTGAAGTGCTATGAAATCAGTGCATATAAAATATATAGTTACATGGTTCTACATTTTAAAAGCAAATCAGCGTGTTTTATTTGTATAGAATATTGTTTCCATGCAAAAAAATAGTAAAGATAAAATGGTTATTACAATAATCTTATCTCTTCTATTTTTTTGATTATTGTGGTTTTTATAATTCCCAATTGAAAACTGAAATATATGATAGTGTACAAAAAAATTTGAGGCTTATTGTGTTAAAGAATTAGACTCTGTGTGCTACCTATTAAAGCTGCTCAAGAGTAGGGAAACATTTTAAACTAATAAATGGGCAATCCTGCAAGAAGCTGCTTATAACAGAATAATACATTTTCTCTTATTATTCATTTAACTCTTGAAATGCTCAAAAGCACCTGGCTTTGATGGAAACTGAAACAAATATCTAATGCATTAAATTAAATATTCTATCTATCTCTGCAAGACATATTTTACATTTTTGTTTACCAACAGAAAGTAAAATACTACTATTACAATTGCATTATCTGTTTTTGTTATTTTGTTTAATATGAGCTGCTCTCATCTACTTTTGCCCATATATTATAAAAAAAAGTTAATGGCAGAATATCATTGTCTGCAAAAAGAGATTACTAGATAACTTTACTAATTGTCAAATTTCAATTCACGATCTGAAGAGATAATCTGATATTCAGCAAAGCTGGTAGCCTTATTAGAAAAACAATGCATCTAAAACTGCAGTTTTAAATCATGACTTCACCAGACATGAAGTAATAATCTACAGAAAAAATAATGGCAAAATTATTTTCTTACTTTTTACTTTTGTTACTTGTCTCAGTGCTTGCAAAGGCATTCAGTACGGTGTATGAAAAGGATACAGACTTTTCCCAAACTGTAGTCAGATTTATTTTAGCAGTGGGCACTAGATTGGAAAAAATATTTTTATGTAGTTTAGCTCCTGTGAAAGTAACTGCTGAAACTGGATAACTTTTCCCTTACCTGGATAAACTTCTGACTCACCAGCACTCTGCTTGTGGTGAGAGAAATGTAGTCTGTCAGTGCTGCCTAAATACAGCAGATGCTGTGGAGCTTGAGTCCTCAAGTGTTGCAGACATTTTTGTAATCAATTGTTGTGAAAATGGGTCAATACTTTTTCATATATTATTCCTTAAATGCATTTGCAGTATTACCAAATGAAACAAATGCAGGATGTTTTTTAATGGCATGACCTTGGTGTAATGACCTTTCTCCCTGGCAGATGGATTAATGTGGAGACACTTTTTTGTTGCTCTCCATCTTCCCTCCCATTCACACAGCGATATATGAGATTGCAGAATCTGTGCATTTAAGCAAGTCTTTAATTGGGGGGAGCCTCAAAATGAAGCTGTGAGAGATGAAGCCCCTACAATACAGGAGCCTGTCCACACTGTGATGCTGAATGATGTGTGGTCCCTTGCCGGGAGGGTGGCTGATGGCTCCCATGGCTCTCGAGGTGCCCTTTGGCACTTTGGAGTAGGGCGAACCTACTCTTTAGTTTATTGATGCAAGAAGGCAGTAAATCCTTTAATTGACCTGAAAAGGAAAACTGAGACTTTAGTGATGGGGACAGCACCAGGTTTATGGTGACAGGGCTGACCCGTGGCTTTTTAGGTCGCTGAGTATGACACAGCTGTGTTTCTGTGTGGAGCGCAACTTCCAGCATTTACTTCTGGGAAGGAGGGAAGCACTTTTTTTTTTTGGCTTTCTAGTATGGGAAGCTTTTAAATCAAATGGAGATCACGGCAGCTAGAGAATTAAGTGCCATACCCAAGAAACTGGAGGTTTAAACCAGCGGTTTAAGCATGTATAAGGCTTTTACTGAGTTCCCCTTAGTATGTTAAGGAAACTCTCCTGTGTTTATTGCTTGCTGTTCTTCACTGAAGAGTCAGGATGCTGAGGCTACAGTATCTTTTTTTGAATCTTCTTTCCAGAGATAGCAATTCCTTGAAGAAATCGCCTTGGTGTGCAGCAGGCTTGTGTAGAACATCATCCCCATGATGCCAGTTGTTCCCTAGGCTCCAGGATTTTGCAATGTGAACTAAGTGCAACTGATGCCAGCACGCGAGCTAAGCAGCTGAAGCAGCAGATCTGCAAAGCTGCTGCAGCAGCTACTCTGAGGATGTTGCTGTTTTTAATATCATCCTTTTTTTCTGTCTTTGTTTTTTTTTCCTTTTGAACATGTGAAGAAAGGAGTGTGCACTGCGCAGATCCAGCAATATCTCCATACTCTCTGATGGCCCATTTTGATGCCTTGAGTCGGTAAACGTTGGAGGAAACTGTCTGTTTCCCGGTTTGAAGATAAACTCTTAACAACGGAGCCTGTCTGAAGTAAAGGGTTCAGAGAGCTCAGCTCTGTCATCTAAAGATTGGCGTCTAGTTTTGGTGCTGCCAATTGGTAAAAAGCTGTAGAGTGGGCAGTTGGTAAATTCTGCTTATTTTCACAATTTAGGCTTTTTTTTTTTTTTTTTTTTTTCCCTGGCTGTGCCTTCCAGAGTGTATTCCTGTACTTGTCCCTTTGCTGCCATGGTGCATGCAGCAGCCCTGGTTCACGACAGGCACACTAGTGTGCAGCCATGTACAGCCAGTGTTCCTGTGTTAACTTGTAGCTCTCACTGTAACTCTGTATTTTATTCACTTGTGGTATTTCTTTTATATTTTCTCATGCCCTTCAGTGCCTTTTTAAAAGATTTGCTCACTGAAAGCTCTAAGAACCATGTTCAAATATCTGATATCAGCAATATCTAGAACTGTAAAACTGAGAAGCTAATTTCTTTTTGCTTGGAAATAGTAGCGTTGTAGAGAGTGTAACTGTCATGACTGGTTTGAAATTCGTCCTAGTTAGTGGTGTCTGAATTTCAACATCCAGTAACTTACCTGTAGGAATCAAGCAGAGTTGCTAGGAGTTGGTTGAGTAGAATTTGGCATGAAAAGATATTGCATGTGTAGTTAGTTATGCAAAATAAACACCAGAACAGTTAAGCACTATGCAATTGTTTTAAGAAAGAGAATATCGTACTTCTAAGTGGAAACAGCTCAGTGAACTCTGTACTCGCACAGTCAAAAAAGACTGCTGTTAAAAAAACACACTAAGGGAAGGCTGACATTCCGTTTTCTTTCTTTTGCTGTAAATCTGCCCTGCCATCATGACCAGGGATCTGGCATCCTCCTTGCCGAGAGCTGGGTCATTCTTGTTCTCTGTCACTTGCTGGTAATAACGTTTGTGAAGCTTCTCAATGATCTGGATCATTGGATTGGTGTGTTAAAAAGGAAAAGAGATTTACACTCTGAGATGCTGTTGGCAACCAGTAACTCCTCTGGAAGTTTAAGCACAAAATAGATGTCTTCTTGCTACTTGTAGCAGTCTGAATGTGTGTGTCCAGTCAAAATACTGATCTTTGCTCTCTCTCTGTAGTCAGCAGTGAAAAGGATACCTCTCTCCCGCAGGGAATCATTCCTCCCAATTTAATTAGTGTTTATTTTTATAATGTAGATGATTAACGTAGATGACTGGACCTCAGACATTTTTAGATGGCACTATTTAGATGAAATGAAAGCTACGCTATGTCTCATCTTTTCAGTCCTGATCCTTGCACAGTTAATATAATTTTTAAAAAAAGTTTTAATAGAGATTTACTTAGAGATGATTCTCTAACACATCTAACTAATCAGCAGGTAACACCATATGTTCTTTCAGAAGAAAAATGAAGTTTGGTAGCAAACTCTCAGAGAAACAGTATAAAGGAGAAGATAAATTCTGCTTACAGAATTATCATTCTCTCTAGAGACAATTGGAAAGCTGATAGTCTATTTAAAATGAAAACAACTGTATTCTAGCTGAACTGATTAAAATTTATATTTTGAATAATGAATACCTAAGCATTAGTCCTGGATATTTGTCAAATTTATCAGATTTGGAGCAAAAATAATAAGTGAATGTAGAGTATGCATTCTACTGTTTGAGTCCATACGTTTGTAATCAGAGTATTTTGTAAAATGGAAATGAATGGATTAATAATTCTTATTTAAGAACTATTCATGGATTCCTGCTCAGGAATCTCTGAGCCAATGATCAGGGCATCATTTGTCAGCGTTGTTGCATATGTTGTTCGGTATGAGGAAACCTCCAGAAAGCTGCAGGTAGTCCTAAACCATTTCCTATTAGCATTCTAATGTTGATAATGTTGTAAAAGTTTCACTGCCTCTTATCGTCTGAAATGCCATGATTCCATGTCAGTGACTTGTGATTGTAAGTTATCGCTGCATTGTGTCTATCATTGCTTAGAACTTCTAAAGAACAGTTCAAAATAGGAGGTTGCACTTTGCAAACATTTGTATAGAATGGTAAACATTGTTATAGCAGTGAAGTGACATGACTGAGCCCTTTTACTAGCGGTTGCTAATCCAGTGGACATTTCCCTATTTGCCGGGTCGACGCATCCTGGATGTTCCCAGTCTCAGCGTTTGGGTATCTACCTGATGTGCCAGCTCCAGCCTGAAGGTGCCAAAGGGGCCTTTCCTTCTCTCTCTCCTGTTTGCATGGGAAGTTGTGCTTAGTGACATGGACACCCCTGGGAAGCATCAACGTTAGATGGGCTGATGGTGGTGGCTTTTGTATTTTTTCCTCTCAATCCTCCAAGGAGTTCTGTCTCATGAATTTGTACAGCGAAGGTCTCATGCATCCTTATGAGAGCAGAGCTGAGGCAAAACACAGTGCTGACTTGGTGACCGTTTCTATTAAGATATGGTCAGAGGATGCTAGTTGTCTTTCTGTGCAGGGCACTCATCCAAGAGCTGCCAAATTTGACTCTTAGCCCAAAAATGTTTTTTCCATCTCTCAGACGAGTTCTCTTCCTGCTAGGCTGTAAGCCAGTTTGGGGGACATGGTGGAACTCAGCTCCCAGTTTTGAAGACATTTCATTGTGCCAAATACCATCATTTTTGAGAGAATATAAGGAACCCTCCTCTGCTTTCTCAAACAGGCAATGTTTGCATTACAAATATGGGAGTCTTTAGTGCTGTAACATAGCAAGGTAAATGAGTTTCTAAATAATCCCGTGATGCTCCCATAGCAAATTTCACACTTAAACAGGATGAAATAAGAAGTATGAGAAATGTGACTGATACATGAATTCCTTCTTGAGAGAAGGGTTACATCAGTAACCTGAATTACAAAGATGGCAGGAGAACACAGGCTGGCTCTGATTATGGGGAATATAACCCTGTTTTTTTTATTTTTTACCCTTTTATACGATCACCATCTGATCTAATAGAAAAACTCCTGCTTGTAACCAGCAACTAAGAACTAAGGCAGTAATTCGTGTTTCTTGACATGCTTTCGGAAAAGGGCAACCCCCCCACCTTTTTTTTTTTCCACAGATAGAAACAATTCTTTACATGAGGCTTCCATGATCTTCACAGACTTGCCGAGAACTCTCACTTTGGATGGAAGTCAAGTGCCCTTAATTTAATTTTCTATAGAATCAAATTTCTATAGAATCAAATATATAAATTAAAGGCATGCTCAAGAACAGAGTACCGGGGGGAAAGTGATGCAGAGAGACTTGGATCACTGATTTGGTGTTGCTATTTGGTGTGGTAGAATAACTTTGCCCAGTGCTCCCTGAATCGAAGTCATAGCCTAACAAATATATTTAGATCAAATGTTCAGTTCTGATCAGCTGGATAAGATCCATTGTAAAAAATCATATGATTCATTCATCTGTGTAGCCTCATTGATATGTAAGTGTTAGAGGGGAAAACAGACAAGCTGCTGCTGACTGGAAAGTCTGAGAAGCACCTGCGTGGGTAATTAGTAGATGCTGGTGCTCTGTGGGTGTGATGTTAATTGCTCTTCAGTCAGATACTGCCATAAGGGCAAGAAAAGATTTCTCACATGAGTGTTTTGTGTGTTTTATTGAGAAAGACTACAGCCATTTGTCCTTTTGGACCCCAGGCTCAGCTCACCCACAGCAACTGTGGACTTAATGTTTTGTTTGTTTGTGAGTTTTTCATGCAACCTCCCATGCTCTCCCTGCTGCTGTGCCAAGAGCAAGTTTTGCATCTCTGCAAAATGTGTGGGCACCTCTCTGTTATCCTCTTCAGCCCAATCACGACTGGAAAGAAAACTACTGGTGTTATCCTACCTCTGCGTACTGTGACGAGTCTTCTCAGGAGCACAAGGACAGCAGCGCTTCCCTATAGTATCTTTGAAGATGCTGTTGCCTGCAGAGTCAAGGTCTTTATGAATAAGAATAGACAAAGGTGGGTTTTCCAGAGTCCCTGAAATGGGTGAGTGAGGAAGGGTTCCTTCCCCAGGCCGTGCTGTAGATGTAGTGCTCTCCTGCACAAAATACGTGACTCAGGAAGAAGAATTCCTGTTATTTTTACAGCAGCCAAAGCAAAAATGAATGAACAATTTCTAGTGCTAATGAGAAGAGGAGGTAAATGAGAGTGAAAGAAGGTGGGATGGGATTCAACATCCTCCCTTAGCTATCTCTGAAGGCTTCAGGTGATTGGAAGGGAGGGATTATTTGTGTGATCTTATTACAGCTTATATGTGAGTGAACTGGGACTCCATTTTTAGGATCTTTCTCAGGTGATGAAATCCAGCCCTACTCAAAGGGTATTCCCTTCAAGGTGCCATTGTGGTACTTTGACTGGAAATAGGTCTCTTCATCCTCCTGCATCTACTATTTCTGAGCCATTAAACATTCTTTGCTCTTCAAATACTTAAACTAGGACTTGTGGTCTTTTGGGAATCCATATGAGGAAACTGAGGGGAAAAAAGAAAGGCTAATAAGACTTCAGCTAATTCATTTAAAGATTTCTGAATATTCTTGATTAAAAAAAATAATCCATGAATTTTATAGCATCCTATCATTCCCACCGTGCAAATCTACCAAATCTACCATTTGCTTTCACCATATTGAATTACAAACCCTTTAGGGGTTTGCTTTCTGTAGAATTAAGACTACTAGGCATAATGAATGATTGAGTACAAGGTCTTTAAAAACTTTTTAATTTCCACTTTTTAATTTCTTGTTTATATTTTTTAATGAAAATAGAGAAAGCATAAGAAGAGTTTAAATAAATTAAAAAAAAACCTTAAATGGGTTCAGGATTTTATAGAAAAGAATAAATAGCTTTGCATTCTCAGAAATTCTGTTCCATTTTGCGACAAAAATAGGATCTTTTTCCCCCTTGATTTGCAGCTACGTATCTTTCTGCTCTCAAAGCACTGCAATACAATTGTACTTCTTCATACCATTTTTTTCTAGAGATAAAATTAAAAATCTCAGTAGAAATCTGCTTTTGTTTCTAGGCACACAGCTCACTTCTGTGCAGTTAACCTCATGATAGAGGTCTTGTAATCATAGCAAAGTTTTATGGTTTCTGAGAACTTGGAGTTCAGTTTGCATTTGCCAGCAAAGAAATACAAATACATTTTTAAAATTCTAATTTTTCAAAGACTGAGGTACTTTTAAAGCTACCACTGGATTGGCTATTGTTTTGTCTTTTTGTTGCTTTTGAGAGTTCATTTGCTTTTAAAAACTGATGAATAATTGCATATAACTGCAAAATATCTTCAGCGACAAGAGATGACATTCTTCCATTTGTGATGTCCCACTCTAGCCGGATCATTTTTGGGTCTCATTTTCCCAGAGGTGAAGTGGAAATCCAAGTACTTCTCTCTTTCTAAAGTGCTTTGGTACTGCTGATGGAAAGCACTATGTAAGAGCTTGATATAAATATCATTATGAATTCATAAGTCAGCCAAGATGCTGCCAGGCTGAATTGTTACTCTGTGCTATTCTACTTCACTCAGAAGGTACTGTGTTCATGATTTTATTTACAAGTATTTCTGCTGCAGATAATACCAGCTGACTTTCACTAAGATATTATTTCTTTCAGTTAGACTAAGAGGTGATACACTGAATTCTAATGCTAATACTGTCACTAATTACCATAAGCTAAAATGTGTTAAGAAAACTGTAGTATTTGTTAATGAGTTAGATGCATTCCTGACACTGTGCAGTATTTTCTGTGCATCACTTTGATGCTTTGTTTGCAAGTGAAAATTCAGAAACCTTAGGTTCCTATTTGACAGTGACACATTTTATCATCCTAACAGGGTTTTCTTTATACTCAGTCTTTTGATTCATTTGCAGCCTTTGCTTCATTCACCCATTTCCGATAGATTGGGCCTGAGCCACATTTTTTTTATCTGAGCATCCTCATGCTTTTGGGGTATCTCATTCTTGAATTAAGGAGATCGTTCCCTCCACTTCAAAAGAGCAGCAATGTCACGGCTTCCACACGTTTCATTTTCTGGAGGCGAACTGTAGCTTAAATCTATTTCTCAGATATCTCAGACATTTGCTAGATTTAAGTTTAGTCTTCTTCTTTAATCTTCAGGTTCTTTCTGCTTGTTTCATTGCTCCTTTTGCCTCACATAGATAAATTATGCCAGTTTAATAATTCCTAAGTGTACGGCAACAAGTCCATCAATGAAAGTTATTGAATAAGCTCTAAATAAAGTCACTGTGTTCTATTGCTAATAGTAAACATTCAGGGCATGACTAACTGCTTTTTTAGTTCACCTTTTTGTTAAAATAGATAAAGGTTATTTTCATCTCTAACATTTGCTGGCTGATCACTGTGTTCCGTGTTAGAGAGAGGCTTGAATAATCTCTTTGAAGGCAATACTGAGGCAGAGAATTAGCATTCTTTCCAGCTGGACTCCACACAGGTTGGTTTCTCACTTGCCGTGGCAGTGTTTTCATTAGGTCAGCTGAAAAACTGTCCTCTCCTGCAGAATGCAAAATGAGGAGGGAATAAAGGAAGACAGAATTATGGAAGTAAATGCTGGACAATGTGCATCAGTTAATCATGAGAGTTTTAATCTTGCACGAGTTTTAATGATTTGCATGTGCATATATGCAACCATTTCACACATGTTGAGCTTTAATTAAGTTTAAACGAGGACAGTGTGTGGTCCACTAGTTTTAAGTAACACTGCTCTGACTGGATGGAGCTTAAACTTTCCTTTTAAATTTGCAGAACCAGAATTTAGATGGTTGCATTCAAAAATTGTAAAAAAGATTTTGCCAAAGGACATAGTAATGGATAATTTCCTTGTTATTTCAGACATAATCATCTGTAATCAGATGCTGTAGCTCATTTTTCCCTATGTCTTCCAAGCCCAGACTTCTTACCTTGTATTACAGTACAAAATCACTGGCCTCAAATAATGTGTCAGTGATTCCAAATGATTTGGGATTTGAGATGTGTAATGATGTAAGACGTGAATACTTTGGATAGTTACTGCATTCAACTCTTTGAAAGTGCCAGAACGCAAGGATGTGTCTTCTGGAGATGCTTGCTGAAGCCAAAGGGGAAACCCACACTCAGTTATAGCTCACTTTGAAACGTAGGCAGAAACACAAATATTTTGTAGCAGATTTAATATTTACCCTCTTTTCATGAACAGTAGAGAATAAAGATGGGTTCTCTATACACAGTAAAGTTAGACAGCAAGTCTGATGAGGAAATGAGAAACATCCACCCTCTCTCTTTTCCTTCCCTCCAAAATTACAAAAAATATCTGATTTGGAAATGGGAAGCTTTGTCAGAAATCATGATAGTTTATAAAAATATAGAATATATTTAAAGTTTCAAAAATCTGCCCCTCTGAATGTGAAAATCCCATTGTCTTTATTTAGCCAGCCTACATTTAAAATGTTCTATTGGAATATGCCATTTCATGAATTCTGTTGGAGCATTTTGGTCTCCGGGCACTGTGTATGCAGAAAAAAATACAGAGAGGCATAATAACAGGCAGTGACAGATGACGAAAGACGATCAGATAAAGAATGAAATTTGCAGTGTATTTAAAGTTATTTATAAAGATTCCTGTTGCAACTGATTTGTGTTAATATCCAACTGTGAGTTCCAGTGCTTCCTGAGCTGTCATTTTGAGCAAAACAATTACTTGCTAGAAATCCAATAAACTGGTATTTTGTCATCACTACATGGCTATAAAAAAATTAATCCTGGTCTAGTCAGTGTTTTGGACCTGTTCAGATGAAAACAGATCTCAACCACATGCTGGATTTTAATGGCTTAAAGCATGTAGACTTCTAAATTAAGTAAGTTTTGCAGATGCTTCACAGCCTTGGAAATAACTGCTACGTGCAGCTAGTGGACGTGAAGAAACTATTGCTTTTGCATGACACAATTCACAAAATAGGCAAAAAATAGTGGTTTGCTGTCCTAGCTTTATCATCCCTTTGCACCCTAGAAGCATGTTTAATTTTTTTATTTACAAAAGAGAAAAAGTTCTCTGCAGGTCTTATTCCATTCTTGGCATTCAGCTCTGTGGTTTAATATTCTTTTACTTTATTTAGCCCTAGCATTTCTGGTTTGCTATAAAAAAAAAAAAGTGAGATTCAGTATTTGAGACCAAAAGAAGCCCAGAATATACAACAGTGAGTAAGCTTTCATCTCTCATTAGCTTTACCCAAGCGATGGCAACAGCACTGGCAGTGTGGGTGAAGAGCTGCCCTGGATTACTTCAAAATGCTAGAGAGCCTGGATTCTTTCTCATGACAGAAGCAACACTGACAGATATAATCGACTTTTATATACAGTAAAATCTGTAAAATCTGACTACATTGGAGTTGCAATTCAAACATGCTCTCTAATCCTTGGCAAAGCTTAGTGTATGTTTAGGTCTAAATATTTCTTTTGTGTGTGCAACTTCTAACGGAGTAAAATGTCTCTCGCGTACTTGCATGGGCAGGATTCGTTGTTTAACAAGAGTCATATATATCTAACCTGATCGGATGCTTTAAATGTTTTCCTCATAAGCTGCCAGCAGCTCAGCCTTCAGGAAGAGCTTCTGCTAAAACTGTTTCTCTTTCCCCAGTCATTTCTTGGGCCAGAGGTGCCCGTTCGGGGCACATTCAGGTGTGGGGGGAGGGGGCCACGTGTCCCAGGGCCCATGAGCAGCAGCTTGGGTTGCGCTGTCCATGCAGTGGGATCCAGTAGCTCGGACCTTGTGTGAAGGCCGTTGAATCTTTATCTCCATGTCAAGTAAATGACTGCACCAGCACTTGGCAGGGAGAATCTACAGAATGAAAGGCTCTAGCTATCCAGAAGCACTGCTGCTATTTGCATCTTCCCATTATAAATTACCATGAATACTTTCTGGAGCTCCTCAATTGAGAGGTTATTGCAATAACCTTTCAAACCATATTAAAGTAGGAAGGAATGGTTATGCTTTTTCTAGGCACCTAAGTGATCAGCCTTCATGCTTATAAGTGTTGTCAAAATGTATGTTTGGCTGCAAGTCACATCCTGGTCTTGCGGCTTTGGTGAGTCCTAAGGCTGGTGATTAATAAAATACTGCAGCCACACAGCAAAACCTGGAACAGGACTGAAAAGAAAGTCTGAGACATCAGTTCCCAAAGAGTTTAAGGAATGTTTCAGCTAAGGTTCCCCAAATTTTTATTCTGGAAGGCAAAACCAAAATATCAATTTTAATGCTTCATATGAAAAGTGGCATTAGAAAAAAAATGAAGGAGCTTTGAGTTTTATGCAGTTTGTATACCTGTGTGTATATATGTGCATATTTTATTCCTGTTTAGCATGTTCAGTGACTGGCACACAATTTTTAGAGGGGTTCTCTCCTTTTTCTCCTTTTCAGACTGTCAGTATGTTGACTTCAGTGATAATGTGTAAATACTGCCTAAAATTCAAATATTGCAGCATAACAATCTAAAGATTAATACAGCTGGACAGTGCCAGGCTGCAATGTGTTACTCAGTTGTTTTTCCTTCTCATTTGTGTATATTCTTTTGTTTTGATTTAACATGTCAAAGCCACTGAGATAGGAGAGTGTCGTTTTTATTTATAGGCAGTATAAGCCAAGATTTTTTTCTTTCTTAATTTGAATCTTTCTCGGAACAAGTGTGAGGACAAGTGTCCCACTTCAAGCAACTGAAATATAGTTGCTTTTGAAAGCAGAGGACGTGTTTATAGTAACACATACACACATTCTGACTGCTTTCGTCAGTGCTGTCAGGCAATAGAATACAACACCAAATATAAGACCTTCTATGTATGGAAAATATGACTTCTCCTGCAGTGAAAAGGAAAGTTGTCCATTTAAAGCTGTCACTGGAATACCTTCTTTTCTGAAAATCATGACCCCTTTTTTATGGTAAATGATTTTTTTTCCCCCATCTTGTGACCTTGTAACACTATCTCATTTTAAAACATTTTTTTAAAGAAATTACCAAATCCAAAGGAAAAAAAAAAAGAACAGATGAATAAAGCACCAAATAATGTAAGCTTTACAGCCACATCTATATGAGAATGTGGGAAAATGGAAGCAGGGGCAATTCCAAAAGGTTTTGGTTTGGTACAAATAGCTTTTCTCTCCCCAAGATATTCCTCAGTTTTAAACGTGCCATCACTTCTGTGTTGTTCCTGCTGCTCTGTATTTTCCTTCTTCCTGCTTTTGTATCAAGCCAACATCAAGAACTTTTTAGCATCGTTCTTGTACTCTAACTTGTGTACCTAAGGGCATTGCTAGTTGCAGTATGACAAAACTGTCACAATAAGTGTTGTCTGATATGTAGGGCACTAGGCTGAGAATGGAAAAGCTGAGTTCTATTCCCTGCTGTATCCCAATCTCAGCATGCAACTTACTTAGGATATGTTTTTTCAGTTATTTATACCTCTGTTCCTGTATATAAAATAAGGATATTAGTGATTTTAGATATACAGTGAAAGAGATAGGCATGTGCTGATTATTCCTTCTTTAAAGATAAAGTTAGGATTTAAGACATTTTTATAAGCATCTTACATACAAACAGTGTGTTTATACTGACAAGATGTCCTTGAGGGGAGTGATGTTCAAAAATATGTCAAGATGATGCAACTGTGATGCACTGTAATGGGATCACAATATACAGCTATGCAAGGGAATCGGCCCCTTTGAGAGACAGGGCTCCTAGGTTAGCCTGGGCACAGTGCCATGCTAACCCAGCTATATTAAGTCTAGTATTCAAGCTAATATATCTAGATATTGTGCATCAAGTCAGCAGCTCATTGCGCTGTAGTAGCCTGGGGAGAGTGAGCAGCATCAGCACCACCAACTCGGAGCGTGGGCACATCTTGTTTGCACTACTGGGCCTGGCTCCTGTAGGAAGAGGCCGAGAGGCTCAAGCTAGGCAGGCCATGAGTGCACCTGCCAAATGTGGGTGGCATGGCCACTTTTCTGCAGCACAGTGTGATAAAGCACTTGAATAGTGTGCAGTCTAAATGATTTATCAGTTATCTGAACTTAAATCTGATGAGTATAGTCCCTGCCTGCTGCTCTTAGTGTGCAATCGAATCGCAGCAGAGGTGGGAGAGGGGGTTGCAACATGGAAGCAATGTAGACTGGTAGGTATTGTCAGATACTCCTGTAGATTATACTGGGTGTCCCAAGCCGATGACAGACTAGCAGTGTGGAAGGACAGGAAAAAAAGAAAGGAAAAAAAAAAAAGAGATGGAAAACAAATTGGTAGTTGCAGAAATTAGACTGGACATTGAGGGAGCAAGAAGACTAGGGAAAATGTGCTCAGAGCAGTCATTTCAAACTGCTTTGTGTATCTCATGGTAGTGTCAAATAGCTCAGGTATGTCTCTTTAAAAGACTGTTCAATGTGATGAGTGTGTTTGCTGTGAGTCAGAACGCTGACAAGCCTGTCAGAACCAGGTGTTGTAAACATGCCCGGCCCACAAGTTCATTAAGCACAATACAGTAAATACATATTCTTGTGTAAACAAGCATCTGTTGCATCTGTTGCTATGTGCCCTGATCTACAGCAGTCTTTATGGCAGGGATGAAATCAGGTAATGTCTCACTGTGCAATGGAGCTGCCACACTGAGGTCTGGAGGCACCAGCTACCATTTGCATCCATGTCCTTGCAGCCAGCCAGCCAGCAGTGGAACACTGAGCAGGCCTGGAAAAAGCCTTTGGGTAAATGGGGCAAGCAGAAAGTTCTCCTGCAGTTTTTTTCAGAGTTCACAGATTCGGGTGGCTGTGGCTCTGCACTCTGCACTGCTGCTGATGCTGAGAGCATCTTGGTGGCTTACAGGGCACAAAATCACGGGATCACAGAATTCTTCTGAACCTCTTTTCTTTCCTACCATTCTTTCCTTCTTCTTTTTTTTTTTTTTTTTTTTTTCCCTTTTTGCTAAGACTCGAAAATTGCCGAGACTGTGTAATTTGTCATTTATGTTATAGATTTAGGTGTTAGACTGCCTGGAGTACTGGACTTTGTCTACTGCTTGAGCCAGTCTAAAACATCAGGCAGCACTAAAATACATAAAATACATAATTTCCGTTTTGGGTATGTCTGTTTCCAATCCAGATAACAAACTGCCTAGTGGATTCTCTAATCTGAGAGTAAAACCATAATTTTGAAATAGCTTTAGTTTTGAAGGGTGCCACTTATTTTGGAATCGAAGAGATAATAATGTTGATCATAGTATAAAACAGTTCACTTACAATTCCCTAAGGATATGGAAGCAGCAGAACATGCCGCAACAGGACTCCAACCTCAGAGAATGAGAATTCATACTAATTCATACTAATATTTTTCTTGGATGACATCGCACATGCAGACTCAAGCTCCAGTTTATCAATTAAAACTAAATGTGGTATTTAGTCTGTTGTACTTTTTTGGGTTGTTTCCAGCTGTCATAGAGTCTCACTTATCTGAATAGACTTAACTGTGAAAAATTCCATTAAAAGCATTTCAATTTGAACCCGCCCTTCTTCTAAGCAGTGAATCTCTGTCACCATGTCCATCTGAATCTCAGCAAGTTTTTTTTCTCCTATTTGTTTTCTGCTGAGTGTAGTTTTGGGGACAATTGTCTGATTGTTGGAATTTCGAAATTTTGTTTCGCTTGCTAGGAAACACTTGAGTCTGGCAAAATACGTTTCTAGTCAGAATTCTCTTAAAACCATGCTGCATTTTCACTGGGCTGGAGAATAATGTCCCTCAGCTAATATGCCAAAGTTTGAAGAAGCACAACAGAAAATATTTTGGAGAGAAAAATAAGGCCTTTTAGGTTTGATTTTTCAGTGAGGAAAGGGAAAGGGAAGGGAAGGGAAGGGAAGGGAAGGGAAGGGAAGGGAAGGGAAGGGAAGGNGGGAAGGGAAGGGAAGGGAAGGGAAGGAAAGGAAAGGAAAGGAAAGGAAAGGAAAGGAAAGGAAAGGAAAGGAAAGGAAAGGAAAGGAAAGGAAAGGAAAGGAAAGGAAAGGACCGCTCACAAAAGTTGAAAACAGTCTCTCTTGGAGAGTTTATTTTATTGCAATTGTGTTAGATATCTATATATGTATTTATCTGTGTTTATATAATTGTGCATAGTGACATATATAACCAATAGCTACTTCCACAAATGGCAATGCTATTTGCATTAGGCATTACTAGTGTCATAACTGCTAGAATCATTTAATTCGTGGCTTTATTTTGGGAAGTTAAGGACTGCAGAAATGATTTCTAAGTATATATTTAAAGAAAAAAAAGTAAATCCTTGTATGTAATCTTTTGTACAGTGGAGGAGGGGAGGAAACATAATGGCTCTTTGGAGATTTTGGCTCAGCTGCTCTTGTGCTTTCTGACCTGACATTTAGAGCAGTGGTTATTGTTTTGAGCCAATGTATCTAGCTGAGTCACTCATGAAAGATTAGGGCTCCATTAAAGTGGAAATTAGGGGCTAGGTCATGAAAAAATCTGCTGAGAATGTGTGGACAGCAGAACAACCCTGTGGAAAATGGTGAAACTGAAGAGCTGTGAGTCTGTGGTAACTAAAGCAAATTTGATGAAGGGACCTTGCTGTTTAACGAGAACAAAAATATGTTCCCTGCATTCAAAGGACAATGTTGGAGAGGGCATGGTTCAAAATGCTGTTCTTGGGAGGACAGGATTTTCCTGTGCAATGTGGGTCTGCTCCTGTATTACTTTTTGTGATATAAAAATAAAAATGACTTTCTCCTGCTTCATAAAATAACAGAAAACTTAGAAGGTCATGGGCCCTGCTAAGGTCAGAGCTGCAATTAGTGTAGGATCCTACTTCCAGTCTGATAGCGAGGGTTTTATCAGTGACTTCTGTCAGAGCAGCACGCGGCTTGTGCTGCGAGGTCTTGTCAGCCCAGATGGAAGAAGTGATTTCTTCCTAAGCTTTCTAGAAGTAACTAGACAAACAGGCAAGATCCTTGTGACTTATAAATAGCATCACCTAATAAAACCAGCATTTCTCTTTCCTAATTCCTATTGCTTTGTAGATTTAAACACCAGAAGGCTTCAAGCAGTGTAGCTTCTAGAGCCATAGAACGGCACTTGAATGTACCTCTAACACAGACCAGGAAGCAGAATAGGGGCTGTGGGTTTTCTTTTCATCCCCTGACCAGAGGAATTGCTTCATTAAAAGGGATTGCAGCAAGGACCTCTCTGCATGGAAGGAGATGTCTGCTCTGAGGTATCCAACCTGCTCCAAAGGCCCATAGGAAGGAAGCCTTGGGCCCTGGAGGGTCATGCCTGCAGGAGGTCCCAGCATGACGCAGCCAGGCCTAAATACAGAGCTCTGGAGCAGTCTGAGAGAGCTCCTTTATGGGCATGCCCCAGGAAAGCTGAGAGACTCTGTCTCATTCCTGTTTTCCTGTTTCTCCAGTGTCATCATGGTCAAACAGAAAGTAGCGCCATGTCTAGTCAAGGTTCAACGTATGATTCTAGGAAAAAACAAAAAGGTATGTCAAATGAGCCAGTTAATTCTCAGAGTGTTGAGGTGTTTGATGTGGAAAATGTTCAAGTGAGAAAGCTAATAAGAAATCAGAACAAAAGAAAATTTGGTAGTGATTGTTGTGTGTTCCTTCTCATTTTGTATTCCCTTGTCCTTCCTGAGAGGAGAAAGGGTAGAAAGCAAAGCAAAGGTAAGCATGGTTTTCTTAACTACGTCCATTATCAGGGAGTGCTTTGGGATTTAAACTCGCTACTTTCTTCCCACATAAGGGCATCCCCGTTAATGGTTGTCACCAAATTACAATTGATGAATCAGAGTAAAAAAACAAATCAATGATGAAGTTTATAAATTTGCTTTAAAAGCAGCCAAAGGATATCTGCTTTGAGAGATGAGAGTGAGCCAGGAGGCAGCTTTTCTCTCATTTGGTTGTAAAAACTTCTTAGTTTTATGATTCATACATTAACAAGTATCAGTCCACTGGCATTAGGGAGAAAGATACCGTGTATGTTGTGTGCACTTGAACAACGTGCCATGTCGCTCTGTCATTCCCCATCACCTATCATGTGTTTGTCCTCATTCATCTGACTAGTAAATCTGAGGTGGGCCCTGCTGTTTGAAATGGCTCAAGCTGCGCTGGATGCAGAGCCATGACTCTTCGGGCAGTGCATTTGAACTATTCCATGTGGGGACAGGAGGAGATGCCCCATCTCCTGTCATGCACTGGCAGGCTGAGCAGCAGCATCTCAGTGTTGAGCTGCTTGTGAGCACGGGAGGGACGCTGGGCTATTGGAGCTGGGCTTGGCCTTCAGGCAGCTGCTCCCTCAGAACATAAAGCCGCAGGCTGGATGGCAGATCCCCCAGGCTGGTTCTGGTCCAGGACTCTCGGTCAAACCTCGCTGTGCTGCACCGGCGTGATGCAGGTGGCCTTCTCGTGGAGGCCCAGCCTCACGGGGTCCTCAGCTCTAGCACAATATACATCATATTAATTAGGAAGAGTCATCACATTTTTTTAACAATCCTAATCTCATTTTCCATGCTGTGCTGATCTCTGAGGAATATCTTGCTTTTCTTGCTCTAAATTGAGAGCGTCCCAAATCCTAAAATTCAATGCTTTCTTTCCTTTATTTTTTCACAGTGGAGAAGAAGTGTGTATGTTAGGAAACACAGAACCGAGAGACAGCTGAACAGAACTTGAACATAGCCTCCCACCTTGGCAGTTCTGTAGCTACCTTACTCATGCTCACTTTGTCATCGTTCACACTCTCCTCTGCTTTAGGGAAATTGTGATGAAGACTGCAGAAAAGCAGAGGTGCCTTTCATGCAACCGGAATATTGTATTTGCATCTACTGCCACTAACTGTTTAGGCAGGTCTGAAGTCGTGAAGTATTGTTCTGGGGACCAACAGTTACTTGGAGATGTACTCTGGATCTTTTTCTTACTAAGTTAAACACAAATTCAGATCTATATTCTCTACCATTACGATGTACATTTTCATGTTTTTCTAATATTGTGTCAGAATAGAGAGGACTACCTGCTAGCGTGAGGCACCATCTGATGGATCCGAAAAATCATGCTAGTGATCTGGCTGCATGCTCAATGGATGTTCCTCCTATGACTTTGATGTCTTCTGCCCTGGGTGAATGCTTAATAAAAAACAGAGGGCCTGGACTGTTTGGGATGCTGTGGTGAACAGAGCTAACGTTTCCTGGGTCTAGAGTGCCGATTGTGCCAACCCATGTGAAATGCTGTGCAGTGGTTTTACAGCGGAATCTTCGGTTCACTGAGGGCCGTGATAAAGTCATTAAATTAAATCATTCAATGGGAGCAGAATCAGTATCACATAAATTGGGCGGCGAGGAGAAAAAGGAAACATGCATTTATTATGTCTGACATTTTAGACTTAGTGGAAACATTTTTGTTTTGTGTTTCTTTTTACGATGAAAAATTGCCTTTGTTGTAGGCCAGTTTGATCTGGGAGCATGTAACGGAACAGAAACACTTTTAATTTTAGTTCAGATTGAATCCAAACAAAGTGATCAGTATCTTAACTGGATGAACATCTGGCCTTTGTAGGCAATTGTTCATATGACAGAGATTAACCATTTAGTTCAGTTCTCAGTGGACTATTTTCACATTAAAAACTGTTTTATCCAACCAATTCATTTTGGAGAGGTAAAAAAAAAGAGTGGTAAATTGGCCTTGTTAACCTGAGAAGCTGATTTACATGGGTTACATGTGAATGAGAGATTTACAGCATGGCAAAAATAGCATCTTGAGTTGCTAAAGATTTCATCAGTATCTAGTTTTCCAGACAAATATTTTAGGAGGAAGAGCACATTGATTATTGTTAAGCCTCTTTTTAAGGAAAGTGGTGTATGCCATTGCACTGCCCATTTATCAGTGCTTCCCTGATAACTTTGGGACCTGTTGCACGATTTCAAATTCAGCTTCATGGACTAGAACAGAATTTTGACAAGGCCACGAGTGGTCCCAGCGTGGTGGGATTGGGCCCAGTAGCTCCCTGTCCTCCTCTTCCTCCCGCCAGGGAGGCAGCGTCCACGCAGACCTCGCTCCCTGTATCTGGATGATGGGATCCACGCCAGGATGAGGGCACGATGTAAGCGGAGGCTCCTTGCAGAATGGGGGCTGCACCGCCAGTGCTGTGGGACAGAGGAAGGTCCTGCAGGGCCGGAAGAAAAGCTGGGTCTGTTACTGAGGCAGGAGTCCAGGACACCTAAGTTGTGTCCCTCTGCAGGCCAGAAAAAATGGCAAGTATTTCTTCTTGCACTGCACAGAACTGAATTGTTAAGCAATATGGAGATGCCCACCAGGTATTAAGAAGGTATTTATTTTATATTACTGCAAGAAGTCTACATTATTCCTGCCCTTATTTTACAGGTACTTCCTTAATAATAAAAATGATAAATATTCTTAAAGTATTTCAAACATAAAAATATCGTTCATGTATAATTCTTTTAGAGGCTCTGTGTTGTATCATGCATAATAAATAAAAGCTAAAACCCAAATGCACTCATTCTTTTTTAGTTATTTTATAGCATACCATTTAAGTAGTGTTATATTTGTTCCTGAGGCTTCATACTAGTACCATGTAATTCAATAATATTTTGAATATCGTATTTGACTTTTGTTAGAGGAATAAATTAGCATGGTGGGGGTTTGAGAAAGAATTATCAGTGATTGTGCTTTTCATCTTCCGGGTAGGGTTCTCAACACTTTGCGTGTTATTTATCATCCATTTACCTGGAAAACAATTTAAGGCAGTTCTATTCCATATATATCGAAGACATGACTAAAGCCTGTTTGGTAGCTCCCAAGAAGCAGCTTTTTTGTTATGTAAGAATAGCTAAATTCAGATCCCTTTGCAGCTCTGGAACATGCACCAACTAGCTGAAAAGCCTGTAATGAAGAATCACATAATTCATTTAATTGCTGCTGCACATGAGAGAAGCAAAGGCAAATGCAGCTTCTTGCTTTTCCCAGTAAATCCAGGCCTGTGGAATATATTTTGAAATGGTGACAGTTTTATGTTCTCCGAGTAAAAATGAATTATCTTTCTGTGGGTAGATGAATGAGAATATAGTATGTGATACTGTCTGCTATAATGCCCAAAAGTCAGCAATCAGAAAAATTATGCAGAACTAGTAATTTTCAGCAATCTTTCTTCCCGTTGGTTTGGCTAAAAATTAGATTGGAACCTCGTGGCAGTTCTTGGTACATTGTTATTAACTTCTACAGTGGCAGATTGAAGGTCTCCATATACAGAGGTGAATAGGGTTTTTATTGTAAATCTGCCTAGCAGGTTGACTACACTTGCTAACACTGCTCTCCAGGGTAAAAGGTGGTTTCCCTCGTATATTCACAGAAGTATTTTTCAGGTCTTTGACAAACCTGAACTTGGAGGCCCTGAGTATATCATTCAAGTGTGGTTCACTCTGGCAACCCTTTTTAGTTGGATACTTTCATTTTGGTAGAGGCTTTTGTTGCAGGTCTTTTTCCAAACTGTCAAATTACCTTTCTGAGCACATATATTACTTCTAGAATATATGTGTGTGAAGGAGCCTGGAGACATTTTCTGTTCCTTCCTGGAAATGTTTGGTCTGAAATGGGAAACGCTTAGCTAGCCTTCTCTGAGAACTGCTCTGGTCAGTGTGGAAGAACATTCATTTTAATGGCTAAACAGGTTAATTGACACTGTCCCACTAAGGTCTAGCCTAATAATATCTTGGTGTATAATTGTAATGGCACCTCTCGTGTGCGTGGCTGTCCTTGTACACGTGCCCTTCTCATGTAACGTGTGTTCCCTGCTTGTGTGAATGAAATCCACTCCGTCACCCAAGTCCTGATTCTTTTGGGATTGTGACCGAGATGAGATGCAGCTGGAACAGGGAAGCCCCACCCAACCTGCTCTGCCTAATGCTCAAGGTATATAAGAAAAATATATTTACAGCCCAAACATGTTCTCAGGGTTGCTGAAAGCTAGTAATTAATGATCTTGTTATTTTGTCCTTCCCCTAGTTCTTAGTAAACAGTTTTTTAAACCTGTATGTTGGTGAAGTCGGAACTTAAAAAAATATATCTCTTAGTAATGAATGGCAAACAAGCAACTTTTTGATCCTGAGTGTGGAATAAAATTTACTCGTTTCTGCAAAATATTGATTGCCATTTAAATATCCCATTCTTTGCAGAAAAACTCATTTAAATGCCCAATTTTCTTTTAAGCACGTGGTGAGAGTTGTTATGAAGTGGGTGATTTTCTTCATTTTATGATCTTCTGCTTCTACAGATGGGCTGGAACAGGGGCAGAGCAGATGACTGGGCTCCTAAGTTCTCCATCATGGGGGGAACACCTGCTAGTTTCTGTTCAGTGTGGCACTCCTTGGGAAGATCATAGAATACAGGGATCTCCCAGGGCACTGAGATGAATCCATCACAGAATTCAGTGTGTTCCCAAATATAGGTGCTCTGATAACTTGATTTTATTGCAGGCTGCCATTGGTGTTGGACTTGCTTCTGCCCAACAGGGGCATAACCCTATCTGTAGAAAACCAAAGTGTTTAATGCTCACATTGCTAGTTCTCTGATGAATACTATTTTTCAGATGGAAAAAAGCAGTTGCTGTTGGTATATCTGCAAAATCTTTGTGGCATTTTGCAGGAAAAATGAATGACAGCTTATAGCCTGAAGACAATATTCTTACTGAAAACCTAAAGCCTACTATGAGTGTGAGTGGCAGGTTTGCTACTCTGAGAGTACATGCAGAACCACTGTTGGTGGTAGATATCTTTTATGGTTATTTTTTTTTAATGAGGAAAGCATTTGCTAAAGTAGCTTCCTGATGTTGAAGAAAAAAAAAAAAAAAGGGAAGAAAATGCAAAAGGAATAAGCTCTGAGCAGCATTACAAATTCCCTAAAGAATAGAAGTTAGACAGCAGATATAAAACTCAATCAGTGTTTAAACTAAACATTTAATTTGTAATTTTCCAATAGTGTGAGATGAATTTCTGTGTTTTTGTGCTTGCTTTGTGTCTTTCTGATGTGGCATCAAAAACTTTCAGTTACATATTTGACTTACTATTTAAATTGTTTCTTAGCATACAAAAAGTCATAGAATCATAGAATGGCTAGAGTTGGAAGGGACCTCTAGAGATCATCTAGTCCAACCCCCCTGCACACGCAGGGTCCCCTAGAGCATGTGGCACAGGGTGATGTCCAGGCGGGTTTTGAAGATCTCCAGAGAAGGAGACTCCACCACCTCTCTGGGCAGCCTGTTCCAGGGCTCTGTCACCCTCACCGTTAAGAAATTCTTTCTCAAGTTCCTGTGGAACTTTTGGTGCCTCAATTTGTGGCCGTTTCCTCTAGTTCTATCACTGGCCACCACTGAGAAGAGGCCAGCCCCATCCTCCTCACTCCCTCTCTTGAGATATTTTTATACATTAATCAGGTCCCCTCTCAGTCTTCTCTTCTCCAGGCTGAAGAGGCCCAGCTCTCTCAGCCTTTCCTCATAGGGCAGATGTTCCAGGCCCTTAATTATCTTTGTGGCCCTGCGCTGGACTCTCTCTAGCAGCTCCACGTCCCTCCTGCACTGGGGAGCCCAGAACTGCACACAGTACTCGAGGTGCGGCCTCACCAGGGCTGAGTAGAGGGGCAGAATCACCTCCCTCGACCTGCTGGAGACTCTCTGCTTAATGCACCCCAAGATCCCATTGGTCTTCTTGGCCACGAGGGCACACTGCTGCCTCATGGTCAACTTGTCGTCCACCATGACGCCCAGGTCCCTCTCTGCGGGGCTGCTCTCCAGGAGGTCGGTCCCCAGCCTGTAGGCATGTCTAGGGTTATTCCTCCCCAGGTGTAGGACCCTACACTTGCCCTTGTTGAACTTCATGAGGTTACTCGCCGCCCAGCTGTCCAGTCTGTCCAGATCTGGATGGCAGCACAGCCCTCAGGGCTGTCAGCTATTCCTCCCAGCTTAGTGTCATCAGCAAACTTGCTGAGGGAGCACTCCATCCCTTCATCCAGGTCGTTAATGAATAAATTGAACAGGACCGGACCAAGGACTGACCCCTGGGGGACACCACTATCCACAGGCCTCCAGCTGGACTTGGCACCGCTGATTACTGCTCTCTGGGCCCTGTCATTTAGCCAGTTCCTAATCCACCTCACTGTCCACTCATCTAACCCACTCTTCTGGAGCTTGCCCAGGAGGATGCCATGAGGGACGGTGTCAAAAGCCTTACTGAAGTCCAGATAGATGACATCCACCGCTCTGCCCTCATCTATCCATCTAGTCACCCCATCGTAGAAGGCTATCAGGTTAGTCAAGCATGATCTCCCCTTGGTGAACCCATGCTGGCTACTCCTGAGCACCTTCTTCTCCTTCATGTGCCTGGGAACAGCAGTCAGGATGACCTGCTCCATCACCTTCCCAGGGACAGAGGTCAGGCTCACCGGCCTGTAGTTGCCCGGCTCCTCCTTCTTGCGTTTTTTGAAGACCGGGGTGACATTGGCTTTCCTCCAGTCCTCCGGCACCTCCCCCGTTCTCCAGGACCTTTCAAAGATGATGGAGAGCGGCTCGGCTACGACATCCGCCAGCTCACGCAGCACTCTGGGGTGCATCCCATCGGGGCCCATGGATTTGTGGGTGCTGAGTTTCCTCAGGTGCTGAGGAAGAAAGACTTTTTAAAAAAATATATTCTGGTTCTGTTTACTAGAACTGTTTAGTCCACAAACTTAGATCTCTGTTCTAGTGTTTTCAAATATTTCTGTGTTGGCCACATCTCCAGTGTTTTACTGGAACTCTGTTCTTGCTGCAGCAATGGAGCAATGTTCTTATGGCTTGGGTAGACCAAAGGTCTCTTCTCTAGAGACTCTCTAGCTCTCTTCTCTGCTTTCTGTTCCTTGACAACACAAGAATAAATGTTAAAATTTTTGGAGAAGACGTGCATTTCTGAATATAGATTCTTGTTAGCTTTATTTTTTATGCTTCATCACTTGTTTTACTATTTTCTTCCATTTTCTTATGGTGCAAATGATAAGAGAAAGTTGAAATTTCTAGCTAATACAATAATAGAATATAGAGCGACGTAAACTAGATAATCCTTTTGAAGTTTTCAAGAGTTTTCTTTGTGAAGGACTTAAGGGAAAGGCCATGCATGTAGGCACATGAAAACGGATACTTAAAAGGATTAGGTGGAAAAGCACAAGAAGGCTTTACTGAGGATTCTGATGGAAAGGAATCAAATTATCACTAACAGCTTTGACAAAAGCTATTAAAAATCTCAGAAGCCCTTATCTTTCTGTGTTGAAGCTTCATATCTGAATGCAGTATAAGCCTATACTAAGGTCACATTTTTATATACTGCTATATTGATATTAATTTGGACCATAATATCTCCAGGGGAGCAACATCTTTATATCTCTTTATAGCTTGGGAAATCTAAGCTCTTTGACATGTATAAAAGGCTTCACATTTTTTTCAAGGAGGATTGTGCATATTGTACTCTTAATCAGAAGCCAATCCTAAATAGATAGTGGGTAGATTGACTCCTGCCTTTCTACAGTTAATCATCTTTCATCTTGGTTCTGTGTTTCTTTTCCAGTGATTATGTTTTGCATGGTATACTTTTCTTATAGCATCCTATGCACTAGATTAATCAAAAGAATAATAAGTATTACAAAAAAAAGATTTTTTTTCTCTATGTGTATGTGTAGGTCAATTTACATGGACTTATTTTTGCCAATGCTATAAACATCAAAGGCCCTGTGCTGATCTGACTGGTCTTTCTGGGTAGCAGAGACTGAATGTGGCATTTTCGAGAGTTAATCATTATGGCTTGGGCATTAGTGAGTTCATCAGTATTTTTTTCCATTGCAGTTCTCCCTCTCCTCTCAAGCTGTGATTTAGGCTGAAGAAGTAAATCTCAATCTGCAAAACTGATCTAAAATTCTCTGTGCTTTTCCATAAACTTAGATGTAGGGAGATTTAAGCAAATTGCCTTACTCTGTTTTGTAGGCCACGATGAAAGCTTAAAGTGGGATAAAACTGAAATAAATAATCTTCTGTCCCTCTTTGTTACTTATGAATTGAGATACTCCAACCACACTTTTTGTATGACCTGATGCAATATTGGCTGCCTGTTCTTGAACGCGGTAGGTTGACAAACTACTGCCGGCCCAGTTGACTCAGGGGCTCAGTTCAGATAACAACAGTTACCAGTAGTGACATGGATGGTAACAATGGAGCCCATTACGCAAATATCAAAGGGGAATACACTGCAAGGGTTGCCGAAGTCTTCTGGGGAAGGCAGCTCATGTTGTAATGACCCTTGGAGCGCTTCCCTCCTTCGCCTGGGCCCAGCATAGCCAGAAGGAACTAACCTCCCTCCCGTCCCCAATGAGTCATGTGAGTAATGGGACTTTCCAGCATGGAGCAAGAGCAGGAAGCCCAGGGAGCACTGCAGAAAGTACAGACCTTTCCATTATTTGCTAGGCACATTTAAACTACCAGGATTTGTGTGGTTTGGTAACAAGAACTTTTTTTTTTTTTTTTTTTAAATGAGAGCCAATGTGTTCTCTTTCTGGAGGAAAGGGGAGGATGAGAATAATGGAGTTTCAGGGCCAATCTCCCATGTGTTTCTGGGCTACAGTCCTACAGACATCTTTCATTTTTACATCTCTCTGTGTTTAGATTTGCAGATCTTTTTCCTCAAATGTTATTTAAATGGATTACTGGATTTGAAGTCATAATACCAATTTCATTCTCTTATAACACCAATAATAAGAAAGAAAAAGTATTGATTCATAAATCATCAGATCATCATAAATATTAGATTTCTCCATGCTCTTATGTGTGATCATTTTTTTCTTTTTTTCTTTTTTTTTTTTGCCTTGACTGATAAAGGTGTAGCTTTGAACTGCCAAAGAAAAACAGATAATATCTTCAAATGCTAAATCTCTCAGATGATGTGGAGTGATATTGTAAATGATGTTGTGTTTTCATCTCTTTCTGGGATTGCAGCCAAGATATATAGAGATCTATTTTTATATATGTATTTATACATATATAAACCAAGTTTTTACAAATGCCTGGACTGTAAACATTTTGGAAGAAACCTCTTTTGTTCAGCTAAGAGGACTTTTCTTCAAGAGAAAGTTCTATGGCCCTTATTTTTTTTCTGTAATCTTCTCACATTTTGAGAAAATATATTTCTAGTTCTATAATATCTGTATTTGCTCTCTATTCTAATAACTGCTTACAGTTGACAGATACTTCAATAATATATAGTTTACCAAACTAAAATTAAAACTTAAGGAGTTGAACTACAAATGATGGAATAATAATAGCCAGCATTACAGATGAAAGGGAAAGATGTTGCAGTTGTTCTAGTTCTAGGCAGACGTTATCCAGGCTACTATTTAGGTTGAAATTAATATCTATTGTTTTCTTTAACATTTGTTTGTTCCTTACATTGTACAGCAGTTGTAAGCTGCATTTAAAAGAAGTGAATTTAAGTCTAGTGCCAGTAAGTGCAGGGATGAACATAACATAAATGGGTCTCGGAGACTAATACTGAAACGTGTAGAATGATTGTTGTAAATGATTGTTACTGTCAGGTTTCACTGAATATGTTAGGAAATAGTTCTCAGACTTTTACTTTAGAAAATTTTGTTGTTAATGGAGGGAATTTTAATGACAAGCTGTCATGTTTTAAATGCTTGTAATTAAAAAAAGAAGTTTGGCGTGGTGCGGTTGAGTTTTCAGTGTCTTGGTTTATTTTCCACCCCAGGTAATGAATTCTGAAGGAAACCTGAAGGAAGCGGTTTTTAGAGTTCCTAAGACTTACTGTACTAATAAGTATTTAACACTGAGTTAGGAATAGAGTCTAAACTTAAACACAGCAAAGTGAGTCCTCTTGTGTATGTAGCTGTGTATGATCCAGTTAATTTTGGCCGCATCCCCTCAGGGATAGTTTGTGAATGGTTAGAGTTTATAGAAATATTCTTTATAGATGAGAATATTCTCATATTCTGTCTAGGTCAGCAACTGCAGAAGGATTAAACCCCAAATATCCTGACACCTCCACCTGGTTATTTTATAATAAAAGCAGCTCAACTCCATCATTGTGGGGAGAAAAGAAGAACGTGGAAGTACAGTCAGGACTTGCAGTACATTCAAATGAGTGTGATTTTAAACTTGCAGAGATAATGTGCCCTTTAATGGGAAGGTTTTTAAGGTTGCAAGAGAGCAGTGTCTGTTTGCACAGACATAGCCTATGAAAGCAAGTAGGATTCAAGAGCTTAATGAAGTCTTATGAAAAAAGATCACATTTGTAGTCTTGTAAACAGTCATCAGGTGACTGAAGGCAGGTCAGATTTTGTCCTGAAATAAACCAGAGTTCATTGAAAAGAGTAGTTAGTCCACTTTGACTAAGCTACCTACAAGTGGTAAACCTTTACTTAGTGCCTATGTGCGTGAATCTTTTACAACACCTGTGTAAATTGAAGCTCTTTTTTTAAAAGATTGCTAACCTCACCATCACCTATTGGAATAGTTCTCCCTTTGGCTATTAACACAACTTAAAAAGCCTATGTAGAATAGAAATGAACCGCAGTTGCAGAAAGCAATAGTCATGGAAGAGACCTGGGAGATTATGTAGCCTGCTTCTGAAGTGAGTACTCTGCATTACGCTGTGCTCTTGTGTTATACTAGAAGCATCTTAGAAGCATCTGAAAACTTGAAAGTAGTGCCAGTGTAGCCATTACCTTGGATCCACTGAGTCAGAAGTATGTAGGTATTGCACCGAGGCTGATAAGGGTGGACATGCAAAGAGCTGAAGATAGCTGGGTGATACCTGAGACTGTGAGTCAGAGGAGGTCTGGGAAGAAGAAATCAAAGCAGAAGTTGTGAAAAGGCTTTTTCAATGGTGCTGGAAGGGCTAGGAAAGATTGTTGGATCTTACATACCAGAAGTAGTATAGAGATACTATAACGTGAAAAATGAAATGTAGTAGAGAAGGGAGGCATTTGGTAATAATATATTTGAGCAATATTCTCAGTAGAATTTTCTGCAGGATTCTAGCTCTGGGGTGAAGTTTTTGTGGTGAGATATTAATAACTTTTTCAAAGTAGTTAAATATACATCTTAATTTATTTTTAAAGGCAATCTGTAATGGCTTGCGTATTAAGTAATCAAGAGAACTAAAACAACACAAGCTCTCTCTGCTTCTAAAGCCTAATTATAGTATGATTTTATTGATACTTTACATTGTCTTTATATAGGGCTAACTGAAAACCCACATGTTTGTGAATTGCAGAAAGCATCTGAGAAGCACTGATCATAAGTGAATGTTATGGAATTATATGTATATCATACACCAGTCATTGAAAAGTAAATTGTGAATTTAGCAACCTGATGGAATTCTGTCTTTATTCAATTCTAGATTTGGACTCTGAATTTGTACTGAAACAGACTCCATGTTATTGAAGGTTGGTGACTTCTTTTTTTTTTCTGTTCTCACATCTAGTTTTAAAATAATTATTTATAAGAGTGTTTAAATGATCAGGTGAAAGACAGGAGCTGCTTATTAGCAAAGAAAAAAACCCCAAAAAAACAGTGCAATAGAAAATGTAGCAAAAAGATAAATTTAGCAACTTATGCTGGATTAAGACACAAAAGTAGTGTTCTGTTTTTGACCTTGTCTACACTATTCGTTTTTAAATGCTAACTAGAGCAACATGCAGGCATTAAGGTTTTGGCATTGTCTATATTCAAGTTTTTTTGACTCAAAGATTTCTCTTGTCATAGAGACAGGATCGTAAGACCTGATCTGTGCTTTTGTTGACTATTCAGATAGGACCTATTAGCTCTATCATGTGATTCTGAAATGTATAAGGTGGTACCTGGTGGTCAAATCAGAGGAGGCTAAAGCCTTTCCTAGTCTGGCTCCACATAAATGTATTGCTGGAAGCCCACACCTCAGTGCAGGTTGTATTTGCTATTTGAAGATAAGCCAACTTCAGCCTACCTGTCATGTCATGTTATCCCTGCAATCAGCTACACCGTGTGTCTCTGATGAAGCGTACTAGTCTAGCAGAATGAAATACTGCTGGATAGTGAGGTACACAGGGACAGCTAAATGAGGCAAAGTCGTTTCTAAACCATCCAGATTGCTTAGATTTTCATTAGGATGTAGCAGGCACGATGTTTTCCCCTGAAGATCGCCTAAAATACGACATTAGATTAATGTGATGTTCCTAACACTGCATAAGAATAAACAAGAGCATTTGAATATCATTTTGCAAATTATTTTCAGTATGCTGGTTGAGATGCTTTCAGTGACATGCCCTATAATGTTGTGGTATAGGTCCAGTTGATGTCCTAATGACAGAATATAACATTTTGGCTTAAATTTATTTATCGTGGAAACCTCTGTCTTCCATATGTTTTACACTGCATTACCCCATTAATATTTCCTTGCTAGACAAGGAAGACTTCTTAGAGCAGTGGTGTGGCGAAGCCCATAGGTCCTTAATTCTCATCCAGATCCTTTTGGGAGTTGGAACCTTGGTGCTTTTGACTGATATATTAACAGTTTTTCTTTGCTGGAGATTTGGATGGTGCTGAACCCAAAGAATCTCTGCAATATAAAGAAAACAATGCCAATACTTCTTAAACATTTTTGTGTGCATGAAATATTATGTCTTTGCAGTTGTTTTGCATACTGCTTCAATTTATTTTAACTAACATTCATGTAGATCAAACTTAATTTTTTAATCAGAATTAGCTAATCTGTCTTGGAAAACAAGTCATCAAGAATCTCAGCTACTCTTCGATTCATTGTTATACAGTCAATTTTCCCTCCAGCTGTTTTATATACTTTCAAATTTCATTAACATGACCCTTTCAGCACTGTATTGTTTGGTGCCCGTGAAGTGACGTCTGTTTGTAGACATGATTTCAACCCAAATGCGTTCTACACTTTGAAATACTGTGTTTTCGAGATGCATTTGTGGGCCTTGATTTATTACTTAATCTCTGAAAAGAACCAGTTCTTTTGTTCCATTATTTTTCATGTTTTGAAAAATGATTTCTATAGTAAAATGCAGCTTACTAATAGAAATTTGTTTGCCTGATCAAAGGTATGATCAAAGTTCCTGGAAGCCAATGGTTGTTTTGCACTTCTATGACAAGTATCAGATAAAGCCTATTTAGATCTTGATTGAGTATGGGTTGTTATTCTACTATTTTTAGAGTCATACAAGAGTCTGTTAATTTCTGTACTTGAAAAAATGAGATTATCTCATAAAATACGTGAAGCTTCTTATGAACATATCCAAGACCTAGTAACTGGCCTTGGGTGGGAGTGAGGGAGGAGAGTGCCCTGCTGCAGGTTTGAGAAGCACATGCTCATGGAATGGGTGTTCATGAGGCATATTTTTCCTTCATGAAAGCTCTTTTATCTGAGATGAGGTCTACTGAATCTCCAGCATGCACTTTTTCTTCTTCTTGAGATAGATTTTACTGACCCTGTCCCTCCTGCTCACGTGCTCCATGTACTTGTCATCATACCTTTCTTTGTAGAAACCCTGTAACTGGCAGGTCACATGTTGTTATTCTCTCATTAAAGAACAACTGTTCCTTGCTTACTGTTCTATACAAATCAGCTCAGGAGCAGCTGGATATACCTGATGCTTTTTGTCTGCATTCAAAATGACCAACATCTCCTGCTGTTTCTGATTTATAACTTCCATTACTAAAGTTGAATAGTGCTTGTGTGTTTCAGGTTTGCACTTCTATTATTATAAAGGGAGGAGGAAGAAAAAGGTGAGAGAGAAATTTGCAACCATTAACAAAGGTGGAAAAAAAAGAATAATAAAAGAAACAAGCAGGAAAAAAAAGAAGCAAAATGAAGGACGAAAAGTGACTACAGAGGAATGGGAGGTGGAAATGCAAGAGTCATTTCTTGCAGTGCTGTCCAGCTTTAGTGCAGTATATACCATTACCTATTCTCCTGCTGTGGCAGGGAACCGTGGTGCTAGTACAGCAGGTAGTGTTGTGAGTCTGTGCAGATGCAACCAGCCTGGCATATTCTGAGGGTATCATTTTGGGCAGGTGCATGTCAGTTGTAATATTTAAGCGTGGTACCCCACCCATTACTTTTCCGCGGGCAAGAAAGCTGGCTGTCTCCCGTGCTGCTTTTCCTAATCTCTTTGGATGTAGACAAGGAGCGGCCCACATAGTAGGTGAATAGTTCTGATCACTGTGTTTTGACAGCGCCTGTCACGTAAAATAAGAGAGACTGTGGGGAATGCAGATCAGTTGTAATGCAGCATTGCAGCCTCCCTTTTTGCCCCGAGACCTTGCAGAGCTGCTCAGGCTCACCTGGGATCTGCCAGTCAGCTGTGCCTGGTTTGTGTTTGGGAGAGCTGGAGCCACGGCAGGTGTTGGCAGAGAGGTGACCTGTCATACTGCTCAACACTACGAAGGCTGTTGAGGTTTTCAGCTTCAGGAAACCAGTGTGCATCTCTCATATGATCCGATGGAGGGAGATGTTTCTTGGTATGAGTGGGCATGATCCATTGGAAGAGAATATTGAGAGGCAGGCAGATTATTTGCAGGGTATGCAGCAGTGGTAATGGTGCTGGTTGTGTTTTGTTAATTTTTGCCTGTGCTGTAGCACCTCATGCAACAAGACTTTTGAAAGGATGCTCTAAGCAAGGTAGATGCCTGTATATTCAACAGCAATGCTTCCCACACACAGTTATGCTGCTGAGCTTAAATATGGTCTCTTCTTGTTGAACATTGTAATGGCTTAAAAAGTAAGAGTTAGATCTGTATTTGGATGTATTTGGATCTGTATTTGTATTTGGACTACTATGTCAAACTAATAACTTCTTGATAATCTTGCAGAATTTAGTTTGAATATGTTAGAGTGGGTAGTGGCAGTTCAATATTTTACTGAAAGGCCTTCGTATGATATGTTCTATTTATTATATACTAATTTCTATTACCGTACAGCTGCCCTTTATATAGAGCATATTATTTTTGTATTACTGAAGTAATTACTGAAAATACTGAAGTATTTTAAGAGCTGTGCTCTTGGTAGAGATATAAACAAAGCACAAAGGCCAGTCTGTTTTCTGCATAGTAGATTTGTTGTTGAAGAGTTTGTGCCAGCCAGTACAGACAGTGCAATCGTGTCTTATTCCTCTCAAGAGAGATGAATTACTCAACTGCCTCAGCTCCTGCTGTTTTACATTCTTATCCTTGAATTATATTGTTGAAGTGGTCTGCCATTCTTTACTGAGCAGCTTGTGAAAAGAAAATGCTTTTCTAGTGTAATTGGGAGAACTATAAATTTAAAGCATTGTCTTCCCCACGAAAAGTTGTCACCTGTGAACTGGCTTGGATGGGCACCAGCTATCCCGACAATGTCATTACTTGTCCTTTTGACTTTTTTTTTTAAGAGAACCAATAGATTTCTTTAAACAGCTCTTTTTCAACAAATGATATCACACAGAGCAGTACCTATTGAAACTGTTGCAAATTTCCAGTGACTGTTTTATCTGTTGATATGTTTTGATGTTGCAGGTAATCCATCTTGCTATTTTTCTATTTGGAAAACTTTTTCAAGTACTCTTACTTTATTGCTTAGTACAATAGGGACTGTGAAAAGATGAGTTATTTCCAAGTAAGATCATTTGATTCAAATGTGTTTACATCTTCTACTTCAACTCATTGTACTTTGACATAGGGAATATCGTGTGCCTTGTAGAGACAAGTTTTTTAATGTTTGTATTTGCAAGCAAGTACATGTTCTAAGGTACTCACTGCAATTTTTATTATCATGCATCACTGCTGCAGTATGGGTCTGACTCTGATAAAATGGGACTGTCATGCTACGGAAAGGTTTGTACTGATGCCACTGTCACTGGTGATGATAAAAATCTTTGATTTTGGTAGGAACAGTGTTGAACTGTATGCTTATCTCTAAGCAAAGCAAGCTAATAGTAAATATTGAGGGATAGGCATACACTAACTGGTGGTGTGCAAAGAATTGCACAAAACTTGAAGCATTTTGATGAAACAAAGTAACTGGAGTGACTGAGACTCCATATACAAGTCCTAATAATAATTCCTAAACTTTCATTTGTGAAGGGAAATTAAATGGATGTTCAGCTTAAAGGAAACACTTCCAGCATAAACCACATGATGTTGGGTAGATTATGTATATTACTTGATCATCTCTGCAGATGATCAGAAATTTGATCTGGTCATGAGGTTACTCATGTATACTTGTCAGCACAGTGTGCTCTGTAGGCAAAAGTGGTTTAAAGATGGTTAGCCAATATTTTATTTTGCATGCACCTTTTAGTATTAAAGTTGGGATTTTCATAGATACCATATCTTTTTTCAAGAAGAGAAAGGAAAGGGTCTCTGTCAGGCACTCACGTCACAGGTCAGGTGAAACCTATTTGAATCAAGTCAAGAAAATAAGAGTTTTTGTATGGCATTTGTGTTGCCAGCTTCACAACTGGAAAAAAAGAGATTCATCTGACTGCAAATAGATGCCAGAGAAGTAATTCTTTGTGTCACCATTAAGGAGCCTCCCAGTTCTTTTTCCAAAAAAGATAAAATTGGAGAAAGAAAATCGGAGGCAAAATTATATATCCATTTTGTCCAATTTGCACCTAACTGTCAAGTTCATCTTCTTTATCTGTAGACGAGGATAAACTATTATGTGTTATCACATTAAGAATATATTATAAAGATATTTCTCTTACTGAAAAAAAAACTTCCTTACTGAAAAAAAATCCCTCTAGTTCTTTTGATTTTCTAATCCATTTTTTCTTCTGACATGTGGCTTTGTAACAGAAAGTAGTAGTTAATTTAATTGGTATGTAAATTTAATTGGTCATGTACCTGAAAAGAAACACACAAGTATTTCTTCAAATAACCTCACAGAACTTTCAGGCTCTGGTAAACAACAGATGTGTTCATATACCGCTTTCCTGCTACGCCCATTACTTTTTTAGCAGTAGACTGAACTCCCCATCTTGCAAAGAATATGTAGGATGCAGCAGATGACCTTGCTGGACTCTGACATCTTACATATGTGAAACCTTATGAATAGCATTTTATTTTTCATTATAATGAGCTTACGTCTGCAGAAAGAGCTTCCTAGAGCGTCCTAGAGATATGCAAAGCTGTAATTATTCATAGATATTAAGGCAGAAAACAGTCCCTGGATGATGCAAATCACAGAACTTTATCCAGTGATTTTTGCAGATACATACATTAATTTGAACTGCATTGTTTTTCAAAGAAATCTCAGTAAGATGTTGCGATTGTTGATTTTTTTCCACTTTTAAAAATACTTACTAACTATAAATGGAGTCTAGATGAAGAGATCAAAGCTTAATATTTACAATATAGACTTTTAATGGTGGGTTAGATGTATCCCAGCCTGTGTACATTACATTATACTAAATACAGGTATTATGAAACCTGTTTTTGTCTGCAAATATTTGTGGAAAATGCCATTTCCTCTTAGCTTTCTCTTAGATAAAGTAGACACTTCAGGCAATATTTAAAGAAGTGTAGGCTAAGTTTTGAGAATCAAGTAGCCCATATATATCTGTATCTATAGATACAACTTTACTTTCAAACATCCCCTTGAGGTGTTGATCTGAGGACTAAACACAGGATATCAGTAATGACTTTGCTAATACCATACTAGTCCTAGTTATACCTAATATCCAAAGAATAATTATGTACTGATAAATCTTCAGTTTATCTCTCCAGGGATGGTCATTAGCACTTGTGCTAAAAGTTTGTGCCAACAGTGCAGGTTCAGCTAGTTTCCTGGTTACTCTTGACTTCAGGGCTTTTCAGGCTCTTTACTAGAAAAGGGAAATGAAAACATGCTTCCTGATAGCTGAGAATTGATTCAAAAGGTGATCCGAATATGAATTATAAGCAAATTCAGTAGTATCTACATGATTTTGCAGATGGAGTGTAACAACTGCTAAGTGACATGTTCTCTGATCTCAATATCTGTTTTGATAATTCAAATGTGTAATAATTTGACTATTGGAGTTATATTCTCTGTTTCTGTCTCACACATGCACATATATACAAACAGATCTGTGCATACCTGCATGTAAGTTTATAGCACGCATATGTCCCCACATACACATGAGCAAGTTAGATTCTAACTATAGAAGTCTCTTCCAGATGATGCCTGTTTTTGATACTCAGGTGGATGGCGTTGGTTTAGGAATTTTATTTTCCTCTATCCAGAATAAACTTCATCAAATATATATAAACTTCAGGACATCCTCAAATATCTCCTTATGCAGTCTTTGAATACTTCATAGTAATATGAAACATATTCTGGCCACTGTTCCAACTTTAAAAAAATCTCTCAGAAAGTAATTCATGTCCCCTTATGTACAGATCATTGAAAATGTCATACAAACAGTCAGTGGCAAAAACAACATTACGTTTTCAGTGATGACTACTAAATGTAAATTAGATTAGGAATCGCTGTGCTGCTGCTGGTAGCACGGAGAAGTCTAATATTACTTTCAGTGATAGTGTAATGAATTCTGCTTTTGGGTTCTCATCAGATGTGGACAGGAGAGAGGCCATCTGTGGTCTACTCTGTGCTTCTCTCCTATGAGAAAAATGTTGGCAGCTGATGGAAAAAGAGGAAAATTCTGTTTTGCCAGCAGTCATATTGGCTGTTTGTTCTTCCAGGAAATAAGCTGTGTTTATGAGTGTGCAGCTGCTTTCCATAGATGTACTTGAGATTGGTTTAGGATGGATCTTCTAGTGTACTTGATAGACTTGAGTCCAAAATCACCACAAACTCTTCGATTGATGGGCACTTTTGGAGAGCTACCCACAGATTTCATCTGAGTAGCGGCAAAACAAATTTGCTTAGCCAAAAATGTAATTGGAAATGGCCTTTTCACTGGAGAAACAGTGGCCTGCAGGGACTGCTTGTTTGTGCTTGAGACAAGTCCTTTTTGAAGTTAAATTTCTTTCTAGGACTCTATCAAAAATAGCTGCAAAAGATGTGAAGTTCTGCAAGATGGCTTATGTGTACTGCTGTCAGACACAAAGTCACAGGTAATCTAACTGGTACAGTGTTTCTTAGGCCTTTTCTATTTCTTTTTTTTTTTTTTTTTTTTTNTTTTTTTTTTTTTTTTTTTTTTTTTTTTCATTCTTTTTCTTTCCATATATCCCTGTTTTTCTTGAATCTTTATTTCTGTCATTTGCTATTCTTTTCCTTCTGGAGTAAGTAGTTCTATTGAAACCCATTGCTTATTAACCTCGCATTAGAAACAGGCTTTTAGCAAGGATCTTTCTTTCTTGTCTGTGTAGCAGTAATTCTCTTCTGCCTTAAGACTTGTCTGATAGAAGCTGTTTCTCCCCATCAGCTCTCTACAGTCTTTATGGTTTTCTAGCAGCTGTTTATAGCACTAGCCAAAAAATTATGAATGTTTAAATCTGTCTTTTTCAGATGAAACGAGCTTACTTGCAGAACCTTTCTCTTATTCTGCATTTGTTCTGAACTGCTGACATCTGTGTGAGGGTTTTTGCTGTATCAAACACCTGACATCCAATGAGCAATTTTTCTGTGTGGAGTGAGGCAGTGTTGGTGGCAGGCCCACCATTTACCTGTCTCTATCAGGTTGACACGCACATCATTTCCACTGTCTCTCTACTAGCCCAACATGGGAAAAGAAAGGAAATGGCAGTAGATTTCAGGTCATTGCTGTAGGCCACAGGCCATTTTGTAACTTCAAATTGTTCTTTCTTCTGCCTCTTGACAGAGCTTCAGGACAAAAACAAAATCTTCTAAATTAAAATATTCTTCTGCAACCACAACATTTGACTCAATAAATAATTTAGTCTCTAATTAATAAGTAATAAAAGAAAACAGAATAAAAGTGTATGTTTTTTTTAGGGTGATGTAAAAGATTCAGCTTTATTTGTCATTCAAATATATTCTACCTTAAGAGTAAGCTTGCATGAAAACTGTGGCTTATCATTGAAATCTACCTTTTACTTAGGTTATTGATCTATGCTCCTATTCTGTAGCTGTGTTTATGTGCATATATATGTATATATTCTGTGTATGGATGTGTTTTTGTGCCTGCAGCACTATTTACCTTCTAGTGAAGTATAGACCCAGATTCCTATTAAGCAGTTTTGCTAGTGAAATTCAGGCCAGCATTGTGGAACCAAACTGGTTACATCATTGTATGTTGTTATATCTCTGAATATTATATACATATTATTGAAATTTCAGTCTTACAGTTAAGAAAATGCAAGCGCTACATTAACACATGCACTGAAATGCTTTGCTAGAGAACATGTCAGTTATTAGAGTGGATGTTACCAAGCTGCATTAACTTGTTCTCTGTTACTTTACTACTGATATCCAATTTTCAGGAAAATAGTTTTGAGAATCACATTTAAGGTGTGAAGAAACAACTATATATTTCTAAGCAATCTTTCCCTTCCATGGAAAAGTAGGTTTTACTTTTTAAAGTAAGTGATGTTTGTGCAGGTTGGGAATATGTCTGAACAGATCTGGTGCTGATGCTGGTTCTGTGGACATTGTCTTTATCACAGCCTCTCTTTTGACTTCAATTTAACTTTTGTACATTCATTTTGTAATGGAATTTGCATACAATAGCCAAATGGCATGTGAGACATTGTGACAGAGAGCAAATAAATGACTGTATGGATAAGACAAAAAGCTTGTTGCCAGCAATGTTACTCGATTTTGAATGATTCCTTTCAGAAATCACCAGAGAGGGACTGAGAATGGAAACATGGAAATTCCCTATGAGGAGTGCAAGAATGGGAATCATGTCAGAGATTATCTTTCAGAGAGGTTTTTCCCGAACTGAAAGCTAAAGAAATGAGGAGACTTGTGTGTCCAAAGTGTTCAGACCAAACCCTCAACTTGTTCTTAGGGGTGTAAGTACAAAAAGAATAAAGGATTATGGTGGTTTTAGGGGGAAACTATTGAAGTACATTTAGATCTTGAAGAGTGGCAATTCAGAGCCCTGCTGTCCAAGTCATCCAAAACAGAGTTTGGTCTTGGAGAACACATGGAAGGGACAGCGTTAAGGTAGATAAGACAAGAATCTCATTTGCCCTTTTCAAATACAAAGTGCAGCTAAAACTTGCTTATTTACATGATAAAACCAGAGAAATAAATAAATAAAACCCAAAAGGGTACTGGTTACAGAATAAGTAAAATAACACGGGTTTCTGAGCTGGCCTGTGAAGAACTCTGGTTCAGCCCCTTGTTCTGTCTCGGTTTAGACATTGTCTTGCAGCTGTGTTCAGATGTAGCTGTAGTAGAAATGGCAGCCAGTTTTCACTTGGACTGAAGCCTGAGAAGCAGATGAGCATAGAAGCTCACAGATCTGAAGAATCCAATCACCCATTTAGATTGGTTTCTTTTTCTGTGTGTGCCTGGAATTTAAAAAAAAAATAAATCACTGCAGTTCAAAGACTGTTATATATATATGTTATATCTAAACACTACAGTGTGGAGGGTATATATAAAATCCAAAATTTTATTTATCTTTATATATATGCATATGTATATATATTAAAATATTCTTTTAATATATTTTATTTACATTTTGCTAGACATTTCTGATATTTACATGAGTAAATGTAACAAACTGCCAACAATTGCCTAGAGCTTGTGCTGATAGCACCATTAATGCAATGTAGCTTTAATTTAGTATAACATTTTCACCTGTTTCCTAAGAAATTAAGTTCTGTGTAGTCACTTTCTGTCTGTCAATCTTCCCTGCTACGTTTTGGACTGCTGAATTAGCCACTACAGCATAGGAAAGAAGGATACAGGTCTTGCAGATAATTAAGTCCTTAAAACTTGCATGATATCAGTGGCTCAATAAAGGGGAAAAAACCCAAACCAGTTCCCTACCGGGTGGAAGGCTGTATTCTCCTTGGCAGCAATGAACATACATGTATCTGCAGGCTAAGCACAGCAGGTGCTGTCTCCTGCACAGAGGAGATGTCAGAAAGGAAGTGCAGTGAGGATAGAGGGGGTTTTTTTGTTTGTTTTGGTTAAGGAATATGAGAGAAATGGGATTTCATTACATTTGTTGGTCCCAAAACATCTCATTATGTTATTTTTTTCATTTGAGGAAGTGATTGCTATTTATATTTCTGTTTCCAAGCAGTTTAATTACTGAATTCAGCAAATACACAGTTTTTGAGATACCTTTGAGATAGGATTGAGTGGGTATTGAGTGGGATATTGAGTCCTTCTATAGTATTTTTAATAATCTAAGCCTTTTTTCTTCAGACTTGAACTTTACAATTATTATTTATAAGCCATTTATGATTTTGCTTTCTGACTGGCTTGCAGCTTCACAAATCTTTTTAATGTTTCTCTGAACAGATTTGCATTCACTGCAACATGGTAAGCATGTATCTTCAGAAGGTTAGTGCCTGAAAGTCAGATTTCAGTATGGAGTCACAGTATATTTAAATATTTAGCTAATGATAATGTTCTAAGAGCTATAATCTATGTTCTTATCTTCATTAATATTTACTTACTGTTCTGTGACAGAGGACTTGAGTACTATAAATAATTGCTAAAAGTAAACAAAGCATGAAAATAGTTTAGAAGTCTTGCTCTTAGAAAGCCTTCAATGGCATAGGGCATCTTACAAACCAGAACAAAGAACAATAGAAACAAAAATCAAATAATGTGCCTTCCACAGCCTGAGTGAACAAAAAAGCCTTTCAGTGTGATGTAAAGATTATCCAGTGTGGCTTCCAATAGGCAGCCCGAGATGCAGCTTCCAGACGTGGCAAGTCACAACTGTGGCCTACAACTGGTCTGCAGTTGCCTGTTTGAGTCACTCACGTGCTAGACTCACGTGTAGTCAACAGGCTACAGGTGGTAAGATACAAGATGCAGAGACTGTTACCACACCTAAACATGAATTATCTGGAATAAAAACAAGAACTCTTTAAAATTAACTTGAAGAACTAGAGGAGCAAAACCAAACAAAGGTAAATGACTTGACACTATAAAAGCAGTTGCATTTGAGTGTTGTCAAATTTAAGTTATACAGGGAAGGTTAGTTTGAGCCAGCAGTGTGCATTGCATTCTTTTATTGGCAATCGTTACAGAGAGTTAGAGACTGTTTTAGACAACTCAATAATTAAAAAAGCAATGCAGAAAGGAGAGCGGGAGGAAGAAGGAAATAGAGAAGTGTTTGGGTATTCGGGATTCGGGTCTCATCCTGAATCAGGAGGTGGCTGGAGAATGATATATGGAAAGTCCTGTGTGTGCTCTAGTTGCTGCACAATTGCCTTTCCTAATATCCATGCTATCCTTCTGTTTACTCTCTTCTCTTATAGCTTGGATTGTATTAGCTAGCCTGTGCAATGCCATGACATGTTTGAGACATCGTATACATTATCAGCACCCAGTATATATGCCAGAAGGACTGTGGTGTAGTTGTAGGGCAGTAGACAACTACAGTAGTTACTGTTGTCTGTCAGCAGGCTGGGCACAGCTGCATTGCATCTGGTTCCATCAAGCTAGTTAAGTATCTCTGCACTGGATTGCATAAACTTTATGATCTAGATTATCACTCTGTTTTCCTTTGTAAAGTGTTCTCTCAAGTTTAGGAGCTATTCAGAAGTGTGTATAATTAATGGAATTTCCTTGGTGGCAGTTTGGTTTGGGGGTATTTTTTGCTTTTTATACTTGCATTTTTATACTCGTTTTCTGAATGCTCTATATTAAAATTCAGCCTGGAGGAGTCAAACAGCCCATTTACCTTCCACTAGCATGGCAGTTTCTTTTCAGGAACTCAAATATAATTTGTTTCAATATAGTTAATGATATTTGAAGTCTTATTTTCTGGTGCTGACTGAATTAAATTTAATAGAGTCAAAACATCATTTAACATGCGAACAGGAAAATGGCATTTATTTTCTCAACTTCTTGACTCTTGCTTACGATATCCTCTTTCTATGCTTCTTACATGCTCCTTCAGATAAATAAGAGACAGGGGAAGGTGCCATCATTTGAGATTAAAGGTTCTAAGTATTTATTAGGAGGCTGAAACCCATAGGCATTACTTTAGTAACAGTAGTAATTGGAGCATGAATTGGAGTAATTGTGAAGACTAATAAAAATAAGATGTTACAGAAATATCTCATGGGTAGCGAGATGGAAACTGAGGACTTATCTGACTGGTGTGTGCACTGGTGTAGAGTCTAGTGTTTGTCTTAATGGAGAAGAATAGGGACATAAGCATCTTCAATTATAGCTTGTTAGGTAGAAATTTAAAGGTGTCTGGAAGGTGAACATAACATCTGAAATGTGATCTTCTCATCTTGTAGTTCATTCCTTATTGTGCTGATTTCAGTTAGAAGGTGGCATAGTACAAGTGAAAGGTAAGTGGTATAGGCAGAGCTTGAATTATTAAGAACTGATGATTATATTTGACTTCGTATCTATGGAATGACGTGCTTATGAAATGTATGGTGAAAATAAAACAACAGTAGTCTGAAATAAGAGTGAAGTAAATCTTGACAAAGTAAAATGAGAAGATTGTCAGATGTTGGAATTTTTTTTTAAGAAATAGAAAAATGAGAAGAAATAGGAAGAAAATGATTCATGTTGTTCTCCAACACAGCTGGAAATCAATTTCTTTTCACTGTGGGGCAGGGGCCTGGGAAGGTACCTTGTCTACAGTTTAGGCTCAATGCTGTAATTTTTCGCTAAACATTCAGTGGGCTGCAGAAAGTCTTCAGTCAAAACAGAAGGGAATCTGAAGAGGGGCACTACCTTTTTTTAGGTAGAGAGAGAGCTTTCAGGAGTCTTGACAAACGTGCAGCTTTAGATATGGCCTGTCTTCCTCAGGTAAGGGGACAAGGACTGGAGCCGGGAACAGACAGAAACCCTTCCAGAAATGCTGCAGAGTCTTGTCCATAACTACTGGGATCAGCTCCTACCTACTCCAAAAGCAAATGTCACAGAAATGGACAATAAAATGTGATCCTGTGTTTCTTCCTTTTCTACAAATTACAGCTCAACTCTCCAGTATCTAGCCCAAGTCTTTGTCTCTGAAGGAGATTGGGCAAGTGTTCTGGAAAGATTTTATGGATTACATTTGTAATGCGTCTACTCGTTTTTTCCATTACAGGCTTAACAAAGCCAAGATTATCTTAATTCAAGCACATCGGTCCTGTTGAAATTCACTTCTCCATTTTCATGATGAGAATTAGCATTTTATAAGTGCTTTGCTGGATCATGGCCCAGATGATTATCTCTTTAAAATGAGCATTTTAAAGCTTCCTTGATCATAATAATATGGGAATTATACCAATAATTATTAATTAATAGTGTTCCTCTAAGTTTCCCTGTGGATCTAGCAGTATAAAAGCCTTAGTTCCAGTGTTTCTTAAAACACACTTTAGCAATTTTAATGCGATTTATTTACTTTATTGCCTACTGATAATACACTTACTATGATTTCTGGTAAAGGCACATCCTTTGAGACCTGAAGGTGAAATGTTTTGATAATGCATGATTAGATGATGAAGCCTCAAAACTCCTCTATTTAGAAGAACATGACAATCTTCATTGATTTTATTTTGTTATTACCCTTTATCTGGACATATGGCTCTGTGCTCAGATAATTTTTAAAATATCATTTTAAAATTAACATTTTGGCTTTTTCTTCTTTATTTTACCTCTAGTGTTTTTGTTCTTTTGTCTTCCTTTTGTTGTGAAAAAAGTTTTTTTTTCCTTACCATCTTCTTAACAAATCCAGTACAGCAGAAACTTGCTGTTGTTTATTGGGTTTCTGTAGCATCAGTTTCATGTTTCTTTTCATGGATAAGACTAACTGTGTATCACATCAAACAAACCGCCAAGCACGTTCATCTAATGTGTAGTAATCTTTGGTAAAAAAATGATGGACTGAGGAGTCAGAGACTTTTTCCATAACGTGTATGTGACGAGCGTTGTTCAGAGAACTGAGGTGACATAACTGTATCTTTTTCCTATATTACAACATACTCAAATGCTCCAAAATGGTTTCATTACGGAAGACAGGTTTTGTTCATAAATTGCAACATGTAAATCTTTAAATAGGGAAAACTATAGGCAAAAGATGCTAAGATAAAAGGCTTCAGTGAATGAATCCCTTCCTGTGCTGCTTTTTTCCCACCTCTGTAGAGTGGTGCAAGCTTCACACAGTTCTCTCCTTCGTTCCCTGGTTGTGTAGCTGATAAAGGCTGGCAGCAGCTCTGCTCTTGGCCGCAAGTGGGTCCCTGATCCTCTTAGGTGTTTCCTACCTGCCGCAGAGCTGGAAGCTCCCTGTTTCCTGTATCTATACCTGCCACTTAACATCCTACTGCACATGGAAGTTAATTCTGGCCAAGTGAATTCTGTGGAGAAAGACTTTCCTGCGGACACAGGGAAACTGTGTGCCATTGCTCTGGTTGGGAAGCAAAGCTCTTGAAGAGGCCATGCTCTCTCCCTTTGAAGATTTCCACTGCACACAAGAGGCCAGCATAGACACTCAGTCTTACTGCCCTCTGCTCTGCAGCACCCTGTTGTGCAAACATAGAAAAGACAAAACGAAGAAAAGATCCATGGCATTCGCTGTTATTTCAGCTTGCTTTTACAGAGATAGCCCATGTCTTTGAATGTCTTTGAGATAGACATAACTAATTATTAAGAAACAAAGTTTCCCCAGAGTTCAACAACCCTGTGGGCTTGCTGAAGTTAACAGAAATTGCCAACATCTGAAGGAGGATTTTAGCTGGCAGTTCATTTAAATGTCACTAATTTGTGTTCCATGTTTTGTGTGCCATACGAGATAAGCAATATTGTTTCATCTTAGGAAATGTGAGCTACACTACAGTAAGAGACATCTAGCAAATTCTGTGCTCCTGTCACAAAAGATTGCTACCTTTTAAAGAGGTGATAACATACCAGTAGTCTGGAAATACTCTGGGAAAATCATAATTGAATTGGCCAGAAGACTCCTGTCCTTTGTTGTCAGGTTATCTTAGGACTTTATGCAGCCTGATAGGGATGAAACCTTTTACGTTCTTTATTGGCAGGAAGTACACTGTAAACAGAGCAAAGAGATAGAACGTGGCCAACTCTTAACTTGAAGAGCAACTTTTATTTTTTCATCTTTAGAGAGCACTAAATACAATTATGTTTCATTCTTCAACGGAAAAATTCTGTTCTTTATTTTTAAAATTATATGCCAGGAGTTCTCTTATTTTAGAACACATTAAGTACATCCTCATGCTTGATAAGATTTGTACTTACCATGTGAAATTCAGTGAAACTTCTCTATAATGAAACTGTTACGGAACAGTTGGGCTGCAACAGATTTAGTGAAATCTTAATCACCAGATGGTGCATTTGCAGTTATGTTTCAAGATAACAAATCTATGATTTTATCTATCAGTAGCGGTAGGCTGTAGTGTCGTAAATAAAAGCTTTATATACCAAAAAGAGCCTGTCACTTTGGAAAACCTAAAAATTGTAACTCCAAGTATGCAATTAGATTAACATATAACAATGCTCTTTTCTCATGTTCCATAGAAGTTAAAAACCTTCACCTGGGTTAACTAAAAGGCTTGTTTCCAGCTGATATATTGATATACATTGTGCTTATAATTAATGTTGCTGCATGTCTTCATGGACAGGTTACATTGGGTGGCTGGAGATAGTCCCCTATGGGACTTCATGTCTTCCTTTTCTTTGAAACATGCTGGGCATTTTTGTCAGAAAAGACAGACTCTGTTTCCTGTTAGCATTTTAACTTCTTTTAAATTTAAAGCTTAAAACTCAAAGCTTTACTTATATAGTGTTGAGGGCCCAATCTTCTTAATGGAGGATTTGCTTGAATAGTTGGTTAGAGAGTTATAAAAAGTTGGTTTTGAAACTGGTATTTCTTGCTGTTCTTGGTATTAGTATTCCATAAAGTGCAGTATTCAGTCTTACGTGGTATAACAGTTCACATGAAAAGCGTTCCCCATATTTGGCAAGGCACAGCTACTACTTTCATCAAAGTTTTCTTTAATTACCAGTCACATCACTGTTCACACTGCAGTGAAGCTACACGAGTATATCTAAAAGTAGTAGGAGAAGGTTGGTATCTGTGTGTTTGCAGTTAGTAGTTTTTGTAGAGCGTTTCTGAAGAGAGGGCAGAGGATTAAAAGGTGATGAGTTGGAATGGATCTAGAGTAAGATCCTTCATAGGAGAACTGGAACATCTGATTCGGTGCTTAGCTGGGGAAATTCAGTGTTTCAAAAGACAGAAAAAAAGGCTTTTGTCATTTGTGTTAGTATGCTTATCTTTTTCCTAGTCAGAAAAGACTAATGGTGTCTGTTTTGGGCGGGGAGCATCTGTTCATTCAGAGAACTGTGAATAACTGGAGATGACGCTCAAAAGCCGTGCCCTGCTGAAGAGGGAGGGCTGCGTGCTAGTGATCAGCAGAAGAGGATGCTGATTGTTGCCGACAGCCCAGCCTGCTGGTGCTAGGAAAGGAGGCAGCTTTCTGTTTATTTTATGTTACTTTTCCTCCTTTACTGATGAGATGCTGATCTAAGCTGACCTGCATTTGAAAACGCTGGGTGGTACTGACTAGCAAATGCATTTGACATGAGGATGAAAAGTTACTACTGGCCTCCTGCCTGGGTTTTCCTGTCATTTACATGCATGCAAATGCTGTCCCATACTGTGTACCAGGGACAAGACTGGCATTTGCTTCATTGAAAAGTGTAGCTGCAGAGTTAGCAGGGAATGGAGAAAAAATCAGCAAGCAAATTGTTTAATTTCTTCTCCCTCAAAGTGAGTTATTATGTGAGAAAACACCCTTGCTGTCTCCATCAGTACGATGAGGGTGATAGCAAGCCATTCAGAAAGAGCTGTGCAATACATCCTTTGTGAGCAGTCTGCAGAGCAGACCAAGTAGAACAGAGACAAAAAAAAACCCACGCAAATGTGTGGATCACCCAGTGAGCAGAAGAAAACCTCTTCTGAGTGCCGTGGTCTATGTTAAGTGTAAATTTGCTGCAGACGGTAGAAATAGGTATCTTGAATGCTTATCATCCAGAAGACTTTGTCAGGGCACCAGGTTTTTTACCTATGCCTATAGGTTCTTGCTTAATGGCTAAGTTTCTCCTATTTCTAGGGTTAATTTGGTACATGGGACCTCATCTTTTAGTTCCAAGTTGGAACTCAGCTGAGCTGTGTACTACAGGGAGGCTAGGGCAGGCATGGTGTGTTTTACTATCTATGATTTCAGTCTCTCTGATTTTTATATCCACTCCTTCTCTGAAGATATCAGAACCACTTGACAGGTTAAAAATTCATCATCACAGCCGCCTGGAAGCAGAAGACAAAAGAAAATAAACCATGTTACAGGCAGTTCTTCAACCTTGCATCCTTTTCATGCCTCCCTTTAATCTTGACCATAAAAGATCTTCAATCTCATAATTTTAAGCTCTTCCTTGTCTCTCACTCATTTGAGTTGTATCCAGCTTGCCACTGGATCTTTGCTGTTGTTTAGCTCCGCTCGTTTTTCTTAGCGCCACTGCCTCCCTCTGTTAGTGCTCTTGCTTTTAGTGCCCACATTTGCCCCTTGTCCTCACCCGCTCAGTTAACCTTCCCCACTTGCTGTTCTGCTGATGCCATTGACGTTTGTGGTAAGCCTCCTGGTTTCACACTCTTTCCATATCTTCTGTTTCTGTAGCTTAAGACCAAACGTCAACCAATTTGGATACTTCTTCCTACTGATTTATTTCATTTTTTTTCTCTCCTCAACAATCTACATTCTTTATGGAAAATCTGGTTATTTTTCGTTCCTTCTCAAAATATATGTCAGCACCCTGGGTGCACCAAAAGCTTCTGCAACCTCTTCCCCTTCCTGGCAGATTAACTCCTGATGCTGGAGTGCAGCTCTGCTACAGTGGAGCTGTGTCACCTGGGATCAGATTTGTATGAGAGGTGCGAGAAGGCTTCTCAGGGGTCTCCTCCCTTTGCTCTGGGAGCTGTTTCCAGGCCTTTGTCCCTCTGCCTTGGTTTCCTGGCTGGCCTATCGCTGTGGCCTGCCGGGTGACCCAGACTCTCAGCTGGCCCTGGTTATTACCAGCCCGGATCTACTCTGCTTGTTGAGGAGCTGAGAAGTTGTGTCCTTGGTGTCCACCACGAGGGCACTGCCTGGTCCTGCTGTCCCACTGGGCTCCTGTCTCCCCAGCTTCCTCTGGCTACTCCCAGGCTGCAGATCCCTTTTCTCCTCAGTGACTCCAGCACGATTTGGAGCAACAGTTTGTCTCTTGTTTGTGTGATAAACTGCTTGTAGAGAAAACATTTCAGTCAAGTGGAAACATTCACTGGCTTGAGCTGCACACTTAAAGAGCTGGCAGCTTTTGACATGTTGCTACGCTATGTGCAGGCAGTAGGCTGAAATTTCTTCATGCACTAATGGATTTTTTTTTTCCAGTTTTCAGCTAAACACATAATTCAGTTGATTCCTGTGGTGTTCCCTGAAATTTTTCTGAGCGTTTGGATGAGAATATCAGAAAGGTCTGGCTTTAAAGCCAGGCAGCCCTGCAGGGAATGGCGCCTGGGTCAGGTTAGTGGCTTGCTTTGTTTAGCCGGTAATGTAGGTTGTTAGGGTGATGAGTGAAGACCAATACTGTGGTGAAGACAAACTCTGAAAGAAGAGAGTTCTTTACTAATGATGGATAGAAAAATCAATCCAGGGTCAGAAACGTCAAAGAAAAAGCATTTACATTAGAGTGCAAAACAAGCATTGGGGAGGATGTAGGAGAATAAGAGATCAGACAGAAAAGTTCTCCTGAGTACAGAAGCTCAGAACTTTGCAGAAGTCCAGATGCTGTAGGGGACTTGGGCTTGTAGGCTCAATGAGAGTGATGTAATCAGAAAATAAGATGAAAAAACCCTGAAGTCATGTATTTTCATGACAGTTTTATGGATGGTCTGTAGAGGGGTATACTCTCAGTCATGCTCTACTTTATGCTAGTTTTGGAACAGCAGCAATCTGAAGTAAATCATTTTGCAAGTGTGGGAAAACATTTGAAGGGAAGTGTTGACTGCTCTCTTGGATACAGCCTTTGTTGCTGTTTGCAAGCAAAGACATAAGAGAACATGAAAGTATGATTCTTTCCAGCTCTGTATGTGTAGTTAGTTCTTCAAGGGCAAATGACATATTAAGTAAGGTCTCGTCATATTGATGACCTTCACAGAAGGAAAAAGAAGGCTTAGTGTTTATATAGAATATATGCACAGTAGCATTTTCATCAGCATGTACAATCTCTTTAATACCTGAAATATGGCAGATACTTCCTAATGCAGAGCAAACTGCTTGAAAAAATAATAAATATTATAGACTATAATCTGTTGTAATAACTGTAATAACATCATGTTATAGGTATTCTATATGATGTTTACTGTACAGTGTGATATATTAAAACTATAAAATAAAATAATAGAAAATAGTTTGTATAGTTTGGACGTAATTATATTTGTAGACAATTGAAATTATTATATTCAATATATTTATTGCTTAAAATGATTAAAGAAAACATTTTAATGTGGTCGATATCTTTGATATCTGTGAAAACTGACATAAATAATAAAACAGAATATACACTTCCTTTGTGGAGAGCATGTCTTAAGTGTTGCTAGCAAAGAGCTCCATACAGGAGCAAAATTATACTTACAGCCTGAATGACTGAGCCCACACCCTAGACTTCCCTCAGCCTCATGTGTCTTCTCAAAAGGAACTGCAGGCTTGCACAAATCCTGTTCCTGACTCCTCTGATTCTGTTAGATAACCACTGTTAGATTCCCAGTCTTCTTAGTACTGTATGCCCTCCAGAACTGTTGCCTACTGTAATGTGGAAAAGCCCTATTCATCAACCAGAGAAGTTATGCCTTTGAATGACACCCAGAGCAACAGTTAGGTTAGAATAAGAAATGTAAAAGAAGTGAAAATTTAAAAAAAAAAAAGGAACTTAGATCTCATATCCATAAAAAGGGGTTGACAGGTCAAGGAGGAATGAAGAATGAGCCCAGTTCCTTCAATATTTGGGTAACTGCAAATACTAAAGATATAAAGAGCTGTCAGTTTTGAATGCAAAAGGTAAACTCAGGAGGAACTGAACAGAGGAATTCCATTCACTTCTTTGAAATCTATGAAGAGCTGAAAGAAAGAAGGAAGATGTACTGCTGTCTGCAGAAGCGAATGAGGTTAAGAGTGACAAGGGAATGTCCACCTAGGTCCATAAGCACTTTCCCATTTCCAACCGAGTGAAAAGTTCCCAAGTTTGGAGTCTTTGCTCTGACAGGGTAATGTTCTGGAATGGCTGGGAGGCTGCAGTGCACTGAAACTAGTACTCCTGGGGAAGGGTATATCCTTGCATTTATGCCTGTAAACTTGAGATAATGAGAACAGGATCACCTGAAGTGATCTGTTGTAGGCTTTAAAGTTATTTATAATAGAAACATGGAACCATGCTAATAGGCAAGGTGAAGAGAGTATTTTCATAACATGTTATTCATCATAAGCAAATCAGGGGATGCTAAAAAATAAAGGTCAGCAGGTACATATAAGACTATCAACATTGGTTGTCTGATTTCTTTAGGATATGTGCCTATCATAATGAACTCCTAAGCAGTAGTTTAATATAAAGAAAATGCACCTATTGCAAGCATAGATACTTGTGTTTGCTTATAACAATAGCTTTAACAAAACACTAATTAATATCCAGATGGACAAAGTCTAAAAACAAAATCTAAAAAGAGCCTTTTTATCTTTGTGATATTCCAAAGAGAGTGGCACTGTTTTTTCTTTTTTGTCTGTGCTGCTTATGAACTCCTCAGGGCAGGGAAGACTTGCTGACTTTTTATTACCTAAAACTTCTAGCCTTGCTTTGAGGAACCTGCAAAATTACATACAAATTCCAAAATACTAGGTATATGTTAAAGAAATTCTAAAACTATTTTTGTACATAAAATATTAGCAACTATGTTATTACAAAACCACTAGACAAAATTGCATCCATATGGATATGTTTTCCATTTCAGATTTCAAATAGGAGTATTAATGCTGAGTTCAGTGTGTAATTTACTTTCAGTACCTCATAAGATCTAGAAATGTAGTTTCTTTCTGATTCAGTGACCAAAATTAGCATTCTATACAAAACTGCCTAAAATGACACTAATGGGGTGGAGTTTACATGTAAACATTGTAAACAGTTACCCAGGGGCTTTGTGGAACTCCAAACTGCTTGAGTTAAAGCAGTCGGACATATATGTATATATGTAAGTGCCAAAATATGCTCTGTCTCTGGTCATGTATCTAGGGAAATATTATGTTAAAAAACATAGGAGGTCAGTACAGTGCCAGGTTAAGACATCTGAATTGAGATGTCCATGTGTTGGTAGCTACATGTGAGCTACATGTCCACAGCCTGATAGTGATCAGTAGAAATCATGTCAAGGGAGGTGAGAGTGATTCAGCTCATCCTGAGCCACACAACAGGACCTGGGGAGCTGAACAGCTTTTAAGGATCTTTTAACTAGTGGGGAACACCTAGTTCACGTGTGGGCATTTACTGTCTGTTAATAACTATCCAAACTGAGGCACCTGTTTCTGAAGCACCCTCCCAGCATAAAGTGGCACATGTCCACACTGTAGTGATAAGCATGGCACATCCTGTTCTGTAGTGCCTGAAAGAACATTCTTTTCCCCAAAACTTCTCAAATGTAATTGATTAGAGTGCGATCAAAGTGAGATGGAGACTGAGTGAAATGGAGACTGTATCACCTGAGGCATGAATCTCACCTCTGTGAGGTTTCTTCTCATGTGAATCTGATTAATTGAGCAGTCGAGTTTGTGATATTGTGTTTTCTCATATGGTTTGTAACTTCCCAAGGTGTCAGAGACAACAGTGAGCCAGCACTCAGGATGCTATAATGAAGAGTTTGACAACCTGAATTTCTGTTTTTGATTTATCAGGAAGTAAAGATTATCTGCTGTTCTATCACTGTATACTTCTCTTGTGAAAACTGAGGAAGGACATACCAGAAAAGCAAATGTTCACTTCTGGGTGTCACCTCTGGCACCTCACTGAAGTGCACAGGCATGTTTTGGCATGAGAGGCAAGCCAAACAAAACGTCTCCCTTATTGCCTTCTGAAAAAGCCCCTATTCATTCTAGTTTCCACACAATATGCCAAAACTCCAGACGTTTTTCCCTTAACTTAATGGAGATGACTCTAAATGTATGCAGCAGCAGTAGGGTAGGTAATTTAGCTCAACTTCAGGCTCCCATGAATGTCTGGAGCATCTCTGTTAATGCTATCAGGTCTTTTATTTTAGTCAACTGTACCCTTTTGAATCCCAGGAAAAAAATACTTACTAAAGCTATTTACTAATGCCTTGATTTTTTTTCTCATATAAGCCTCAATATGAGCTCTTTATTTTAGTATTTTAGTGATCAAAGATTAGATCAAAACCATCAACACTAGGGATTTCAACCCCTGAATATGATTCAGTCTCTGGTGACTGTGCTGTTTGTCAAGTCTACAGTGATTATGCAGATTTGTATTAATTTTTGTAAAAAAATTGCTTTGGAATTTTATCTCTGTCATTGCTCTAGGGTTCTCCTTCTGTCTCTGTTCCCTCTCCCATCTTTCTCTTGTGAAACTCTGTGTGGGCGTCCTGTTTTCCTGCGCACGGAGGGAGAAGCGTGTGGCAGGCGGAGGGGAGGGGTTGCCAGAAGCTGATGAAGGCAGAGGCAGAAGGCAGAGCAGCTAAACTGCTGCTGAACCTTCTCCTTGAAGTGCTGGAGATGCAGGGAAAGAGTGTGCTGGAAAAAATGGAAGATGTTCAGATCTGGGGGAAAAAGCAGGAACTTCAGGACTTGTATCATTTTAATTGATCTGTCAGATACAAACTATGTAAATTGTGCTAGAAGACAGTGGTACGTATACACATCTTTATTCAGAGTGAACATAATGTTTACATTTTAATAAAAGGATTCAGGAGAGTGGTTTTAATCCCCTGGTACAAACAAGCAGATGCATATGGGTCAGAGGCTGCATCACGCTCTAGAAAGCCCCTCGTGTTTCTCATATGTGCTCTGTGCATTTGGAGGTTCAGCGTGCTTTGAATGTGGAGCTGGGAAACCATAGTTGCATCTTGTAGCACATAGAGTTAAAGGAGGAGTAGACTGCAGGGAAATATACTTCAAATAAAATGCTATGATAATGCAGCACTTTCTGAAGGTCAAAGATATGCCGTGCAGATTAAGCACTCTGCAATATGTAAATGCCACGGCACGTATGTTAGAGTTAGGCTTGAGCGCTGCAGGGGTAGAAAGCCCGCGTCTGCATCCCATTTTGGATGGGATATTGTTTGCTGCAGTAAACCAATTGCCCAGACCGGATTGTTTTAGCCATGAGCTGATCAATATCCCATTACTGGATGTAGCAGCGGCTGCAGGAAGTGCGCGGAAGATTTTAATGCATGAATTATGCATGCTGTGCTCATTCTTTAGTCTCAGAACAGAGTGACAGAGATTGTGAAGATGACTGGGACAGTTTCTTGCATAAAGTGACTGCAGTGAAATGCTTCATATTTTCATGCACACAAGCAGCATTGAGTGGGACGGCCTATTTAAGAAGATATAAATCCCTGAGCTCACAGCACAGAATGCCTGATTTGAAAGCGTTGCAGCCATGTACGGAGCCAGTTCTGCTGCTGCCTAACCTGTTTTCCACAGAGGGCTGGCTGAGGGATGCGAACGGCTCTGCTCTGCTCTGAGGTCACAGCTTGAAGTCTTTTTTTTTTTTTTTTTTCAATTTGCTTTCTGCGGCAGGAGAGGCTCTGTGAAGTTTATTGCTGCAACCATCCTTGTATTTTTCAAAATACACGCTTGGAATAGTTACCATGAAAAAGGACAAGAAGGAATACAACATCTAAGGTAAAGAAGAGGTATTTTTTATTTGTGGATTTGAGTGCAGACGAGGGACTGTGCTGAGGCAGGGTTATGATGATGCAGTGTGGTTGCATTGACTCAGATATCTGCTGGAATGCAGAGTCAGGCTTCTTGCATAGATCCAGCGGCATGGATCCTGCTAGGGGGGCTGTTTGAAAATGAAGGTGTAAATATTATTGAGATTAAATGTTGCTGTACTTGGTGAATCCTGCAGTTTGTTCAAGACTGTGCTTTTCTGACCGGTTTGCATCTGCCATAGATGACTGCATTGTGGGGAGGGGCAGGGCAGTCACAAAGCTTAATCAGTGTAATAACAGCATCCCTTTCTTTGGGGTTCCTAATCAAATAACGACGGGGAAATTTAACTGAGTTCTATTCATATATCTATATATTATCTATAGCAATTCCAAGCTACAGTAAAATGTGTGTCAGGCAAACAAGGTCCCAGAATTTTTTCTTTGGCTGTCCTGGAAATAACTACAGGATCAACCTGCTACATTTTGGATAAAAGTCTGGGCTGTGATACAGTGAAGCAACAAACCTGTCCTCGTCGTCCTTCAGAAATCTCTGTGCTGCCTGGGATTTTAGATGCAGAGAGTTCTGTTTCCGACTATGTATTTTGCTGGAAATGCAAGAAATAAGAGATTTTAAAGCATCTCTTCATTTGACTATTTGACAATTTAGTGTATTCAAGAAAACTATTATCTAGCCAGTGTAGACATACAGTAAATATAGCACCTTTTAAAAGAAGAGAAGCTAAATAACATTTTTCTTGCTTTTTAAGTGTTTTAGCAAAATAAATCCTTACATATTTATATATCCTTAATATTTTGTGTATTTTTAAATGCTCATGTTTTGGAGAATATAGGCTCAAGTGTAGTACAGATAATTTATATGTTGTATTTGATAGCTTGAAGACTTATCCATATCTGCAAGTAGAAATGCTGTTACAAAGTGTTAAAAATAGATGATTTAATACATTTGCAAACTTGCAGCTGCTTGCTGTGTTTTCTGAATTAGCTAGTTATTGCCAGGGTTATGGACAGTCAAAACAGAAATACCGTGTGCTCCCATTCTTTGGGTAGATGCTTTTTTACCTTTGATTTTAGGCTATTTTTTGACATTTATGTTTAAACGGGTCCGATTTGAATCAGTGCTGCTTTGTGTCCTACTGTACAGACACCTGTGCGGACCCGGCCTCCAAGGACGGCTTGTGCTTGGTTAGTAATTACTTCCATCAGGGTCCCTAAGGATTGTATGAGGACCTGAGTAATCAACCCGGAAAACCGCGCCCCAGAAGTCAGTCCTGGCTAGCTGTGCCCGTCCTGGGAGAGAGGACATGACGGGTGCTTATTCGCTGTCCGCTGGAGTCGTGCGGGCGCTCCCCAGAGCCAGGCGGCGTTCTGGGGAGCCGCGCTGAGGGGTGCGGAGGGCGGCACGCGGTGCCCTGCGTCTGGCAGCTCCCCAGCTGCCCCTGCACGGGTGCGCTGCCCGCCCTCGCGGGGTGATCCTGGCTCTTAGCAGCCTCTCTGCCGGTGGGGATCAGCTCTGTGGGTGGTGAGAATGGAGGAGCTGCTTGCTGGGGTCCTGAAGGCCTCCAGTGCTGAGTCACGGCGCGGATTCAGGAGGTGCTCGCTGGCTGTAGGGACCTCAGCTCCTGCACTGAGACAGCGCCTGTGAGGAAAAACATGAGCGTGTTTCTCCACTTCCCCTCTGCGTGAAGGGAGAGGGAGGGAACCTTTGCTGGCAGACCCTGCGTCCTGAGAGCGACGAGCACAGACCCATTTCGGGTGCGGGACAGAGGCCGCAGGCATGGGGAGATGGCAAGGGAGCAGCAGCGGGATGTGCAGTGACCTGCCCCTGGGGGACGTGCCCCTCATTGCGCACAAAGAATTGGACTGGTTCTCTCAGCCTCCGCTGTAAAGTATCGCCTGAAATGCGTGATTTACAGCTAAAGCAGACTTGTAATGATGAAGAGGCATTAAAAGTGAGAAGAGCTAACAGGAGGAAAGCCCTTCATTCCCTAATTAGGGAATACCAACGATGTGGCAGAGAAACAACACGCAATACAGGAAAGCTAGGAGAGTGTACATACATGTGTACCTCCCGGGGGGTGTGCATTCAGACGGTGAATTCAGAGCACGCGTGCCTTCCCTGAAGTCACCTCCACCTCAAGGAAAGGCTCGCACGTTTCAGGGCTTTCCCAGCTTTCCAGATTTATCAGCCAGTTGAATAAACATTGCGGATGTTCTTGGAGTGCTCTGGGTGTAACATGGCCACTGGCACAGGGATGCAGATGAGCACTAATCATGTAACCACCTCCCTATTTTTTGTAAGTGAAGAGACGTTTAAAACCGAAACAGATATAGCAGTAAAGAAGTGCAAATAGGAATTTTCAGTAAAAAATAACGAGTAGGATTTTCAAGGCATTTAAGGATCCAGTGTCCATTGAAACTCCCTGGGGACTCTGGGATCTTAAATCCCTTTGGCTGAGATTTTCAAGGAAGCGTATATAAATATTTAAGTGATTACAGAAAAATAGCTTGAATAAGAAACAAGGAAAACAAAGGCAGCCCGGCAACTCTTTTCCCTGAATACAGGCAATTAGAGGAAGATCAGAAACTGTTTTTTGTTCTTTCCCCAGACAACTGTATGATCATTAATAAGATCAAGAAGCAGCCCAGGATATTATTCAAAGAAAAATGCAAGGAGGGGAAGATCTTGGAAGGCATCTTATTAGGAAATAATATTGTTGGGAAAGAAAAAGCAGTGTAATGTGGACAGAAGTGTCCTTTTTTAACCTTTGGAATGTTTCTTTCTCATTACAGCATCAGAGATTGAACAATGGAATGTGGTTTTCTCAAATCCTGACTTCGCAAATTTTAAGTAACTTGTCTGGGGAAATTGCATTATAAGTCTGTAATCATACAGTTGATGCCTCGTACCAGATCTCATTGATTTTATTCTTGCTCTGGGCTTTAGAGCAAGTCCATTCCATACAGCTAATAAGTGAATGGGTGATTACTTATGAAAATCAGAAAGTTCAAGAGCATGTGAAGTCTGATAAGCAAAATGCAGTTCTCAGTTCCTGCTGTAGGAAAGTGGCTTTGCCATCCTTTTGGAATATGTCCCTATGATAAAGAAGATGAAAGCTGTTTTTTCATATTTCCTTTTTTTTTTTTTATCATGGGGGGGGGAAGCAAAGGAAATGGTACAAGCAAAAATTCAGAGAAATTGAGGCATTTTAAATGATCATGAACTAAGAATAGTTCCAAAAGTGGCAAAATAATAGATAGCAGAAATAAAAATTCTTTAGTATATGTCTTTGTTTAGACAAAAATGTTTGTGAGGTATTAAAAATATGCTAAGATTACTTTTTTTTTTTTCTGTAGCTCAGTGTATTATATACTGTTACTAGTCATTTAATTATTTTCTATTTCCTGTTGTGGTAGGGAAGAGGCAAGTGAGAATTATCACATTGCTTATGTTTGAAAACATCTTCAGAAAATTAAAATTGAAAGTTGCATAGAATCAGATCAAGTAATCTATGAATGCTTCAGCAATATTGAGAGAAATATGCCTGGACGTGAATATGTATTTCTGTATCTGTGGTGCTGGCTTATACAACACATTTGTTCCCTCACTTTTTTTCTTTTTTTTCTGCAGAAACTAGTAATAGCCACTTTTTATTTAATTTGTTAGTATATGGAAGCATCTCCTTGTAAATAACACTGAAGGGATGACCAAGGTGAACTCATTGAGAGCACTGAACACACACTGACTTAGTGTAGAAGCAAGAGCACCGAAGCCTCTTTGCTCCATTTGCTGAAGACATTATACAGAGTACAGTAATATTTCAGTGTCGTGTAAGCAAACATTTTAATCTCTTTGGAAGAACTAGGAAGAGGAGCAAGTGCCTTAGTGCTTTTACTGGTAACAGTGTATTTACTAGAAAAGTGCATGTACACTAAAGAATACTGTGTAAGAAGCTGTAAATCTGTTGATTAAGGTAGGTAAATGAAGCAATGTATAGAGTTTTCCAGACTGGCTCTTGGACATACATTATTTCCCTTTGTTTAAAATTTGGTTTAGTGTTTTCTTACAGTGCTCTTCACTGAGTTCTAACAGGTATCCTTGCAGCCTCCTGCAGCAAACATGTACATGTTAACTGGTTGAACAACATGGCATAAAATAAAACAGGGGTCTTTGCAATGACGCTTCTTTATATTTGGTGTTTATAGCAAATGAAATATATTAACATAATAATATAACAATCAATAAACCTTTCAAAACAGGTAAATTAAACCCAAGCCTTTCTTTAGGATGTTGGGAGTCCTGCTGTACCACCATATTCTTCCCTCTTCTACCCAGAAACTAATTTCCTATTCTGAAGTGGAAGCCAATGATGATCTTATTTACTAGATTCAAGGTTGTTCCCACTGCACTGTTTTACAGGATGAAAATGTCCTTGGGCTATTTTCTGTTTGTTTCATTGTGGTGTAACTCTGGTTCTCAAAATGCCTCACTAGTGCTCTTCTGGCAGTGTGAATCATCCGTAGTTTTTTTCTCTTTATGTCATAAAGCTTCATACTAGTTGTTACTAACTAGAAAATAATGTAAATAAAAAAATATAAATACCAGAATTGATTGAATTTACCCAGTGAAAGGAAGAACTATATGAGCAAGTCTGCATCTCTGGATGCAGAAATGATCATTAGTTTTCATCAGTCACTTTGAGAAAGCATAGGCCGTATTTTCTTATAGGAAAACACTGAAATTGGATTAACTGGAATCTTTTAACTCATTAGACCAGCAATATAACATGCTTGCTTGCTATAGACCACTGAGACAGTGCCCTACAAACTTATGTAACTTGTATCCAACCTGTGCCAAATTCTAATTTGTGCTCTGTGAGGTACCTTCGGCTGAAGGACTGAAGCAAGGGGACCAAAGCAAGTAGCTTTTTGTGGAAGGGCTAGAACAGAACTCTTCCTCAACATGCTTCATTTAAGTTCCTACATTTGGAAAAGTGGGTCCTTGGAAAATGTGCGTAGTGGATGATGAGCAGGATTTTATAGCTGCAGGGAAGAGCTGCAGAGTAGCCACAAAACTGGTGAGTGTTTGTCCTTCTGGGGCAGAGCACACTGTTCTCTGCCTTTCTTTGGAAAGCTTCAGGGATGGAACAAGTCCCACTGAGGGAGCCAGAGTTCAGTAGGGAAACAGCCAAAGGGCTGCGAGCTGGAACCTGGGCAAAGACCGTTTTCGTGTGCCAAATGCAGAGAGAAGTATTAGCAATGTTTCTGCTCATTTTTACTTTATACTTCTTTTTGGAAACTTTCTTAGAGTGACTCAAATTGAACCCTTACTTCTGCATTCACACACAGTTTCCTGGGGATAAAATAGCATTGTGTCTGCAGTGATTCTCTGTGGGTGCAGGGTTTGAGGGTGTGGGAAGGAGGATAGGAAATCTTGAGAGGAAAAGCAGGAGCTTCTGCAGACTCCCTAGGATCTATCCAGGTAGTGGTTAAGCTGTTTTGTACTGTTTGTTTGAGGTATCTTGAAGATTTTTGATGTGAACATGGGATTTGAACCTCCCTTAGGCAGTTCTGAAAGAAACCTTTTTGTCAGGCAGTATCTGGATTTAATGATACTCTCTTAGTCATGTTTTCATAACAATTGAAGATCATAAATACATTGGTACATTGGTTTATTGACTGTGTTGGCTGAGATTTGATGCTGTTGATCTGATATTTAAAAAAACAGAATCACATTTATCTAAATAGAGATTTGACCAGGCAAGCCAAACAATCATTTGCACATGATTATTACATCTCATATAATTTAGAAACTTTTGGAAGGAAGATCAATATGAGTAGAAACATGGAGTTGAACCTGTCAATTCCTGGGGGATAGTAATTCATGGCGCTCAATGTAAACTGGCAATAGCAGCTTCAGCATCACAAGTTGGTTGTTTCCTCCCGCAGCAGAAGTTTCAGATTATCCAGCAATCCTGCTGCCAGGGCAGATTTAAGCCTTGCACAGGAGCTGTACCTTAACTTCTTGTGCATTGCATGAAGCTCAAGAACACACACAGTGCCTGCTGATGCTATCATTGCTTATCTGTTCTTCTCCCTGGAGTAACACCATAAATTGAGAGTATGCAGTATCTCGTGGACAATATGAGAGTTTATTAACTTGCATTAATTATTAACTTGCATAAATAAAAGCTTTTTATTATCATAGGATCCAGAGAAATGGCCATCTGACTCTTTTAGCCATCCTTTTTCTCTCTCTAGCATTTCATGGCAAAAAGGAAGGGAAAAGGACAAAAGGTCTAGGCTTGTAGGTCGTTACTATATTCACGGCAAATGCACAGTGTACATTGGTAGACATCTTTTATCAGAAATGTGCACTGTAAAGGAATTGGGCTGCTCCACTCTCTACCCTTTAGTGCTGCAAGCCTGATCGTTCCTTGCTCTCCTTGCTGTTCTCAAGCCTGATCTGACACATTTTGAAAAGTATCTGCTAAAAGAAGAGTGGACATGCATTTTGCTGGTTGCAGGAATGCCTACTAGCTACCACTTTTATCTTGCTCCACTCAGGGCATTTTCTGAAGCTGTCTTTGTGACTAAGCCTATGCATTTGAAGTGGGGGAAATCCAGGTGTGGTGTTTTTTCCCCCTCTCTTTCTTACATCTTACCTGCTGGGTACTCAGTGCGTTCCAGCTGGTTACATGAGGGTTGATTCCATTCAGCCTGCTGGGATAGGGAAGAAAGAAGACTGTCCTCATCTATCCATCCTGCTTTGGGAATGGAAACATGCTCCAGCAGGGGTTGCTAATTCAGCAAGAAGAACTGGGAGCTCAGCAACTTGGTGAGTCTCTTTCCCTCTTCCTTCCTCCTTGTCCCTCAAACCCAGTCTGTGCAGCAGCCACCTTTAGCCCAGAGGCCTGTGAGATGGTCTCTTGATATGCTGGGAAAGGCTTGGAAGGGAAGGAAATCCAAACTACAGCTATCTGTGTCTCTTGCTTATATTGTCAGAGGTGCTGCAGTAGCTCCTCACTCTGAACGTCCTGCCGTTCTTGCAGCAGGCAAGCTGAGCAGAAAGCCAGCTCTCTGCAAGGTCTCTTTCTGCTTCCCTGTCCCAAGGGCCAAATGGAGTTCTCTCACCTCAGCTCCCAAAGGAGATTAACAGTGTTGGTGCTGGAAGCCCAGGCACCTCATCCCCAGTTTGCCCCAGGAAATTTCAACACTTATGATCAAACTCCTCATTGTCTTATTAGGCAGCTCAAAAGTGTGTGGGGAGAACATTATCCCATCTCATCTATCTCCCTTCCTATTAGAGCTGAAGCCTACAGGGAGCTTACCTATCAGAAAAGCTAAACTTAGCTAGCTATCATTTAACAACTAATGGCATGCAGCACCAACCTGTTTATATTTTCTTCATGTTTTAGGTAGTAAGCAACAGAGCAAAATCTTGCAAAATAAATTTAGCATTCAGTCCTCACAAGATTTTCTCATTTAGTACATGAAGTTGCAGTTTATTGATTATCCCATAAATAATGAGAGTGAAAATAGGTTCTCATCATGGTGGGAAAATCAGTCAAGTGTCAATATTTACAGTTCTTGAAAGGATAATATTACATATCTTTGTCAGTGATGGCAGGACTGAAATAATTCTGAGCAAACTCTTTTTAAAAAAATCTGCCTTCAATCTGATAGTAAAGGCAGAAGTGGCTGCATTTTATAACACAGTCAGCTTTGAGATGGAGACAGCTTCAGTTCTGAGGCAAACCATGTAAAGAAAGCATATTGAGGCTTGCATGTCCTTTTATGACCCTAGCAACCCATTTTGGTCAGAGGACAGAACACAACAATCCTCTTTCTTTGCAATGATCCATTACTAGAGAGATCTGTCTGCCAGGAAACCAATACTTGTCCTTTTGTGCCCGGGACTTGCAGTAGTTCTCTTAGCTGGATGTGGCCAGTACCTGCAGAGGTGAGGGCAGCATCTGGCCCCAAAATTGCAGCTCACTGCTGAATGCAACAGTATGAATTCAGCCTTTTCCAGCTTTGGCAAAGTCCTCTGGATCTGTTCAGTTCCCAGTTTAGACTAACATGGATAGTAGCAGAATATGTGTATATCTCCATTTGCATTTTATAGAAGATAATATTTTAGTGTTTGCAGACATTTAATGTACTACAGTAGGTGCATAAGTTGACTAAGTTTCTGGGTCTTGCGCACAGTAGCACTTTGCTCATGAATTTTGCCAACACAGAACAAGTAACTTTTATTTCACTTTTAGGCTGTGGTAGTGACCCCCGTCTACATATAACAATTCCTCCAAAAATGAGTCTGCTTGATTCATCATCATTTTCCATATTACATTTGTTTATAACTAATCTGCTTAGCTCTCTGGTATTGCCAAGAAGAGCAATACCTGATATGACATTGCAGCAAATAAATCTGATACAGTAGAAGTGAGAGTTTTAATATGAAATGTAATCTTCAGTCTCTTGAAAACATGTTGAGTAGTATAGACAGCCTTGGAAAGAGCTGTCGGGGGAGCTGGAGGAGATATAGATCTCTATTAAATTATGAAGGGCATTCAGAAAGTGAACAGGGAATGAACATTCGCTGTTTCTCATAATAATTTCATTTGAAGTTTTCTCATTCTTTCAGGAAAAAAATTCTCAGGATGAGCAAAAGAATGGTTTTTCCGTGTAGTGAATGCTCAAACGGTGCTTTTTATAGCAACAGGATGTGTGGGTCCAAAGTGTTTTCACACGGGCTCAACATGCAAACAGACAAATCCGCAGAAGAGCAATCCGTCAGAGGGTATTACACAGAAGGGCACTATCTCCAATATATGCAGTCCCTAAATCACAAAGCTTTGGAAGAAGAGAGTATTTGGAGGAAACATCGTGGTTATACCATAGTGGTTTAATTCTGCCAGAGGTAGGACACCCGGCTAGATGCACCATTGTCCTGACCAGTGTAGTTGTTCTTAGATTTTAGGGTATGCTTGGTGCCAAAGGAATGGTTGGCAGTTGAAAGAGCCTCCATATGTAGTGCTGTGAGGGCTCTGGGCAGTATAGCTGTCCCATATGCAGGTGACCACAGGCTCCTGGAACTTAGCCAGACCTGTCAGGTGTTCTGGGCTGCACCGCAAGCCAAGGCTACAGCTCAGAGTGGGGAGGTTTCCGACTCTGGTATCCCTGACCATCGCTGTACTTTCTTCAGAGAAATCATAACTTCTATCAAATGCTCCGTGAAATTAAAATGTAGATTCACTGTTTGTTTTTTTTTTCTTTTCACACCTTTCTATAAAGTTATAGGTTTTAGAATAAGCAGTGAAAAATACTTTTAGATGTTGTATGTAAAATAAGATAAATGAACATTTGTTCACACAGCAGGTGAAATAAAAAAGTGGCGCAGAAACACGTGCATATGTAGCAGTATAATATTTATGTAGACTACAGGAATCATAATAAAGCTATATCAAATATAGCACAGTGACATGGTGGAATTTCCTTCCCCTCCCCCTGACATCTGCTCCTCTATATTTGGGACATATTTAAAAATAAACCAGACTACATTAATTTTCACCTGAAGTACAATCAATAATGAGCTAACGTATTGAAGAGGAGATGTCAGATAGTTGGATACCATCTGGCATAATATATAAACCTTTTATGTGTTAGTTGTTTCAGAAATATCTGCCTGGGCAACAGCAACCAGAAGTCTACTGGTGGCCTTGTAATCATCCAGACCTCAGTGAAATTTTTTATTTTATTTTTTTTTTAATAAGAAAAAATGCTGAATTTCCATAGGCTGAAAAGGAACCTGGCCCGTTACGTGACCATTTTAGTGAGAATGAGCAGTGCAGTGGGGGAATGTAACATATTGCAGGGCCATAAGGAAGCCCGCACTGAGTCAGGCCTTGTCCAGAGCCCTTCCCCGAGCAGGAGCTCCCAGCAAACGCTTTTCCTGCTTCACCTTGCCAGGTTCCAGTGCTTGCTTCTCTACACCATTCCTCACCCCAGGCCTGCAGGACCCTTGTGTTTCACTGCTTATAACCAAGGCCGATTAGCCTGTCCGCCAGGAATCTATCTAATCTTTTTATGAACTGATTTATCTCTTCAATACTCATAAAAGCTTTTTTTTGTGAAGCTCATCCTGGGCTTGCAATACGAGCTCTTTTTTCAGCCGTTGGGCATTTAGACAATCAAGGCAAAACTTCCTCAAAGAGGAAGTAGGAGAATGAAAGAATTTATAAACTGAAATATGTGCTTTCACACACATACTTTGTTCTTTAACTACACCACAGTTGGTATTGGATGCTTCTATATTTCCACTTTATTCCCCTCTGCGTCAATGAATGCTGCGCGTCAGTACTTTTCAAGGTGACTCTCTTAGAATTTTTCTTTTTTATATTATCTGCTGTGATTGCAGAGGTTTTACAGGTGAGGTTTTTTCCCTGTGTTTCTGGTGTGCATCTGGGCATGAATTACAAAATCCTGTGTACTGCCAGGTATTAATAATAAAGTGCATAATGAAGAAAAGGAGAAATAAATTTATATTGTTCATTTCAAGACTTGCCATGACTTGCCAAGTTTATTTTGTTTCTCAGCTCTGTGGTAGTATATACACTATTGAGCCCTATTTATATATTATTATTATTTTGTATTAATTTCATTTTTTATGTTTATTAATTGTGGAAACCTTGCTTTGTTGAAAAAAGTAAGGGTTAAAAAAAGGAGTTGTGTTCCTGCTTTTCCCATGAGATCTTTTTGACCTTGGAGAAATACTCAAGATGGCTTTTTTCAGGGGTGAAAGGAAAAATGAAATACAGTGTTTTCCATAAAAAGGCTCCTTTTTTCCTTAGCCTCATTTCCATGCACATGCAAACCTTTCTCTTAAATTAATTAAATTTTCAACTCAAATGTCCAGTGAAGCAATTGCCTTGAGTAGTTAACAGCAGAAGCACTTAACTACTGGTAAAATGAGAATGCAGCAGCTGAGCTTACGGCAGGTTATCAATTGCTGATCGAGTTGCCCAATGCTACAAATCAAGTCGTTTGATGAGCTGCACTGCAGCTGTGCAGCACAGTCCCTCCTGAACCAGGCTCTATCACGGGGAGTAAATACAGCGAATTAGCTTTGCTGTCTGTCAAAGGGAAAGCCAAAGCACAAAGCTTCGTGCTCTACCTGAGGAAACCCCAGTTGCATGTGGGAATAACAGTGCTTCTTTCTCCCCATCTTTATTTGTCTTGCTTAGTGAGAAGTTCTTTGGGGCAGCATCTTTATTACATTTTGTTGTAGAAAAAAGTGACAGCTTTTAGCCTTAGTTGCACTCCAAGACAATATAGGACAGATGATAGTATTGGCCATGAATTTTATGATTTTCTTCAACAGTGGAAGATGTTTAGTAATATTCTGTATATCTGTGCTAATATTTCTGACTACATGGAGCTCACAGTATGCCACCAGGAAGCTGGCAGTGCCTCCATTCATTATACTTAATTTTTCAGAGAGATTTCTACAGTAGTTTCTGTAGTGGAACATAGATGATGGAGGATATAATCTAGCAGCTGAAGTGCAGCAAGTCTTTAGCAGGAAGCTAGGAGAACCTAGAATAAGTAATAAGTTCACAGAACAAGAGGGGAAGAGGTCTTTGGTACAGCAGACCAAGACAAAGGCTTTCTAGGATAAACTGAGCCTTCCTTAGCTTCAAAGAGTGGGTTAAGCTTTAAGGTTTGGACATTTTAGCTGTTTGGATCTGATTTCTGACTTCTTATAAGTAACTAGTTACTGCTTTCACTTGAAATAAGTGTTACTGCATCACGTTGTTTCCATGCAGTAGCCCCAGGCCACAGCTTGCAAGCCCAAGTAGATGTGCAGTAGAGTCAGAGCTGGCCAGCAGGTATGGGCAGGGACTGCAGAGCCCAAAGGACAGAAGAGGTGAACACGACCAGGGAAAGCAGCCATCAGAGATGCTGACATATGACATGACCAAGGGTTCTCTTTATTCTGATATATAATACTCCCATGTATGCTTTTTGAGATAACAAAAACACATTTCACCTTCACGTTGTGTTTATTTCATTCCCTCAAGGACATACGAGAAATTCTAAATATTTGAGAATTGAAAGTAATGATGTCAAGAATCCTTACCGTTTAAAAGTGTAAATATAGGCAAACTGTGTAGGAAAGTCTGAGGCAAGTTCGTTGATCATCACTCTGTTCTTCAGAAGGTGAAAAATAAATGTTTCCCATATTTTTATTCAGATTTCATTGCTGTTTGTTTATAATGAGTGAAAACAGCCTACAAAATAGAAATATATGCATATTTTCTCTTTCACAACTCAGAAGTGATTCAAGTAGGAAGACTGTTAATTTTAAAATTAACTTGGTCAGTTTTATGTAAATTCAATTTTGAATTTATGAGAAATGTAGGTCTTTTAATGTTTTCTCTTCCACATTTTATAGAAACTATTTTTACTCCACATGGCATCTACATAAAGTTGATCAGGATACGCAAAGATAATGTAATCTTGGTTTGTATTATATATGATGAAGGTGAAAAATAAATGATGGTTATCTTTAAGGCTTTATTCTGTGAGAATCAAAATCAGTGCTATGTAAACGTCTTTGGATGAACAGTTAATCATGCTTGTGTTGACTTCAGATTCAACTAAAAAACCTCTCCCTTCTCTTCTTAAAAGAGGTGAAAGGAGGAGAGTTGTGCATTGTGCTTCCTTTAGATGTCTTCTACCTTCAGCATATAATTTTAAAACGATAATTAGGTTATAAATTCAACTGTTTTTAATAAAAAGGCTAAAGCATTGAAATTCAAATGAAATTTCATTTAAGGATGAAGCAAAATATTGGTTTGATGTGAAAAATGTATTGTCTTGTTGGAGAAGTAAATAATTAAAAATATTATTTGTTCATTTTTAATTGTGCTTTGTGAAAGAAGCATAGGTCTGTATCAAGTTATTAGCAAGTTCTGCTCATGAACCATCACTTACCTATTTTGCCATGGCCTATATGCCGCATAGATAAATTTTCGGAAGTTGTGCTACTACTGTCTGGGTCATACAATGTATTTAAGATAAACTTAGTTCCTCTAGTGTTCCAACAGCATGGCTCAGACCGTATTCTGTATAATGCAGCAGTATATTGGGAAAATAACACAAAATATTAAGGTGAATGTAAACATGTTTATGTAACTAAAGTTTTCTCTGTCATCAGGTAATCTTGGTTATGCTAAACCTGGTGGGATTTTTTGCCAGCAAAACTTTCCTTTATGGTTACGTCTACACTTTCTTAACATAGGCCAGAATTGTGTCCTGTGGCTGCGAATGGGTTGTGCATGTACGATGGGGAAGTAGGAAATGAGCTGTGGGAAAAGCTTGAAATATAAATTAATATGATATGTGATGCATAGCTCTGAAATTTGGAAGACAATCTTTTGTACCTATTTGGTGGCTTCTGGACTGGTCCTCTTGCAAAAAGGTTCTTTATGAAAACACCAGAGGTGAACGTTACAGACCTCCCAGTGTCCTCTCTGCTCCATCCACAAAGTTCTACTGTAGAAGTGCATATTCAGATTCTCATGCTTAATATTTCATTAAGCTTATTTGAAAAAATGATAGTATTACATTTCATTATGGCATGAAAAATTTGCTTAAGCCTCTTGAGCCTTTGGTTCATGACAAGCTAATCTTAATCTAAAGTTGAAAAGTTCCATGTAATTACTTGTGCAGCGGGTAAGTATGGAGTTTGACACAGAGATGTAGCAAACAGCAGGTACCTGTGTAAGGATTTAAGGTAATTAAAGCTCATACACATGAACTCTACTGTTGATAGTTTGTAATTTATTTCATCTCATTGCATTTCATTTCAATACATTTCATTTCATTTCATTTCCTTTCATTTTATTTTAGAACATGGTGTCTTCTAGTGCTCTATTAGTAGTAGAGTTGTTTTAAAAATAGAGAAACAGAGAACCACAGAAGAAGGAAAGGCCTTCTAGTGTGTGTAACCACAGTCTTGTTCATAAATATCTCTTGTTCATAATCTTGTTCAATCTTGTTCAGAAGTATCTCCACTTTTAAAAACAGTTATTTGCTCTGACTTTGGAAGGTCCAGAATCTTGCTCCCTGATAGTTATAAATTTCCTTCTAGATAAAACTGATTTTTTTTAGACTACTCCCTGAATTGCCTACTCTTTAAAAGAGTTTACTCTAAAAGAAGTGTGGTTTCCAGCAACTGGCTGTCCTCATCCAAGTGCTTGTGGGCATTTCACTGCCTCAGTGCCTTTCACAGCATGCCCGGGACTGGCTGCCATGTATTTTTTTTAACTTCCTCCACACATTAAACTGAAGCATCAGCCACACTCTATAAGAGAGACTTCCTGTAGGTCCCTTCATTGCTTTTCTACCCTCAACCACTTGGTTGGCACATGGGAGCCCACAGGGCAGTTCACTTGGGATGATACTTCATTAAAGATTCCACTTAAGAAAATGGCAAATGACCTTTCTATCGCACCTTTCAGTGTTCCAGACCAGAAATAACTCTGATGAGGTCCTTGGAGATATATGACTGTAAAACTAGCATCTCTTCTACAGTATGAAACTAGCATGTCTCCCGGCCTTTGGCCTCCGCAGACCTTTCATTCATTGTAAAGCATAATCAGGGATAGGTCGGGCTCTTGCTTGCTGCTGTCCTGGTGTACAGAAATGGCAGAGCAAGTGATAAAACGCTCCATGGTAAACTCAGAACAACAAAATGTCTGTAAGGTGATTCTGCCAGCTAGAGGATTCGTCAGGCTAAATCTGAGTAACCGTTAGCGTAACATGGCACTGGCTACATCTATGGCAGCTTTGGTTGAGCTTCAGCTTGCTCGGGTGACACCAGGCGTGTGAGCAAAGCTGCTGTATGAGCGTGCCTGCTCCCTCACGCCTCTGAAAGACGGTTGAGCTGGACTGGTGAGAAGCAGCAGCAGTGTGTGGTGGAGCATGGCTGGCCGTGGTTTATGGGGTTCAGCACAGGGGCCACCAGAAAGCGCCTTCTGGCCACGGAGGCAGGGAAGAATTAAAATCCAATGGGCTGCTATTTCCCTGGAAGCCCTAATTCCAAAATAAATCTTACAGGCTCTGATATTTTACTCCTTCAGAACTGAACAGGATCAGATGGTTGTGTTTGGGCAAGAGCCCTTAAGCGGCATAGTACCGTCTGCTCGCCACAAACTTGGATGCAAACAGATGAAGTCTGTAGAAAGCTGATGATAAGAAAAAAAAATCCTTTTTTTTTTTGTTATTAAAATTTACTTAGAATCATATATCATGAATATGAGCTTAGAGATACGAATAAGAGATGATTCGACCTTTTTCTTTCCTGATTCTGAGAAAAAGAAATGCCTGGTGAGGGCTGGAAGAGGTTGCAAGAGAGGACATGGTGGGGCTAAGTCACACTACACAGATTAAAGTGACTCAGTAATTCAGTTTTAAAGGTAATGAGGCACTGAAGAAAAAAAGCTAAAAGTGAGCTTGCACACTTTTCTACAAACACTTTGCATTTAAACATATCCTTTTGACACTAGCTCTTGAAACCCTAAAATGCGGTGATCAGAAGTGGTTCTTTGTGGTAACATTTATGCCTAATTAAACATTAATAGAAATATTGCATTATAGTGGTGAAGCAAATTAATATACTGATCAGGCTTAAAATAATGAATAACCGGTGAATCACAATTAGGGAATAGATGAAGCAATCTTTTTTTTTTTTTAATTTTTATTTTCATAATTATATTTTAGGATGGTTTTAATAAAATGTGCAGATACTTTAAGGGCTTTGCTGTCATTGTATACATTACTTTTTAATGAATTGTTCTGAGATTTATTTGCTCTTCTTTTTTTTTCTTTTTCTTTTTTTTTTCCTTTTTTTCTTTTCTTTAAGAACTTCCTGGAGCTGTAAAATTCTCCTGAGAAGCTGCATAACAATCATTAGGAATTGCATTATTTTCTCCTATGTTACACAAATCAAAGCATTTTATGAAGTTTTTTTTTTTTAATGACATCAGCTAAACCACTCAGGGACCATATTAAAAAAAAAGTCTTTGATATATCTTAAATCTGAATAAAATAATATTTTGAAGACTTACAAGTGGATTTCTGTAGCAAGCCCTAGTATAGAAGAAAGGAAATAAAATTAGTGTGTCATTGAAAATGTTTTTAGAAGACATCCATTGAAAATGTTGGGATGAGCCAAGCATAGTTGCGCTCCGCTCCGTGTTGTTAACAGAAGCAGGTGGGTTCCAGGTTCCCACAGTTACAGTGCATTAAGGAGACAGACCATGCAGCTGGATTGCCTTCATCCACACAGGGCGTTTCAAGACGTTTCTGCTCCCTGCTATATTCCACGTATGGGTTCTGTAGGCCCAAGTCCAGAATTGCTGCATGACTAAACTGCAGATTTATACTGCTGCCGGTGCTGTCAGAGCATGAAATGATTATGTGCAAATAGGTGTTTGGATGAGGGTGCTTTCCTCTCCGGTCTCAAATTATACAGTGCTTCAGTATACTAGTAATGAAACTGCAGTCCATACAGGTTGTAAATTACTCATAACAATAAGCTGTGCTCTTAATCCTAAAACATTGGGAAAATAAAGATGCTGAGGAACTTAAATAATTCAAAATTATACTTACTTTAAAACTGTAATTTAAAGATTCATTTTTCTGTATAACGCAAAAATCTGTGTGACACTGTGTGCCAAAACATCATAGTAAAATATATTACCAATCATTAGAAAAATCATAGTCTAGAAGAAATTTTCTATATAAAATGCAAGTCTTGCAAGGATGGGTGTTTTTGAGATAAATGTATATAGATTTGCTCCCTCCTCTTTAGATCTTTAGAGATGGAAACCTGTATGTGAGAATGCTGTTTTATCATTTGTAAGTAGAATGAACAAGAAACTTTCCTGGACCTCTCAAGATAGCCTCTGTCCCCTGAGGTTTAAGTAAATGCAGTCAAGCTTTCAAAAATGTTGAAAATTTAGTTCAAGTCAACTTTAGATGGATATGGAGATGCGCAGGGTTTCGGTGCAGGTCATTTGTATTTAAAGGTTATATGAATTTAAAATCTCCCTTTAAGAAGGCATGTTTACAAAAAACCACAATATGTGGATATATGGATCTTTATGGATATATAGATCTGGATATGTACATGCTCGTTCCCATTTTGCCAACTTGAATGTTTCACTAATTACTTTCTGAAACAATCTCTTCTTAGAGCAAAGGTTTTTAACTCTGTTCTTCATTTAAATCCTGGATAGATTTTTTTATTCTTTGATATGGAGAAACTGAAAAACATATTTCTCCTTATAAAATGCAACTTCTGTAACTACTTCCACAACTGGAACAATAGGTTTGAAATTGTACAAGGCGTGGGCTGCTAGCAGAGGAAATGACTTTCAATGTCAGAGTCAAAATTAATTTCATGTGATTGATGTATTGGCTTTGAAATTATGTGAGTGAACAGCCCTCTTTCTTCCCTAACAGACAAAATGCATATCTTAAAATGTGTTGTCCATACGTGGCTAATTTCATTATAAAATGTGAACTGAAGCCATGCCTGGGCTTAACAGAGGTCGTACTGTGCACCTTCAAATAAGCCTCATGCAGCCAGAGAATAATTACAGTTATTTTACAGTATATGGTACTATTTGAGACACTGTATGTGGCCATCATTATTGCTACTCTAATGCAGAAGTACTCAAAGTTCCCTGATGTAATCCTGACTTTTTATATTTCAGCTCTATACTTCTTTTCTAAGGGAGTTCATATAATCAAAGATATTTTATGAGGGTTGAGTTTTTGGCAGTTGAGGATATGCTGCACACCCAGCACCTTGTCATGATCCTAGAAGTTTAGACCTACTGTGAATACACAAGGGTGGATTTTTTTGGACATTTTAGAATAGTGGATGAAGACAAAAATACTCTTTATTTGAAGGAAATTGTCACATCTTTTGAAAAAAAAAATTCTAGAAGACAATCTTCAGGCATTTTCAGGAGAAGGAAGTGTATTCCTTTGTGATGGTGGCTGAGCTGAGTTGCATGGTCACCCTAACCTTGCCTGACATTGCCACTTGAGCTATGTGCAGACAGTTATTATAGTGTGTACACAGCAGAAGGTGAATTTTATCCAGTACTTTAGCGAAGTTATCTATCTGGCTAAGCAAGATGGCAGGGCTATATAACAAGCAAAGTAAAATCAAAGGGTTCCAAATAGTCTTCACTTTCTATAGTAGGATGATGAAAATAAACAAAACAGTAAAACAAAACAACAAAACAAAACAAAAATGTTTATCACTTTTGTATATATAGAGAGATGTGTGTGTGTATATATATATCATTTTATGAATAGTGATAAAACAGGGAAAAGATTGAATAATGTAATCCTACAGTTTTCATTTTGTCCCCGACAACTTACTGCTTTTGGAATTTCCAAATAGGAGGTGACATCTTTGAACAGTTTATCATCGATTTCTCTGTAGCACTTGTGCAGTTGCTTTTGAAGTCATTCAACAAGTTTTGATGTCCTTATATCCTGTGCAGTAAAATCTGCATGCTGTGTTGCTCGCACACGGGGAGCTTTTCCTGTGGATCTCCTGATTTTTCCCTCTTACTGGAAAGCAGACAGGGAGCACACAAACTGCATTGCATTTCCTCTGATGTAACCAATCTGGAAGTTGTGCTCCACATCCGCCTGTATTACAGAGGAAGCTTCCCTCTGGAACATTTTGCTTGAGCAACTTTGAGCATTCCTCAAGAAATTTTGTAAGCACGATAAGGAAAACCTATGAGTACAAAGCAGTATTTGTTGCTTCAGACATGCAATAGGTAGGACCAGCAAGCTCCTAGCTACCATTCTCAAAAAGACACCCGGTGGGTTTTTACCAGCCGAGCAGGCCTCAGTCATGGGGAAATGATTAGTCTTGGTCACTCCTTGGAGTCGACTGATTTTGACGTTGTGAGCTGCCATCTTCTGATTCTTAGCTTTTTTTCTTAGGGTTTTTCAGTGCTATTGCCTTTCTTCTTGAATTCCTGAGCTGCTCTCTTTTACCTTCTCAACAATTACACTTCCTTCTGTGCTTTTCCCTTGCCTGTCTTGCACAATTTTAGGTCGTGTACTGTCTCACACTTCTGTACACCAGAGCCAAGGCCGTGCTGCTGGCCCGGGCTCGCCCGGCCGTCACCCTGCTGCCAGCTGCGTCGCTGGCCTGGGGGAGGCACTGGGTGCTCAGGCTTGGGACCTGCCTAGTGCTAGTCAGAAGTGAAACACCCAGCGTGCGTGCTGGGCATGCAAATGCATCTCGTCCTTTGTGGCAGCTCCTTCTCCCTATTTCTAACATAGACTCTGCTTCTGTCCTGTGTGTTTCCAACTGTATCATTTTTGAGAGGAAAGGAGTGAAGAGACCAGAACTATTCACAGTGTTTAAGCTGTAGACATTAGGGACCTATAGAATGGCTTTATTGCAGTTTCTAGTGTGTGCTCTGTTTCTTTCCAGTAATACTCAGCAATTTCTTTTTCACTGTTAATGAGCACCAAGTTGACATGCTTGTTGGCTTCTTCCAAAAGCTCCTGCAGAGCTGGAAGGCATCATTTCCTGTAGGAAAAAAAAAGAAAGAAAAAGAACAAATCTTCACTGATACATCACACTTACTCCGTTACAAGAAAACATATGCAGTTTTGAGTTATTATTACATAAAATATTTAATTTTAAAAGAAAAAGTATTGATTTTCCCATATGTCCATAAATATCTTAATGTGTTTAGTGTTTCTAACAAGAAAAAATGATACAGTTACATCCTATGTTCAGTTTCTAATTTTTAATTGACTGTTACAAAGCACATAATTATCAATGACTGCAAAAGAATATGGAATACATAAGACGTATAAAATACTATTTTTTTTAATCTTTGGACAAAAATACTATGCAGAAATATCTCACTGTGTTTCAGCTGTGACTTTACTGTGAAAGTAATTAGAGTGTTAAAATGTATTTTAATGCACTTATATTAATTTGTTATGGCAAATTTATTAGACGCAATATACATGAATTATAGTGTATCAAATCAATTAATATTCTCAATCATGTTTCTCAATTTCTTGATTCAGAACACATGAGGAATACTTTTAATAGAGCAGTTTTAACAAAGCTATGGTGTTTTAGGGGTAATATTTACAAAATACTAGGAAGATATTTAAAAATTCAATTTATCTTTTGAATTATTAGTTGTAAGAGTAGTATAAGAGTAAAACTTCAGAGAACAACAAAAAAAAATTCTGATTCACTTTTCTTCTCCCTTTTCCTCCTCAGGGCAGAGGAGCAGCTGTAATTACTGTCTGCAAGTGTTTACTTGAAGGAGTCAAGATTTCTCCCTACTAGGGGTTGTCCCTCCACCATTCCTGGTGCATCTGCCATTGCCAGTAGTGAAGGGCACTGTCAGGAGAGAGCAAGAGTTGCCAAGACCATGACACAGGAGGAGGGGACAGTGTTAATGAGGACCCTGAGACCGAGTCTGCTCCTGAGAACTGCTCTATCCCATTACAGGGGTTCATTGCAGCAGGGAGGTAGGGCAGTAGAATAAAAAGTGAGGCTTACACGGAGCAGGGGTCTTTCCCTGCCCGTCCTGCAGCAATCAGCAGCTTTAAGACACAGTGAAGCAGAGGTTATATCTGAACTGTTGTTTTCCATAACCATCTAGAGACCAAAGAGCCACTTACACTGTTCACCTACTCAACACTCCCTGACCATGAGCTCTCCAGCTACGTACTTCTTTTAAACCCAGTGCTGGATGATACCATTGCTTGTATTCACTTCACAAGGCTCTAGACCTTTTATGAAACAAGAAAACTAGGTTTCTGCAGTTCTTGCATGGAAGACATCCCTCGCCTCTAGTCCTCTTTTTTTCTCCCTCTCTGTAATTTCTCAAATTCTACTTTTCCTTTTGAGAATGAGTGGCCATTGATTGCAGCTATATTAAAAATGTAGGCACAGCACAGATTTACTTGCATGGTAGCATAATGACATTATTCATCCTCAGCAACTGTCATAATCATTACACCACCAGTCCTTGAGGTTAAATGGAAGAAGAGTTGCTTTGTGTTCAACTCCACTGTGTAAATCAATTAGATTATGAGAAAAAACAGTTTGTACTTATTAGGGAGAGTACTTAAAAATGGTGACATCTCTTATGGGAAAGAGGGGCCTTTTCCCAAGTGTCTCTGGTGCCTAACAGTTGTTAAGTTTTAGACACCTAGATGCATGTGATAAGAGCATTTGGTGAACTGTACAGAGTGCTTTACTTTCATGAGGTGCCCTGGATTTTTTTTTCTTATTTTCTTTGGGTGTTTGTGAAATTGGACACCAAGCTTTGCGTTCGCTGCCCTAGCATGAGCTGGTTCCAGTGGGAATGTATGTTTGTGTACGGATAATCTGCTCCTAGTGATGAGCTTAGCAAAGTTGAGGGACTGTTTGAGAAATAAGAAGAGATGTTCTTGGAAAAAATACACAAGGTTAGATCTTCTTCCATGTGGGCTGTCATTTTTCCCTGTAGAGCTTCCCTGTGGAAGTTGCACGTGGCATCTGGATATATGATGACACTGTTTCTTTCTCTGTCAAAGCAAGCTGGCACATAGCATTCAGAAAACTCATCTAAAGCTATCCGGTAAAATTAGCATATTTAACACTCCCTGTCTGCTCTACGTGGTTTAACTGCCTGATGTAGCCAAGTTGACCTCAAAATGATTGTTCTCAGCTGGTAGTAAGCTTTGAGGATCACTGCTGTGATTAAAGAAGCAGAAAAGCTTGAATGTCTGAGTCCTGGGTAGTGTTTTAACAGCTATGCAAGATACCACTTTTTATGAAGCTGGCATTGCCTTTATCTGCAAGTCAAAGCTACAGCAATATGACCAGTAGTATTGCCAAGTTGCAATTGCTTTTTTGATTGTTACTGAGAATTAAAATTATATTTTCAGAGAATATATTTATGTTTAAACATATTTTTCATGTGATAAGAGGTGACTTAGATTCCATTTTTCTGTACATACGGTTATTTTTTCTAGTGTTCATCACTTTTTTTCTGATTGGATTTTCATATGCTCTTTTACCTTCAGCTACTTGGTCCTTGAAATCCTTCTTAAAGCTTAGATTTTACTGCCCTGAAGAATGTTGTATCTTTAGTAGTCTTCAACTCAGTGTTCTCCTGCTCTGTAGCTCATTCATGGCTTTGAACAGCAAAATCTCAGCGGGATGCCCAGGTAAACGTGCTCCATAGTGGAATACTGTACTCTTTCTGCCTTCTTTTAGTATTTATTAACTGAAGAGAAGACTCCAGGAAGAGAGGCTATTTACCAGTGAACTGTCACCTCTGAAGTATGGCAGAGGCCACACGCAGATCTGTGGTATCTGTGGTGCTTTTCAAGCTTTTTGATTTGGTCTTTTTACAGTGGCTCAGTCTGCAGAGAAGGGTATTCAAGCACAGTGCTGATATGGCCAGGCTGCTTCTTCCCTTTCTAGTTTTGTAATTGAGCTAAATTAATCTGAACAATAAAAGATCATTTTCATTATGGCTGCGTGCCCTATAAGTGAAAGTAGGATTTTGACATGACTGAAGTGTAGTGTGAGTGAATCCTCATTGTTTCCAGGTTCTGCTAATCACTGCATTTATTACAAATACTCCTTGTTTAGATTTATGGTAAAGTTGGGGATCACATTTTAACCGGAGAAAAAAAATCCACAGTATGGAAAAACATGAAGATACTAATATACAATAATGAAAGTTTCAAGTCTTCATTGGGATAGCACAAGAGTAGATACAAAATGATGTTCCAAGAGGCCTAGTATATCTAGTTGAAAGGAAGGCCTATTCCTTCCTTCACTTCCTTTATGTCTTACCGAGGCCAATAGAACAATTTCAACTTCTGAACTATCATCCCTTCGGAGAGATGATAAAAGTGAAAAGCAAGCTGAAGAGGGGTGTAAGCATGATAAAATTTGGGATAATTCCCAATACTGCCATTCCCAAGCTCTGCAGCCTGGTAAAAGTGAGGGCGGTGGCTTTTCTTGGAAGGAGCATTGACATCCAGTGGTGACAGCGACTGGACTAACCCCAGATCTACTCATTAACAGATATCCGAAGTTCTCAAGCGCTCATCTTTTTTAAATTGGCGACTCAGGACTATTTTAATTCCTGACCTGTTTCAGCTTGTCTTTGTTTTATTGTTTTCATTTTAGTAAAGCAGGATTTTTTTTTTTATTGCTGCATTGACAATGAGGTTCAATGAATGCCTCCAGCTGGCATTGCCTTTTTTGTTGCTCTGCATGATACCCTAATTGACTTACTATTCTGGAATTTGCTTGAGATTATGAACTGTATACTTTCGAAAGAGACTCTAGTATCATTAAGATTGCAGAGCTGACTTCCTGCAGTGCGCGTTAGCGTTGAATTCATGTTTCCTGTGTGTTGACAATAAGAGCTGAAATTCTGTAACCCTCTACTTTATTTCATTTTTAGCATTTCATTATGAAGCAAAAATATCCAAGATTTGTAGCAAATAAAATAATGCATAATTGAAATCTTAAATCTCAGCTGGTTACAAATTGTTCCTCCTATATTAAATTTCTCTTAAGGTTTCTAATAGGTTTTGCTCAGTTCTGTCTCTTGGTACTTAATGTTACCACAAATCAAATGCAATTAGAGTGTTATTCATCACACTTACTGAAAGATAAATTTGTGGCAATAACAACTATCTGGTATTCAGCTGCCCTCTAGATGTACTATATCAATTAGATGGACTGATTCATTTTTAAATGTGTACATTTTCAAAAATAATTCTAGCATTTTGTGTAGTTGCTATTTCCAGACAGGTAATGAGAGCAGAATGTTTCAGTTCTATGACAGATCCTTCTCTCATAATTTAGGGTTTTTAGGTATATAAAATTTCAGCAAAAGAACTGAGAATATCGCTTGCTTCTTGAGCTTTTCATACAAAAATAGGGAAAGTAACAGCTCAAACTCTGTGGGTTTTGTTTCATTTTTCCCCTGAAATATAACCTTTCTGTGATAAACACAAAGACTAGACCTGCAAAGTGAAGTGTCGTGTCCTTATTCCCGTTCTTCGGCATCATTGCTTTGGCAAAGGACTTCTTACTATGCAGGGAGCAGAGCTGAGCCTGGGTGGAAGGATGTCAAGTGACACAACAAGGAAAAACAGACCCTGTTGCTAAATCAGAAATAGTTGGAGAACTGTGCCTTTTGTAAGCTCTTCCTCTTCCTCTTTGCAAGTTTGCCTTTTCAAGGGAATAGAAGATCCAGATCCTGTCATCTTTAATATGGCAGCCTGCTAAGGACCAGAGACCAGGCTCATCTCATCCACTTGAGGGAGGTGAGGGAGCACAGAGTATATTTTTCTTTTCTACTTCTATAAAGGGGCAATTGAATGAAGGCAATCGAGTACCCGCTAAGAGATTTAGATTTTAGGTAGTCATTTTTAGTGCTTTTAAAATTTTCTAGAGATGCAGATCCCTGACCTTTATATGTAGAAGATGCCTTAAATGATTGTGCTGTAAAGTTTGTCACACGAGGCCTTCAGGATTTGGTTCAAAGCATTGGCTTTGACCTCTAGGCTATACAGCTATAAAAAATAGATTTGTTCTAGAAACTGTATTTTAAAATGATATTTCTTAACTGTTTACCTGACAAGTTTAGAAATAAAACATGTTTATATATGTTTTATAAACACGTATATAATATGTATAAAACAAGTAAAATAAAAAATACATTTTTAGACCATTAATTGTTTTTAATTATGTTTTCAAATCATGCGTATTTTTTAAATAGATACATTTATTTCAAACATAGTACAGCATTTATTTTCCTTTTCCATTGAACCCATGCAACGTTACAGTTACCATAACAAATTTTTGGATTATGAGTATTGTTCATATCACTCATAGTATTGAAGAGAGAAACTTTTCAGTCTGAAAAAGATAAACCAAGACCCTCTAACTGTTTAGATAAGTTTCTGAATTATTAATTCAACTATAAGTCTTTTTATCTGTCTTAGGTTAAATTCCCATAACTTTATGTGTTACTGTTGTGTTTACATGAAACAAGAAAAAAAAAACCTAAAAAGCAAGATACAAACAAAAAATCTTCATGGCTGAAATCCAAGTCATTTATAACAACTCATATTCACAATTTCAGTATGTCAGAAAATAAAATCCTGGCACAAATCATAAGATGAACTGTGGAAGAAGCCTCAAAGAGCCCTTTCTTAAACCATTTTCTCTTCAAATGTGCAAATATACTTTTATTTGCTGTATATAGCAAACATACAACAAACCCAATAACTAATATTCCTTTGGTTTAATGTAAGTAGGTTTGTATTTGCATCCTGATTACAAGAAATTGTAGTGCTTCATTACGTATATTTTTGCAGAGTGAAATGTATAAAATTTCAAAGTCAAAACTAGTTCTGTTATTTAATCTTACTATTCTTTCTCTATTTAATGTGTATTCCAAATTGTAACAAATTACTGTACTGCTTTAGTACTATAATATCTAAGTCATAGAAGATGGATTCTCACAACAAGTTGCAAAAACTCTTTTTCCTTACATTCGCTGTAGGAGTTTCCAAATTTTTGGATTATTTCCTTTACAAACCTACATATTTCTGGCAGTTTCAACAAAATTGCTTAGCATGAAATCTTTACAAGCAGCTGCTCACCAGGAGGAACTCGAACTAGCTTAACTTCTACTGACATACAGCTTTTGTATGACTGTTGACATGATTAGCATTAATGCCTGTAAATAGGAGAGCAGAGGTAAAAAGGTGCTGTTCTTTTGAGTAAATGATAGAGTTTATATCAGAAATTTGGTAGAATTTGTCAAAAAAAGTGAAATTTATTTTAAAACGACATCTGTTTACAGATGTTGTTAAATCAAGGCCCCAAATACAGCAGCGGAGACAGTACGTTTAAAATAGTTTCTCTTCCATCTCCTAGGTTAACTAAATATATTCCTTCCAAGTACTAGTAGGGCATTTACTCTGTGTTTTCATTCATCAGAAGCTTTCATCATGGCCATCCACATGCAGAAGTATGCAGCTCAGGAAATGAAAACAAGTAAGTAAATTGTTTATAGTGACAAAGACCTTCATTCTAAAAGATGCTGAGCACATCTATCTACCACCGATACCCAGGAGGATAAAATTTCAGATTATGGGAATCACTGGAACCTGGAGCTCAGTATTTCTCAACTTAAGCCAACTGCAAGAAAAACTGGATTCTATATGGTGTTATGGGGAGAATCTGTGAGATTTGCAGTCTATCCCTCTCTCTTTAAACTGTTTATCTTCAGCAAGATATAAAAGAGATTTGATAAACAATTTATAGCGTTTAAACAGTGCCCAGACACTGCAGTTTGTATGGAATATAATTTGGTTTTCTTCTACATTGGCCCTTAAGAAAATGTCCTTTTCGTAATGGTTATTATTGAAATGCCTTTTGCTAACATTCAGCCTCATCTGTCTAACATTTTCAAATGCTTCACCATAAAAGAGTCAATCTACTGAAATTACTGTTTCCACCAAAATTGTTTACAAGAATACGTGATTGAGCTATTGGATGATGCTAAGCAATGATGCTAATACACTTACTGAAAATAAATGTAAGAGTGGACTCAGCACAACCACTTGTGAAACTGTTCATGCTGCAGCCTAAATGAACAAAATCAATTGAGCCATGATTCAGTGTCCATATTCAGTTTAAATGATTTTCTGTAAAGATCTGTGTTAGCTGCCAATTTCATCAACTGTTCCAATCACATTTGTTAGAATAAGTCCAAATGTGAACAATTTTAAGTAATTCAAGGGGATAAAGCTAAGACATGGAAATACTGGTTCTTTAGTTACATAGTAAAATTTGATACTGTTTACAGAAGCAACATGAGTAGTTCAATATTTATACGGTATAGGACATATTAAGTGGAAAAGTGTTCAGAAAATACTGTATTAAGATTATTTGATGTCATTGACCACAGCAGACTCCACTAATGGCTGTTTCCTCAGGAGAAGTTACGAGTGGATTCTGGTAGAGTTGTCACTGGTTGCCTCCACTACTTTTAACTCACTTTGGGTCCTACTGCTATCTAGCACATTGGGCAGTTTTTTTCTTTACGTCTACGGTGTGTGTTTAGAAACAAATAATCCACCTGACGTTAGCCTTGCTGAGCAGGCCTGAAGGTCCTTCAGACTAGAGGATGCTGACGTGGGCATCCTTCTCTGGGGGGTTCAGGAGAGCTGACTATGGTGTCTGTCCACAAACCTCATTATCACCCTTGTGTCTGGTGCACTATCATAGCAGAACATGGGCTGTAACGGGCCATCACAAACATCTCTCCTTGAGAAACGGGAGGTTTTCCTGCAGCAAGTGTATAGAGCAGTTCTGGTCCCCTGTAGGATGTCGAGCCGGGAGAGTTCTCTTCTTGTCAAAGATGCCCTTTTTGAGAACCACCTGCATGAGCCTGTGGCTGCCGGAGACAATTCCTGTGAGAGCAGTGATGGCTGCTCCCCGGGAAGTGCAGTACTTGAGGAAGGCACAGGCCAGGCAGGGCCTCAGAGCTGGGACTGGTTAAGCCATGTTTCTTCCTCCAGGGGCTTTTTCTGGAGCTGGACTAAGGAAATGTTTCTGTCTTAGTGACCAAGACCAGAACAAGACAGACTTTAAGCTCCAGCTTCCATCACTAACGTCCTCGTTGTCCGTTTGTTTTGTCGTGGCATTTGTAATGCAGATAATCACTGTGAACAGAATGTTAATTTACTCCTGTGAAAATTACGGCTTGATTTTGTGAGCTATTCTGTGGGCTGCTGTGAATCTGTCACACACTCATTTCGCTGAAGAAAGAAAAAATATGGCCTAAGGCATTATCTGTGGGGAATTATGTGCCCTTATACACCACAGAAATGGACAGAGTTCTGGTTTAATCTGAGTATGGCGTTGTATTCTAAATTACAGAGCTGTACTTGTTTGTTGCGTTTTTGCAAAATAAGCAATTGTTTTTTTCTTGTTTTGTTCTTTTTTTTTTTTTTTTTCCCTGAGGCAATTGCTCTTCTGAGACATTTAAAAGGAAGTGGGTTTAATAAATCCTTTACTCCAGGTTGAATGACTCAGCAAATGGGAGTCTCAAGAGAGAAATAAAATCCCGTGTACCAATTATCTATATCAAAATACATTTCACATGTTTATTACCTAAAATGAATGGGGTTTTTAGTAGTAAATATGGTTACCTTCCTAGTAAAGCAGCTGACCGAGTCTTCACCTGTCTTAACCAGTCTTAGCTAGGTCTTACTCAGTTTTATTTGGTGTCAAATAAGGAACATAATGTTGAGGGTGCAACATTACAGTACAGTGACCTTGAAAAATAAAACTGCCTCATGAAATGGCTTTTCTTAGGGCTACTGCATTTTAGTTATCCCTGAAAAGACACGGACCATAGCACAGACTATACCAGAATTTTCAAAGTGGCATAAAATTTTGGAGCAGGATGCAGCATGGAAGTGTATAAAGGTTTTCAGACAGCTGAAACCTTATAAAATTTCCGACAGCTGAAACCTTATAAAATTTCACCTTGGGAAGCAAGAAGAGGCAGGATCATTAGGTGAATCCGCTGCACCTGAATGAATTTCTGTCACTACAGATACATATTTTTCCTTGAACTAAGTACTGCAGATATTTATAAGCAATTGAAATTGCTTCTTTTATAATATACCAGCATTGCACCTATTCCTGCAACTAGGGAAACTTGGAATATTAATAGGAAGTAGGGAATTACTTTCTATCATTTTGTACTGAATAATGACATGAATGAAATATGTATTTGGTAGAACATCACCTTAGGGACTGGACCTGTTGTCACCATCATTGTTTTGTCTTAACATTTTTTTAAGACTTAAAAAATTCTGTCTTTACTAATTTGGACATGCACAGTTATTACTTCACTTTCATTGTCAAGTATAAAGATAGTGTGAAGATAGATACTTTTTACAGGTGCGATAGCTGTAATGAGTAAGGCACACAAGTCTTTTCCTGTTTTGTCAATATATGTACTTAGTCTTTTCTCAGGAAATTCCAAAGTAACAGAAGGTCTTATAGAATGGCTTATAGACTAGTAGTAGATAACATCAAGTACTGCATATCTCTCAAGTGTAATTTACTTTTGATTTTAACTACATTTTCAAACTACGTTTGTGATAATAATCTTCACTTATTAATGGTTGGTAGTTCAGCCTAGGCCAAGGGAAACCCACTGTAGAAGGCTGGGGAAGTGCAAACGTCTGCCCTGTTTTGCTGTAACTTACTGAAACTGGGACAGACGAGCTTGGCAGCGGCGCATTTGGAGCCCGGCAGCCCCCAGCTGCTTTCATGGCGTAGGAAACTTGCCACTAGACTACAAAGGCATCTATAATGCTTCAGTGATTGTCCTGGAATTCTTCATTTGGCTTTCCAAATGTAACTTGAAATTTGGCAGCAACAAGCAATAACAGTCCTCTTGCTGGATGGTTTCACAGAGCACAGAGAAGTTTTAAACTTTTCAGTTCATTTTATTTCCCGAGAACATGCACAGAAAGCATCTCCTTGACATGAGAGTTACTCCGTTTTCTACAATAAAGGAAAAATATAAACAGCAACAAAATTCCCCTTAAAATTACTATTTGATGAAATAAGAATAGCTGTCAAATATCATATCTGTTACAAATTGCTATGGTGTTATGGTAACCAAAAATTACCTATTAGGTGTCTTTTCCTCCTTTTGTACAAGCTCAGCTCTTCCTTTGCCCCTCGCAAAGATGAATCATTTTCTCAGGGAGCAGCAGGATGGATTGTCCTGCAAGGAAGGCTAACCAGGAGACAAGGGAAGGGCAGTGCCCACTCAACCAGGCCATGCTTCGTTTCGACCACCTTCCCAACTGTGATGTACATAAGTGTCCTTATGGTTCCTGTTTATACTCACAGCCTGCCATGACAACCCATTCATGTTTTATACACATATACAGATGTATAAATCCTTTTAATTTTATTGTATGTCAATCAATACTTAAGTTTGTATGTACATATGTATAGATACATCTCTCTTCCTTTATCAGAACGAGAAGAGTACAGCAGGATGGAAACCAGGCTCAGCCAAGAGATCAGATTGCCATACAGGTTTGCAGTGGTGAGGCAACGCCAAGGTTGAGTCAGTAAGGCGAAGTACTAGGCCATATAGCTTAGGCAAGAGTCTGAGTTTAAATGCAGCTTCCAATCCAATCAGGGGAGTGTGCAGAAGTGGAGGCTGCACTTCAGGCATCTCACAGCTCTTTCCCACAGTTTGGCTGTTCTTGCAGCCAAGGTCATATACCCGCACCTGCATCAGAGTTGATCTTGAACACAGTCTAACTCCTGGGTTGAGTGAGAGGAAGAAGTCATAGAGGACTCTGAAGAAACATGGTCACAGACTGCTCAGTGCAATTAGTTTAGTTTTTAGTGCACTTAGGTCTGTGATGCAAACTGACTGATTTCTGCCTCAGTTTCTTGTTCACTTTTTTTCACATATAATGTTACCTACCAAATCTGATGAATCTGTAAGAGTTTGCCAGAAGATCTCTATGGGCTACATGTGTGCACAGAATACAGAGGGAGACATTCAGAACAACCCAAGTTACTTTTATAAGGGGTGTTTACACTCTTTGCAGTAAGCATTTAATTTTAGTGTGACCTACTCTGTGTGTCTCTGAGCAAATCACCCTAAGCTTCTTACTGGAGAACTTGGCACTCTATTTGTCTACAGATACTTTCATTAGGTGATTTGAGTCCTCATCTACAAAATAAATATTTCCTAAGCATAAAATTTACCCATCAAAAATTGTTGAGCTATAATATTATAAATAATATTAATTTTATTTAATATCAACATTGATACAATGTTTAATATGAATACTTACTTACATGTCAAAATTTATTGACATAGCTCTTTATGTAAAGAAAAGGCCACCTTCTGGTCCCCTTTGTGCTGAGATAAAATCAGCTTCCCAGCTGTGGTCAGTCCTTCCCTACATCCTTGCTGAGCTTCACAGCAAGCCCTTGCCCATCTCCTGCAAGTCTCCTTCCGTTGTGGGGCTTAATTGGTTGATCATGGCCAGAATCTGATGACACTGGTCAGCATTTGCCATGGAATGGGAACAGATGTGGGGACATAGTACTAAAAATGAAATAAATGTGACTGAAAATCTGAGTGTTTGCATTGTTCACAACACACAGGAGAACAAGTATTTGTGTTATCAATTCCTGGCATGGTGAGTGGTGGAGGAAGTATCAAGTCTTCATAGAAAGCTTACAGAAAGGGAACGTTTTAATGGTATCTGGCAAGCAAATTGTCTATTGGCAATCCTTTTTTTCTTTTCTTCTTTCTTTTTATGGGAGAAGGAAGGTAGGTTGAGTTTTTTTTTGGCAAGAGGGCTTGTGAGCACTTGGAATTGGGATCAGCTTGCTTTGCTCATCTGTATATTTGGCGACTTGTTACAGTACCAACTCCTGTTGAATAATTTTCTGAATTATTATATTTCTAGAGAAGAAAGAAGTCCAAGATTATTCCATCTTTTGGACACTATTATTTTTCTCCTCATCTGTGAGAATAAATGAATGCCACCTCTATTTCCTATACTAAAAATGAGATTACTGATGTAGTCTTCATTCTTTTTCTGAAATTTAGTTTTGAGAAAGATTTTTTTTAAAGTATTTTGAGATTTGGCAGACAGTGGTTTAATGGTATTTTTTGGGGAAAAAAAAACAAGCAGATTTCTAGGTGGTATGGAAAGCAATCTGCTAGGCATACAGGGAGCTGTGAATATTTAAAAGTGCCTGAAGATTTGCTCCTGAGTGATCTGAGTAATATAAACCACTCTTTACTGAAGAAGGTGGTTGTGTTGTGAATCCCCAAATCTGCTATTATTTACAGTCATCTGAAAATGTGGGATATTGATTGTGAGACAGGTTTAAGAACAGGGCCTAAAGGAACCAATGAATTAGTTATTTGGATCATTTATTATCTAGCTCTTGCATACACTAGCCTCAAGCGGCGTCACTTGTTCTGATTCCCCAAAGACTCATATTTCATATCCATTACAAGATAACCAGTTGACAGAAAATTGGTGATTTTCAATTATACTTCTCTCCACTGCATTTTTTTTACATGTAGGTTAAGAAAAATCAAGTGCCTTGTGCAATAAATTACAAAATTAACACCACCATAGGTACTGTCATGTTTTCTGCAATCTCTACAGAAAAAGAAAAACTTGTAGGTAGCGCATTAGGCCTGGAATTCATTATATAGTAGGTTTGTTTGTTCTAAGTGATTGGACATGGTAAGACTGCATATGTGGGAGAAATCTTTATGACGTGTCTGTAATTGTTCACCCTGTTTACTGGGGGGACACTTTATGAACAGGTTCCAGAATAAGAGATGCTGTGTATTGAAATTCACCTGTAGGTATTTGCAATAGTCAGCTTAATTCTAAAGCTATATATTTTTATTAAAACAAATTTATGGACTAGCAAGAAGCAACCCTCTTGTTTGGCATAAAATAGTTTAAGGGAAGGCTTGGCAAACCTTTGCAGGAAATGAGCTGTATCTAATCCAGTTTGATATAGTAGACAGTGTATTATTAAGCCAAATCACTGTGTTTATTTCTTCTTTGTTTGCACTCTTGGCCCTCAGGCTGGTACCCTTCCTTTCTCCAAGCAAGTTGTAGAGGGTTTTATAATTGCAGGGATCAGTAAACCTTCCCCTTGTCCCCTCTCCTTTTCCACCCTCGCTGCCTCCCAAGTTCATGCTTTTACTGGTGAATAGGATGCAGCAATCCATTAATGCCCGTCTGGCTGAAATAATGACCTGGAATAACTTGCCAGGAGGAAAGCCGATTTTGTTGAGATATCAGAAAAAGATCAATAGACCAAGTCAGCAGGGCCCTAGTCTTTTTGTTTGCTCCCATCAAATGCAAAGGAAAAGAAGGGAAAATGGAACAGCCACTAATTTTATTTTATTTTGCAGCATCCTCTGTTTTCAATATTAAATCCACTTCTCCTTTCAGTTATGTTTTCTGTTATCTTTTTGTCATCTTCTGTCATGTTCCATGGTCCTTACTTTCCTGGTGGAGTGCTACTTGACTAAAAGATAGTCAGCTCCTGGTAGTGCAGCTCAACGACAGGCAATTTTTTATTATTTCTTGGCCTGTCACCTGTTGAAATAAGAGTGGAGATTTCTGCCAACTGAGGAAACCATTAGTAACACAAAGGGAGCAGCTCTGTCACTGCAGGGATGAGAAGTAGTTATAGACATCAGTTAGTTTTTATCTGCTTTGAAACAGGAGGGCTGATTGCTCCTTTTAACTCCACAAGTAACAATGGGTCAGACTCTGTACCCTGCATAAAATAAGCTGCTCTCTTTTAACTACTAAATGACTATTTTAACTATTATGGCATTTCTGACCCAATGCCACTCTCTTGAAATATGGCTTAAAAGGAAAATTATACCTGTTAACACGTAGTCCTAATTTTAATGTATCATCACGCTGATTTTGTATGACTTTGTATAGAACTGAGTAACTCAGTGATTAATCAGGGAGCTTCCTTACACACTTCTAAAATCTGAGATTCACTTGGGCTGCCATGGCTGAGAATTTAGGTTACAGCCTGAGGCCATGACTGCCTTCTTGGTACAGAAGAGAGAAGAAACAGCCAACATATTACTGATTTCTTTTCTTCACTTGTTTTATTGTAATTAGCAACATTGTAAATATAAGTGAATCTATGCAGTACTTTCAATTTGCATTAAAAGGAAGGAGATGATAGAGGAAAAATTAAAGTTTTCAGATTTATAAGGTGGCTATAAGCCAAGAAATCTGAAGAATGCAGTGGTAATTTTTTAAGCTTTTTTATTCTGTTCTTTTTATGCAGCATCACGCTGGCCGTTGGCAGGATATTCCCTATTGAGACAGTGTTTTCACAATCTGTTAGCCTTCTTCAGTCTTTGCCAAGTGTTGGTAGTGATGGTTTTCAAACACCCTTTCCAGTGATGGAATTTCATACAGCCTTTTCCTTTCCTTTTAGTACTTTCAGGGGAAAAAAAAAAAAAAAAGGTTCTTTCTGTCCTGGTTACCTGGTAACATCAGCAGGGCAAGTAATGTGGTATGTTGAATTAATTGCCAATTAAACAATAGACAAGGCCAAGATCTAACAGAAAATCATTATGCACAGTTCATTAACTGCATTTCACAGAACCCAAACCATGCCATGGGATTTTTAAAAACAGATTTATGGGAATGCATAGTTTCTCCCTTCATACTGAATAGTTACAGAATGGAAAGATATTCAGACGGTCATTTCATGGGCTTTTGAGTTCTTCATCCCTTCTGCTGCTTACCTGTAATAATCAGTCACTTTATTTACCTTCGCAGAAAAAAAGTGACTTTAGTAAAAGCCATGAGGATTCCTGGGTGTAATCAGTTGCTTTGTGACATTGTGTTTAAAAAAAAAAAGAAAAAAAAAAAAGGCTTTCTCTGGTGCTTGTTTATAATACATGATAATAGTACGTGAGAATGAGGAAAACTCTGTAGATGCCTTTATTACTACTACTTTGTTACTATTATAATTCTTACCTTACTATAATTCTAAGTTACTACTACTAAATTAATACACAGACATGCATTGTTTCATTCTATAGTAATAGAGATATTAGAGAACTCTATGTTCCACATTTGTCATTCTAGTTTTTATATTCTGCAAGGAATTTTGGTATTGAAAGAGAGAACATCTATGAGAATGTAAACTGTATTTGTATATATAGATACTTTTAATTATTTTTATAGTAAAACTAAAAACCTGCCTTTAGTGCTTTAAAATAATCTTTAAAGTTGGAAGTATCAAGATGGAAACATCCCAGAATAAGCTATTTGACTTAGGATCTATTGCTTAAATATAAAAATTGTCATATGGTTAGTTTTTTAAGAGAGAAACAGTGACACCTAGCCTTAATATGCAGAGAAGTGTTTTTAAGCTTACTGATGAGGGAATGCTGAGTGGCTGCTGCTTCATCCAGTTAACTCATTGCATTGAACTTAAGATAATAACAATAATACCTCAAGACCTTCTGTTACTGATATAGGCACATCTTTTTTTTTTTTTTTTAAAAAAAAAAAGTCAGGTCTTTCTGCATTTTTGCTTTCTTGGCCAGAGCTTAATTTGCTGATATTGAAACCTAAAATACTTTGGAGGTCTTTCACATGCTATCAAAATTGGTGATCACTAAAAATGCTCTACCTTGAACCTCGCTGTAGCCTAGCAACTGAATCTGGGGTTTAATAATGGCCTTTCCTAAAAGCACTTAAAGGAGATACTATAAAATGAAGTAATTAAAGATCTCCAAACCTGAGTATAGTAGGCAGGCTAAGGAGACAATCATTTGAGTGAGCAAACATTATGAAAAAGACTAAAGATTCTACCTTTTGAAAAGGCTTTGGAAAGGTAGCAAGACTTGCTGGTCTGAAAATGAGGGTTTCCACTGCAGAGAAACATGGAATCAGAGCATCATTTTCTGTCTTTGCACTATAGTTCCAGCTGTTAAAGGCTATGTGAGCTCAGAGCTTTGCAGATCAGTAAAATTCAACCTACTAACTCGGTGCTAAGCCTAGTATTTTATGCATAGCTAAGAGGTAGATTGCAATAAAATATTTAGTATTTTTTAGTTATTGGAAAACTTCAAATGCTGGGAGTGCCACTGTATTCCTTGCTAAAAAGTTCACCATATATGCAGTGTGAGTCACTCTGGCATCAGTTCCTAGCTTTTTATTCCTGCTGGGCTTTTCTCCAATAGATTCAAGAATCTTTTTGTATCCAGTATTTTATACTCATGAGAAAAATATATCCTGTAATCAGGTTATTCCTCAGTCTTCATTTTGGTATGCATGACATGTTGAGGAAGGGAACAAAACAAAGCTTGCCTTCGGGCTCTTTCTGCACTCCTTCAGTGTTTTTTTTTTACATCTCTCCACACCTTTTTCAGTCTCTTAATAAATATGGCCCAGCTTCATAATTATTTGCAGTGTTCCAGTATCAGTCACACGATTCCATACATGGCAAAAAATCACATCATAGTTATACTTCTTAATCATGCTATATCTAAGGGTCACACAGTTCCTTTACCCACAACATTGTCCTGGAAACCCCAACTAAAGTGCTTGTCCACTGTCCTCCTTTTTATAGTTTTCGCTTTCCAGAGTGTAGACCCATTTTGTTTTATGACCTCAGTAATTTATTCCGTATTGCACTGAACGCCTTAGTTTTCTAAGTATTGTAGAACACACAGTGCCTTTTTTTGTTGTTGTTAGATTATTATTTTGCCAGACTTTTGTCATCTGACAGTACAACAGCAATTACTTTACATTTTCTTTCACATAACAAGTATTACCAAGCTAAATAGGTCAAAAAATGTCATTAGGGGTAATTTGCTTTTCAGATTTCTTTCTTGGTGTTTATTATGCGGAGACCCAAGACTTAGGTGCTTTGATTTTAGAGTGTAGCTGTTGGCTTGTCTATTAAGAGTGATCCATAATGGTCAGAACAGGAAGACAGCAAGAAGAAAGCAAGTTTCTTAGGTTAAAATGGCCCGAAGATACAGTAAGACAAAGAAACTCATTAAAATATATTCTTGAGTTGAAAAATACTTTTACAGTGTCTTCTGTAAGATGTTAGCAAGAGCTGTCAGCCTTCAACTTGTGTATTCTTTTAAGATCTATTGTGTCTGTTGAGAGTTAGGAAGAGCAAAGGGTTATATGCCACAGAAAATGAAAAATGAATCCAAATCTGCAAAATCACTGACTACAAGTTTGTAGTTTAAACACCAAGTACCCATTTGGAGTCAACTTCAAGGTATAGATCATCAGTTTGTTTCATAACTTAGCAGATAATTCCAGATAATTCTTAGACTTTTAAAAAGGTTGACTACTTTTTTACTAAGGTGAAGGCTTAAACGATTTTGTGCTTTAAGTCCGATTTTGATGCTGACTTGTTTGTGTAGCTTTGATTTGCAAATATGTTGCTTTACTCTTAGTAAACTTGGTGCTAAGAGCTGTCGCTTGTTATTATGTGTCCTACCATGAGTCATATTTATTTCAGAACATAATGGAGACCCAGAACTGTTGCCTTCAGTATTCGCTGTACTAACTGACGAGGGACTTTATACTGTCTCTGTCTTAAGCAGCAAAAAGTTGTTGAGGAATCCAACTAACAATGTGCAGTTTGGGCACTAGATCCTTGTGATAGGTCACCAAAAAAAAAGAAAGTTTAGCTTCTCTATATTTCCTATCTATTTCTTTGAGCACTATTTAAAAAAAGAAAGCCAGGCCAGGTTGCACTATTAAAATAAACCACTGAATCTGAAACAGTAATATAAGATGACATCTCTCCATAAAGATAACAAGCCATACTGAAGGTCATGATTTATCCAAATATAATATTTTAGAAGAGAAATTTTCAGTTACCCCAGCAGGACAGAGGCTATTAAAAATTGCCTATATGATTGAGAGTTACTCTGTTAATAAGAGTTGAAGTTAAGTTCTTAAAGTTATAAGTTATAAGTTATAAATTAAAGTTATAAGTTGTTAAAAAGTTGATATATAAGCCTTTCTTGCAAAGACCTGGTGAGTTTAATAGTTTACTTCAGATATTATGCAGGCAAAGAATAGTAGCTATAGCTTATATTTAGAGGATTTTTGTCATATTGCATTTACTGGCTGTCATGTGAATTAGAAAATTTTCTCATCAAATAAAGGAGACCTCCAAAGTTCTCAGAATTTTTTGGACAACACAGTTAATGTTGTGATACAAGTGCATATATTTTAAAAGTGAATTGTTGTAATACATTGAGAAATAGAATAGCCAAATTTATGTTGCCATCATGATTTATTGGACAAATGCATTAGCAGGACAGAGAATGTATTAAAGCAGCTGGTTTTGGTAATTGCAAATGGTAGTCTCTTTCACATTGCCTTTTTATGGGTACCAATGAGGCATTCTAGGCTACTATTTGTCAGTATAAAAGCACAGGGATACCTGTGAAGGTAATGAGGTTACTCCATTTTCTGATTTTGCTGGCTGTGAGTAGCATTTTGTCTGTTACTCTATTCTAATTTCATCTATACATCAGGGAGGTAATTTTGTCTAATTTTCTGAGATAAATTGAATGTGAAGGGTACTTCGCATGCCTCTCCTGTTAAATTAGCTTGACTGAATATTTGAGGCATTTCAGAAAACTTGAACATTTTGAGGAGAAGGGAGGGAGATAAAGACAAAAACAAGCACTGAAAAGAGAATCCATAAAAGTTTGTAAATTAAATTACTTGTAATTGACTTCAAAAAAAAAAGGTTAATAAGTGGATGCTTCTAATCTGTAGATTCACTACTATATCATTTATCATACCCGTTACTTTACTGGTATGCTGAAAGCTATCAGCTTTTTAAAACTGGTAGGCTTTACTGATTAGAACAATGTCTGCAGATGATGCTGTGGTTTTCCATTTCTTTACATCTACAATATACAATCCTTCAATATTTGGGCCAAGAAATCAAAAACAGTATTACTTTTGTGTGACTCTTTAACAATATAACTGATTCGCTTCGGAAGTTTAAATGACTACCTTCATTTTTTGAGAATTCTTAACACTTCAAATCTAAAATAATTGAAAAAAATATATACATATATATACATATATATCCCTATCCCAAAGTCGAGCTAAATAGCTGAATTAGCTATTGGACATAATAGGAGCAAATACTAAAATTTCACTACATTTTTCACAAAATTTTAGAAAGTAAAGGCCACGAGCATCCTGAATCTAGAACTCTCTTTAATGCTGGAAAACAGGCTTTGTAAACACATAAACCATAACATACCATATGGATTATCTCATACCCTTTCAAATTAAAGATGCAATGAGACAGTAAATCTTGCAAAAATAACATGCATGTTCTGAAGGGATTATCTCTTGAGACATGCCACGTGATCATTTTCATTATTCGCATTTTGTAAGGCGTTCCCAAACAGAAAAGGCCTGTGTCAGAAAATATGTATTCATTAATTTAGCTTCTTCTAAGTCTTCACTGGAAATACAACAAATACAGACTAGATGTATAAGAACTCTTGTTAGTTAATTAATAGAGTTAACAGTGATTCTTTTTTATTACTCAGAAGAAATTGCAGTTGTTGAAGGATATTATGGGGTTACTTTGCAATCAACATTGATACATGACAAGGTTGTTTTGATTTCTTGGCATGTTAAAAAAGCCTCTGTGAAAGAATGCACTCATATATTACATCCAGCAGAGCACTAATCACCTAAAATATCCTTGACTGTTTGAAATTGTCTGTTCAAAAGAAATTTCTTGACAATGCAGCTGTGACATGTGAAGAAAAGAAATGTCGTCTCTTTTTTTTTTTTTTTTTTGGTGGCTGACTTGCCTAATCTATATGTATCTACATATCAAAATATACTTTTGTCATAGCAATATGAAACTTGGATCAAGATCTCTAAAATGCAGTTTTCTAGGCTTGAATCCTGAAAACTGGTGAGTGCCTCCTGTGATTTTGCAGTATGTGTTCATTTTATACTTAAATATTTGCAGACACTTCTGTAGATCAGTCCTTTGGCTCTCATATATCTGTTTGGCTTTTTTATTTAACTATTTTCCCTTGGTGTTTTAGAATGAAAAGCAAAGCAGAGTGGTTTGTGTCTATAAAACCAAGTACTTCTCTCTTTTGGCTTTGTGGATGAATTTGTTGCTTAGCTGTGATACTAAGTGGTTCTTTTGATTCATTCATTAAACTGATTATTCATACTTTTTTAATATTTATACTTTTGCACTATTGTGTATACAAATATGTATTTTTATACAGCACATGCATTGCAAAGGTGAGATCCTCACACAGCTCACTTTTGGGTCTGAATGGCATTCTCATGAAGCTAAACCTGCCAACGTATATGGCTGGCCACTGATCAGTACAGACAGAAAATACAGCAGCAGCAGCCTTGTCCTCTTGCCCTCTCTGACTGATCAGGGTGAAAATGTATGTAAATGCAGATCCATATGTACAGTGTGGATCCCTCCAATAGACAGTCTATCCAGTAACTCCCCACTCGCTGGAACTGACTATTCCAGTACCGGATTCAGCCCCTGCTCTGGAGACCTTTTCCATAGGAAGGTGTGAGGTGATAGAAGGGACTCAGTATCTTGTGAATACCCTCCCTTTCTCTCTCTTCCTTAAAGAAAAAAAAAAAGTCTATTTTCAGCCTATGCTCACTGGCCTGGCTGTGGCTGCTCTGAGGCAAGGAGGCTCCTTCTTGCAAGGAAAGCTGAGGTGGTTGGTAGGACCTGGAGACAAATGTGGTCTTTTGTGGGGGCAGGTCTCAGGGGAGGACAAGTAGGGTACTGTATTCCCACGCTGCAGGCTGTGTCTTCTCATGTGCTGGATGGAAGGGTGCACATCTACTTGACAATTAATTCTGGTTTGGGGAAGAAGTTGGCTTTGCCTCTCCTCGGGGAGATTCAGCTCTTGCAGCAGGAGCCGGTGTCATCTTGCTGTGCGCTCCTAGAGAAGGCTGACAGCTCTGTAGCTCTGCTGGAAATATTAGGTCTGCACAGAAGAGTTAAAAGAGGGAAAGGCAGATCTGCTATTTTTTTCTGATCTCATTGTTTTTGTATCAGTGCCATAACCTTGGGGGAGTTTCTGACATATGCAAGTGCTGGAGACAGTTGCTGCTCACTTTTTGTGAAAAATGATAAATTTGAAAAGCTCAACCTTGATAAAACTCTCCTAACATTTATAGTGGAAAGCTTGATATATGGAGAATCTATAATGTATTTTAGAAATAGAAACAAGGATTTTGTAGATTTTTAAATCATGAAAGTGCTTGTATGAAGTCAAAAAGTGGAGCTAAATACTTTCCATGCGGCTGTCATGAATAGTAATATACTCTCATCAGTAATACTTTTCAGCATCTCAAAAATGAGTGGTAGTATTTATAGAGGTGGTAACATATGGGTAATTAAAATTCTCTGTTCTTCCCTTTGTAAGAACTTGCTTTTGATTGCCTATAAAACTACCAAACTAACCCCTTTAGGATGGTATTTTGTATGTTTTGCAAGGAGGAAATATTTGCTTCACTCTTGTGAGTTAGATATTCGGAAGAGGTGAACAAGGTTCCTTCATGCGTTGAAGAGAGACTTAAACTAGCAAGATTAAGTAAGAACTAGATGATTTTCCAAGATCCTTTCTAACTCAATTTTCCACAATTCTAGGTGGTTCAAAATTTTTCAATCTGTTTTTTTATTAGCAAATATTGTTACTCGGTGGGAATAGACTAGTAAAGCAAAACATGTGATGCTGAGTGAATTCTAGCCTGCTCCTTTGGACTGAATACCTATCAGCAGTTGGAGCACATCAGGTGCATTTCTGGATGCATCCTCCGGTTCAGCTTAATGTTAAAAAAGGCAACTTTTGTACTTGAAAGCCATGTAAGAATGTGTAGCAAAAGTGCTTCAATAGAGAAGATAGGAGATTTGCTTCAACACTCAGTCTTCTTGCATGCTAAAATGCTCATGTAGATGAACTCTAAGAAATTCTCATCTCTTTTTCTGAACAGAATATCGCTTTGGATAAGAAAAGTGCACTTTTTTATTTTAGGGAGAAGGAAAAAAAAAAAAAAAACCCCAAAACCAAAACCAAAAGGTCAATAATTGACCGGGTTGTATTTTTTAAAAAGTTTAGTTCATACATGTTCTACAGCGATTTTTAGCTCTTGGCAGTTCTGTTTGTGCACTAGATATGCTCCAGCTCATTAGTACAGAGATCAAGGAGAACTCCCTGCATTTGTTGTCAGGCTATCATGTCCACCACGTTTTGGATGCTCTTAATAGACTATCCGGAAACGTCCACATTTCAAGGAGAACAGGCATTTGATTTTTTGACAGTATATATCTTATTATGTTTTTAATTACAATAGCATATGCTAAGATAGATATGGTCATGAAATCTAAATTAAGGATGTACTCATATTTTTGATAGCTTATTTTTAATGTTTATACATGGTTCTATTGTGTATGGGGACATGAAATGTATGGAGACATACTCATCATTCTATATATAGTATCATCATGGTTTTCCCATTTAGGTGTCACACGATCTTTCCAAGGTGCCCACTCTTTTGTATGATGGACACCTGACAACATCTCCAGAAACTGGTGATTTCTTCTGCTCACTCTGTAGCAGAAACCATTGAAAAGAGGACAGTTTTTAGTTTTCTTACAATTACTTCAACTTTCATTATTTTAAGGAGGGAATGGGAGTAATTCTGTGTTTCAAGTGGTAATTAGAGCAAGTGGATACTTGCTACTAGGAAGACAGTATAACTTTCATTTGCAGTGCTCTGTAACATATGGTTCTAAAGACTGACATATGGGCAAACAGCTGTCAAGGTAATTACCTGATCAGTTATCTATAAAAGTATGCAGGAAGTTTGAGAGGGTGGTTTTTTTTTTTTTTTTTGAGTAAGATTTTTATTTTAGTTTTTAAAGAGCTTTTGAAAAGATTTGATTTAAGTGCAATCATGAAATTAGTATTTTTTTTTCCTATTAACATCGGAAAGATCTGATTTCTGATGTCTCTCAGGTACAGCAGTTCTAACTTTGGAAGTCATCCAAAGGCTGTTCAAATGGTGCACATCAGTGCATTTCCCCTCATTGACTAAGCATCAAGAGATATTTTTGTCTCTTTTATGTGCCTCTGAGCTTTTAGTGCAGTTGAAGAATGTATTTATGAAAAGCATCAAATCATAATTCATATGAAAAACTGGAAGCTTTCCAAAAAACTTTCCAAAAATGATGTGATTCTGAAGACAACAGAATAAAAATTGCTACAGATAAATAACAATCATTTATCTTTTAAAATATTCAGAATGCAACAAAGTGTGTCTCCTAATTAAGTATACTTGAAAAGTAGGTTTTAAAACATACCCCATCTTCAGTTCCATCACATTGAGATGAAGAGTATTTGGAGTGGGGCATGGCAGCTCAAACCTGTAAAAAAAAAAAACCATGGATATCACAAGTTCTGAAACGTATAATCTTAAAACCAAAAGGCACCAATAACATTATTCTAACATCTAACAAATTCTAGTAAACACTGAATTGATTTTCCTTTATTTTCTTCTGTTTGCAGCTGCTTGCTAATCTAATTCGAATTGTTTATTCACGGGATGAAAGAGATGTTTTTAAGCATTCTCAACAGTTGCAAGTGATTGATGTGAAAAAAAACCGACTCTGATTTAAAGAGAGTTGCTAGGAAACATGCAGCGTGAAGATGAAACCCCCTACTGAGTTTGTCTTTGGCTGTAGAGAAGGAAATATGTTATAGGGTGCCCTAAGTTGCAGATTATATGAATAAAGTTTTTATGGATATGAATACATCTGTTATAAACTTACTAAATATATGTGATTCATTCCCACATCTTCATTTTAGTGATGAAAAGCAAGATACTACAATGAAATAGAAAAAAAACAGTGTAGAGGTTTTTGTATAATTGCATATACATTTTCTTTTAAATATAAAAAAAAAACTTTTCTTAGAATTGGATTTAGTATATTTAAGATTTAACTTTCAAGTTGTGAGTAGTCAAAGCAACCAGCATAACTTTTCTATTTTAAACTTTAACAGAAGAGAACTTCCAAATGATAAAAAAATATCATGCTCCTTGAATGCTGAAAAGGGAGAGATGCAAATGAAAACAACTTGGAAGTATAGGAACAGTCTGTTTGACAGGAGGTTTATTGATTTTTGTTTGCTGAACTTTTTTTTTTTTTTTAACCAGGCAATCCTTAGGTAGCATAGCCCTTGCAGCATGGCTCCAGCCAGGTGTGAGCAATGGCTGTGAATTGTAGCAGCAGTGGGTGCTCTTCTTCCTCTTTATTACTCCAGAAGAAAGAACAGCCAGTTGCTGATAGAGCAAAACATGTGAAAAGGACTTGGAAGACTGGTTGCCTGACCCTTTGCTACTGACACCATGATTAAAGAGCTCTAAGCAACACTCAGTTATTGGAAGGTACTTCAGATCAGCTGAGTGACTCAATAAAAATAACCAATTTGTGTTGAGAATTAATAGTAAGGGTAAACTGTTGATTTTCGTAAAAAATAGGAGATACCTAGCCTTCCTAAGAGAACAATAAATGCTTATAATAGCAACATTAAATGGCCCTTTGTTGCGGAGTCATTGTTAAGATACCTGTGTAACCACTATAAAACTTTACTAGGGAAAGCAAGGAATGTAGACTCATAATGAGTTTTTGAATGCAAATAAGAAAAATAAGATATCTCATTAGGTGCATGTGATATTTGAGAGGACAAGATAACAAAAAGGCAGAAGAAAAATGATGAAAAAAAGGAAAAAAAAGGAAAAGATGATGTAAAGCAAAGCAAGGAGGTTCCGTAATGTTCCTTTTTTTGCTCAACAGAAGAGCAAATATGCCTACTGAGCATCTGACTGAAGAAGTAACTGTTACTTAAGATATTAACTACTTGATGTATAACTTAAAAAATGCAGGAGATTTAAATTCACAGTGTGTTTAACTACCACAACCACAGCATGTTGTCCTACTTGAAGGGGTAATGCATGAAGAAACTGTCATGGAAAGCAGACATTGCAGCAGTTGCAATTCAGTTCTGTAGTATCCTGCATTTTGTAACAATCTTCTGCAAACAATATTATCTTGTTTCTGTTACAGACACTTTTTTTCTCGCTTTATAGAATAAACTCATTCGCTGACATGGACAATAAGTACAGCTCAAAGCATGTCTAGAGAGGGAACTCATCTTCTTTGTGGTTGATTCTTGCAAGGAAATTACAGCTTCCAAATGAGAAGGCTGAGGGTGGAGAGAGGGGAAAAGGGATAAACCTGAGCCAGGATATGTTTAAGTGTCATTGGTGTGCCAGGATGTTAGTTCTATCAAGCCTACAGGTTCGAGACTTTATGTAAAAGAAAAAGAAGGAAAAAAAGAAATTCCAGAAGAATAACGATTCCCATATTGTATTCAAAACTGTAGATAAAGTTTCCTACTCAAACTTATGACAGGTCTTGTAACAATCCTAGTAACAAATGGTATTGTCAATTATTATTTTAACGTGTCTTAGCACATTAATGAAGCGATCCATTATTTATTTATCTAACATCACTGGAGAGTGCTGAGCCTATGGCAGTACTAATGGGGACAGGGGCTGTTTTTTGAAGGGCAGAAATTTTAATTGCATTTCTACTTGACCAAAGGTGACAAAAAAGAAGACTGGAATAAGAAAAATCAAAGGTAATCAAAGGTAATAGAGAATTGTTTCTACACATCTTAGTGAATGAAGTTAAATCCACTTGTGGCCTGTAGAAGATATTAGTGATCATCTACGATTGTTGATAGTACTGTAGGGCTGACTTGGCCATGTACGTACAGACTTTTACTTACAAAAATTCCAGGTAAGGTAAATCAATGTAGGGCCAAATAACTGAACTCTCCTGACTTTTCTGAAAATAGAAAATGCTAGTAAACATTAGTGGCTGAAGTATTAGCTTCTGAAATAAACCAAAGGGTTGTGGATGATTACTGAAAAGCCAGATTTTTTGAGAAGATACAGATCCCTTTCTTGTGATTGAGTCTAATATAAAATAGGAAACTTGTTGGTCGAGTTCAAAATTAAATTGTTAAATACTTTTTTTTTTTAAAAAAATGGTAATAGTGAAAAATACAAACTCTTCTAAGAAAAAATCAAGAAAACAAGCAATTATATACTTACTAAAATAAATAAAAGATCCTGAAATAAAAACAAATACAAAACACTGCTTAGGTTGAAGCAATGTGTTGCTCCTAAGAAGCTTTGATTATAACTTGCCACTGTGTTAATTTACTGGTGATTTATTGCAATTATATACATTCATGTTTCAGAAAAGGATGGAGAACCAGAGATTTCCTCTAGATTATTTAATCTATTTGTAAACTAATGCGGATGGAATCTCTACCAATTCTAAAGCTTCAATATGCATAATTGTAATCATTTAGCAGGAAATGAGGGTCATCACAAGAAACTTGATTTACCTCTCTTAGCAAAATTGAGAAAACCAGAACTTGTAAACGCTTTCTTTTGCCCTCACGCTATCAGTTCTGCACTGGGGATTCTTACGAGGGAGCTGCTGAGGGCAGATGCAGTTGTGAAGCTGCTCCCATCCTGAAAGTCACGGGGAAGGGAGATTCAAAGAAAAACTTGTTACGGTAAAAGCTCAGAGTTACTGATGGGCAACACGACAACCTTCTTTAACTGTCTTGCCATCTAGATATATCTGCTGCTAGTTCTCTTGTACAACTGCAACACGATTCTCTGCTTTTATAATCAAATTCTCTCTTCATTACTTTGTGCTAGCCTAGTTGATCAAAATACAACAGATAAAATAATCTTCTCTCCCCATATCACACATACTTGGTCTCTCTCCAGGGCTAGTGCAAAGCCTCTGTTCTCACCCATCTGTGTTTGCCTCTGTTTCTGCCCCCATTGCATCTCCCTCTGCTTTGCTCTGGCAAGTTCTGTAGCTTTGCTTCCTCTTCCCCCCTTCAGCATTTTGCACCATTGCTCCAGGTGCCATAGCAGTCCTCTCCAGCTATGCTGGTCCTTTGTCTATTCCTCATCCACCTCTTCTTGATTTCAAATGTAATAGCTCATGTAGTTTATTTGAATTTCTTTATTTCACTGCCCTCTTTTACCTGCTGTATTTTATTTTACTTTGTATCTCAATTATGACTTATCCTTACAGATAATGTTTATATTTAATAGAGAATTGATGTAAAAACTGACTACTTCCATAACCGTAAAAAAAAAGTATCTTTTTCTCCTTAATCTTTACATCCAAAGCACCCAATGTAGACCTGAACAAGAATACAGAAGAAATTGTAGACTTTTTCCTAAAGCACTTTTCTTTTCGAGATTAATGAATCATTACATTTTGATAATATAGAGACAGGTCTTCCCTGTTGTCCAGGGAACGCTTCTTATTATAATGAGGCCTCCTGAGACACTGCAAGACTCCAAAAAGAGCTCAGGGAGGTCCCTGTGTTAAAAACTGAACGTGCTTTCTGCTCAGCAGCCAGTGTCCCAGTTTCTGCACACCTCCTTTGGGATGGTTGCACTCCAGACAGCTCCCCAAGAGCAGCTGTCCTGTATCCAGCAGGATGAAGGTCCTGCAGTCATGACCAGCTCACTGGGGAAAAAAACGATCAAAAGGGAAATAAATGTGTTAATGAGCATTAGATAGTAATTAAATTTGACACAGTTGCAGTTAAGCTCTTCCTCATTTTATCACATATTTTGAAAATTGCTTATTCATTTGCTATAATTAGATACTCTGTTGTGAGAAAAAGAGGATAGTAGGCTGAGCTGAACTAGACTGTGTAGGCTAAAATGACTGTACCTAAGCATACAACTGTGATTTTACAGCAGAGTATAGTGAGTTGTACTAATGGCTGTTCTGTTGTTAGGGAACGATTTCTACTTCAGCAACAATGTCCTTGCTCTGCAAGGAAAAAGGGAAGAGAATTGTAAAGCAGAAATAAAAAGGCAGTAGACGCATGGGCGTTGCAGCCTGCAGTGCAGCCTGCGGTGGGAGCGCTGCTGCCTCAAAGGAGCCGGAGCTCTTGCCTAAGCAGCTGGGCAGCGGCAGCATGTGCAGTCACCCACCCAAAGGAAGGGAGGATGAGGTCAGCCACGTGCTGCTGCCCCCACTGCAGGCGGTTCTGCTGCAGCTTGCCCCGGCGACGGGTACCAGCCTTGCCGCTCGTGCCCAAACTGAGGTGAGGCACGCGAGAGGTACCCTGCGTGCGGGGCTTACTCAGCCCAAAGAAACCAAAGCGAGGAAACAATTTTAATCCTGGCAGGGTGGATATCATTTATCTGAATAAAGTGGGGTGTCTATAGCATGTGATTTACAGACAAAATTTTTATTTACTGTAATTTGAATCAGGGTGGTTGAGCCAACAGAAATGAATTTTCCAAGAACTAAAGAAGAGACTTTTCAGGATTTAATCTGAATTTTGCAGAAGGAAAGAAAGAAGGATTTTCTATCTGCAATGGTACCTGTAGTGTCAGAGAGAAAACACAGATTTATTCTTAACAGTTTAATCTATCAGTATATTTGAACACAGTTATTATCATCATGAATTACTGTGTAATTACCATAGTTCCAACAGAATTACTGTTTCATTGCTATTTAATTAGGTGCATTATTTTGCAGTAACTATGCAATTTAATTCATGTCACTTTGGAATACATGTTCTGCGGGAGGCCGTGTCGTAACATAATCAGCTTCATAGGCATGACCTGGCTGCTGGAAATGTAAGGCACATGGCTCACTGATCAGAGAATCACAATATCATTAAGGTTGGAAGGGACCTTTAGAGATCATCTAGTCCAACCCCCCTGCACACGCAGGGACTCCTAGAGCACAGGGCACAGGGTGGCATCCAGGCGGGTTTGGAAGATCTCCAGAGAAAGAGACTCCACAGCCTCTCTGGGCAGCCTGTGCCAGGGCTCTGTCACCCTCACTGTTAAGAAAGTAATTTAGTTGAACTATCTGAGGTATGTTCAAAGAAACACAAGGGCTTTTGCCTTTTGAGCATTACTTGCACTCTGCATGTGCAAACATTCTTATAAAAGGGGAAAGCAGCAAACCTACATTTCTCTGAGTGTTTCCAGTAATTTCTGATAAAAGTGGGTGAAGGAGGCAGTGGCTGTGTTATCAACCCCTTGAGGCTGTGGACGCAGAAGTCACGTAGTGTGTTGTGGGGGCTTTATCTCAGACCAGCTCTAGTCTAGTACCGTGAACTGAACACCCCGTTAGCAGTTGGAACACATTAGATGCTCTCTTTCAGTGTGACTTTTGGTCTGGTTTTATCTAAAGAGAATCCAGTCTCCTTTTTCAGTCTTCTATATTATTTAAACTGTAAGTGCAGGTAGTTCCCTTCATACGTACCCTCCTGAACTGCATAGAAATGCTGGTATATATGCAAAAAGCAGTTGTCACCAGTGGTACTGCCACTGCCTATATCTCCTTCTGCCTGAATAAAATCTGGAATTCTAAGAGAGGACTTCATAGAGTGTAGACAGTCCTTAATGGTAGTAAAACAGTAGGAGGAAAAAAAAAGAGAAAAAAAAATATTTCTCAAGATGAGAAGAGGCAAAAATGAAAGATCTTGATGGCTGAAGCATGTTCCTAGTTCCCTCAGAAGGACACATGAGACTAATGCAGTGCAACACTCCTGTCCGGTAGCAACTCAAACCAGAGAGTCTCTGTTGATTGAAATAGCATTTCCCCCCAAAATATGAGTGGAGATAGGTGTATATATACAGGTGCTGTGAAATTTAAAACAGTGTGTTTCTTGCTGCTGGAGGTGAGAAACAGAGCAGTGTTATAACAAGATCTAAAACGTCTAAAATTTGGAAAAGAGAACACTTTCTGGCATGGAAAGAGCAAGAATCTAGGTGAAAGCTGCTGTCTGAGTTACAAGTAGCTGGAATGGGAAGTTGGAACAGAGTAGCATCATGATCGCATCCTGCAAAGAAAAGACATTGGCATATTAGCATACAAACATGCCCTAGGATGCATCTTACTGAATGGTTTTGAGCTTGTATAATGAAATAGTAACAGACGCAAGACTGAGAAGAGTGGATAACATCAGCGTATGGCTGAGGGATGAAAACAGCCCATCGCTGATATGCTGAAACCTTGCTTTTTGTGAAGGTCATAGTGCTTGTGCTGCAGCAGAGCCAGTCAAGAGAAGAAAAAAGCAGTATGAACAAGATGTGATAGATGTGAAGAATACTTTTATACAAGCATGGCAAGGCATCCATTAAAAATGAAAATTACACACTGCAAACATGATGAGTCAGTGCCCTACAGATAGAGATAACAGCCACCAGCAAGAAAGAATAAGCTGTCAAAATACTCTGATTTAAAGAAGCATAAAATGTTATAGAAGAAAAGTATTGTGGAAAATTATATCAAAATTCTTAAAATATTCAAAAGAAGCTGTACATTTCTGTGGCTTGTTAGTAAGGTATATACAAGCAGAATTTCATAGGAAAGAAAGAAAACTTTAAAAATAACATAATATTATCTTCAGAGGAATCAAAAGAAAACTAACAGAAAACTAATACAAACTTTCCATGAGATCATGAATTGTATACTAAAAACCTAAAAGGAGTGATGAACTGGATATAGCAGATGAATTCTGAAGGAGATTCATGTACTTCAATACTTTTCTTCTTACATACTTATGAAATTACTGTAGTGTACCAAGATGAAGGATGACAGAATCTGCACATTTTTATTTACTGTAAATAACACAGTAGTTTTCTTATAGGTCTAATACTATGCAGCATTCTCACAGAGATGGTCTAGATTCAACCTAAACTGCAGTCTTGGTTTAGGGAAAAGAATGTTCAGGATTAACTTTTGCCAGATTCATTATTATCAGTGGAAAATCTGAGTGCTCTATAGGCCTTTAAACAATGTGCACTCTGAATTCAAGAGCTGATTAATTTGATCCAGCAAATTTGATAGAACATGTATTATTCAAAAAACTATTCAGTGTTAACTCTTAAGTATTAACTCTCAGTTTAGAGAGCTAATATGGCAATTCACTGTGGTATGAGATACAGCCTTATATCAGGATTATTCACTGCTTTTTCTTTTTCCCTAATCAGGTGTTCTTGGTTCTCTGAATACCGGCGTTGCAAGACAGAATTCCTTTTGAGCTAATCTCTGAATAGAAGGTAACCATGAAGATAACCATGTGCCTCATAGTCAGTCATCTTGTTGCACTGTGTTTTGTCTTCTGTCTCGCAGGTAAGGTGATCTCCCATGTTAATTAATTGAACTATACTTTTTCCAGTTCTGTGCATTTGAAGGTAATTTCTGCTATTTGTATGAGCTTATTTGTGCAGATACAGTGAATTACTAAATATAAATAATGAAGCGACAAGGAAGCATGCATCAGGAAGACATAACTAAAAGCTTGAAAAAATGCTGATCTTGACTTCATTTTTGTCTACCCCAATTTAGTATATGGAATTAATTCTTTCTCTAGATTCATCTAATCTCTAATTCATCTCTGGATTCATTTAATTTTATAAAAGATATATCAACCCTCTACTAGTTAAACAGATGAGCACTATGAATAGAAAACTGGGAATATGCTGATGAGAAGAGAGACTACACACAAAATTCAGTGCTATAATACAACACCACTTAATAGAGTCATCATTTGCTACCAGCACAATACAAGCTAGTTTTCATAAGACAGTGTGTTAATACAGCATATACTCATTCAATTCAAACTTTATTTTTTTATTTAGAAAATTAAAAATCAGGATTAAATTCAAGTGGCCAGTGGCTATTCCAATTCTTCCAATAAGGAATTTTACAACTTTCTATACAAATCCTAGTTTTCATTTTCCATCATGAATCAGATGGTTATTATAAGCAAAGCTCCTCTCAAGGAAGAGTATGCTTATATGCTAACTGCATGAACTGAGATCTGAGCATGGAAAAAGCAGGATAACTAAGCTGTGTGTACATAAAATACTAACTGACATGTGCTTTGAAAACTCAAAGTATTGCACACAAATTGTTTAGGTTTTTTCTGATACATATCAAGTCAGTTTGTAGATCCTTCCTTGCTTCTAGGGGCAAGTTACTGATAAGGATACTTCTACATTTTTTTTCTTGTTTTGGGATTCTTTATGTAAATAATGAGTCCTTAATAGAAATAAGCAGCCTATGGTCTTGCTTTACCTAGGCTACTGTTTCAGACTTAGTAATGTTATCGTTACCATGAGATCGTATTGTCTATATTACTTAGTTCAAAAATCTGATTAATACTATGGCGTAAGCTCATTGCATTTAAGAAATCACTTCATAGCTCACAGGAATGTTTTTTGATTTAGTGAGAATGCAATTATGTTTTTAAAGAAATTTGAACTATTCTGAGCTCTTTATTCCATGACAGAGTTCACTGAAGGATGTACTAATATCTAATAAAAATCAAGATCTTAAACATGTTGCAATCTAATGATGGCTTTATGCAATCTAATTGTGTATTTCAAGGTATTTTTGTTCACATCTTAGGGCTGCTGATAGCACCAAAATTAAAGATTAAAGTTTACCATTTTAATACTAGGCTTTTCCTAAACAAAGACCATCAGAAGCAATCGGTCATATTACACATGTAATTTCAGGCCTGACATGTAGAGATTTGCATCCAACAAAATCATCCAACAATAGTCAAGTAAGTGCTGGACTTTGAATCACAGAATCACAGAATGGTTGAGGTTGGAAGGGACCTCTAGAGATCATCTAGTCCAACCCCCTGCTCCAACAGGGACCCCTAAAGCACGGGGTACAGGGTGGCATCCAGGCGGGTTTGGAAGATCTCCAGAGAAGGAGACTCCACAGCCTCTCTGGGCAGCCTGTGCCAGGGCTCTGTCATCCTCAAAGGAAAGAAGGTCCTCTGTGGAAAACAGTTTAGCCCCTTCCTCCCTACAATTGTACCTCAGGAATTTGTACATGTTGATTAGATCCCCTCTCATCCTTCTCTAGGCTAAACAGGCCCAGCTCCCTTAATCTTTCCTAATACGACAGATGCTCCAGTCCCTTGAATAGATGCCCCAGTCTCTTAAGGATCCCTTTGGTTTATAATAAAGTCATGTGAGTCAAACACTGAGAACAAATGCTCCTTTTTTTTTGTTTTGTTTTATGTTGTTCTTTTGAAGGGTAGCACCAAATGATTACTTGCATACTGTGTGTGTATTGTATTTGTTCCCAGAAGCCAGAAATCTTGGCTACAGGACATACCATGCCAGATGCTTAAAGATACTTTGGAAAATAGTATGCTATTAGCATCACTAATACATGAAATGGAAAGAACAGAGCTGTGCAAAATGAACTTGCATGAGTATGCATTGCTGTGTTCATAATAATATACTTATGATCTTATTCATGATTGTAATTGATTGTTAGGTTAATGTAAGAAAAATGGGAGGCCTTAATGCGAACTGTTCTGCATGGGAGGCAGTTTCTAATAGTGCTGTCTGTAAAAGACATCATCATATCAGAGAAAATGCCCAACTTATTTTGCAGTATGCATAATCAAACCTGATCCCATCCAGGACTTGTTCACATTTTCCTCAAAAAAGGAAGTATGAGACTTATCCACCACCTCAAAAAAACCTCTATTGTGGAAGACTAGGACCTTCTACGGTCAATGAGATTGATTGCTACCCAAGGCTAGGTAGCACTCAACTCACTATTGTTGAACCTGCTTTACTTTGCTTAAATAATGAAGTATCCATTTGAGTTGTGGTAATTTTTGTCCTTATCATCTGGTCATTCCAGTACCCTTCTGGATTGTATAAACTGGAATTTCCCGACCTCGTTCTGCCCAAGAACTTGACACTTGCTAGAGGAGCTTTGATTTCAATTGAGTGCCATCATGTCTTTGCAATTTTCTTCTTTAATGTGTTTCTCGGCAATACGAATGTCAAGGAAACCAGAAAATATATAACTGTAGTAATTAAGATGAAATGCAAGGAGTTGTTTGAGAGCTTTGACTCTATGATTGAAAAGCCAAGAGTAGTTGGTGTGGAGGAAGAAAAAGTACACCTAGGGCAATGTGGTCAAGATTTAGGAGGTGTTCGTCCACGCATGAAGTTGTGAAGGTGAGTGAAGACAATGTCAACGGTGCTAGAGAATATGGGAATTGGGGCAATTTCAAAACAAACAAAAACAGAAGTTCTATTTTCAATAACAAGACTAAGAATCAGAGTGAGGAGACAAGTTAGAGAGCAAAAGTTGAAAACAAAATGTTCTGCATGGGGCCCATTTCAAAAAGTTACCTCAGCATTTTTTAACAAAACATGTAGTTTTGTTGGGAGAATATTTGGTCCAGCAGATTCCTTGCCTCCTGTGTTACTGAGTCCACAATTTTAGGTGGTTCTACTGTGTAAGTTGCCTTTGGGCTGACAGATCCATGACATTCTTGCTCCGAAAGAGTCCTAGAATCATAGAATCATAGAATGGCTAGCGTTGGAAGGGACCTGTAGAGGTCATCTAGTCCAACCCCCCTGCACACGCAGGGTCCCCTAGAGCACGTGGCACAGGGTGGTGTCCAGGCGGGTTTTGAAGATGTTGGAGAAGGAGACTCCAACACCTCTCTGGGCAGCCTGTTCCAGTGCTCTGTCACCCTCACAGGAAAGAAGTTTTTTCTCAAGTTCCTGTGGAACTTTTGGTGCCTCAATTTGTGGCCATTTCCCCTAGTTCTGTCACTGGCCACCACTGAGAAGAGGCCAGCCCCCTCCTCCTCACTCCCTTTCTTGAGATATTTATATACATTAATCAGGTCCCCTCTCAGTCTTCTCTTCTCCAGGCTGAACAGGCCTAGCTCTCTCAGCCTTTGCTCATAGGGCAGATGTTCCAGACCCCTAATCATCTTTGTGGCCCTGCGCTGGACTCTCTCTAGCAGCTCCACATCCCTCCTGCACTGTGGAGCCCAGAACTGCACACAGTACTCGAGGTGCGGCCTCACCAGGGCTGAGTAGAGGGGCAGAATCACCTCCCTCGACCTGCTGGAGACGCTCTGCTTAATGCACCCCAAGATCCCATTGGCCTTCTTGGCCACGAGGGCACACTGCTGCCTCATGGTCAACTTGTCGTCCACCATGACGCCCAGGTCCCTCTCTGCGGGGCTGCTCTCCAGGAGGTCGGTCCCCAGCCTGTAGGCATGTCTAGCGTTATTCCTCCCCAGGTGCAGGACCCTACACTTGCCCTTGTTGAACTTCATGAGGTTACTCGCCGCCCAGCTGTCCAGTCTGTCCAGGTCAAATGAAATGTCCTGCTAAATGAACTGTTCTGGAGCTGGAAAGCTTAAAGCTTTCAGGGTCAGTGTCTTTTGAGATGTTTCACCATACGGTTTGCCTCGGGTTTGAAGATACTAGGTAGGAATCCTAAAAGTCTTGAGAATTCATGCTTTGAGCTGTGAGTGTTTCCAGATTTTCCTGCTACATTTGGAAAACACACAGCTAGAAAGCCGAGAAACTGAAAGCCACATTGACTTGAGATGTTCAGAATTTGGCTTGTAAGGGTCACATATATTTTGACACTTAATGAAATAAGATTTCTTATTTATTTTCTATTATTTTTCCTGCTGCGTGAAATTTACATATATATATTTTTTTTTTCCCAAACTAAAATGCTTAATTTTTATTTTTGGAATTTGCCTGGGTTTAAACATTCCGACTTTTAACCAATAATGTTTTTTGGGCAGATTTTAAAAATTATTATATTGCTCATTAATGGCAATGTAATGTAATGTAATACTTGAATGTCAGGAAACAAACACTACATGACAAGTGCATCCCAGGTATAGGCAAAGATTGTCTTCTGCTGTGAGACAGGAAAAATATTTAGTTTCTAGGTAAATTAGTGCTTTAAATGTAGTCTTGCAGATATAAAATGATGAAAAAGCCGTAAGTAATTTAGTCTTTCACTTCCTGGATATAACAGACAGTTACGATAAGGGTTGCTTTTCAGAGTGCACTTTGAACAGTGCAATGTAAATGAGAGCAGCAAATCACTCCTCAGGGAACATGGTGATGAATGTCAGTCCACTGGCAGAAAAGTTATTTCATGCCTTTTAATGGTAATATTTGACTCTTCTCCTCTTTCCCTTGATGTCTGTGCTCACTCCAAGACACTTTTAAGTTGCATGACTTCTTCAAATTCATATCTTATTGCTGAGTCTGGGTTTTAGACTTTTCTCCCCTCACGCTCATCCCATACAAACCAGTTGTTACCCAAACAATGGGATGATAACCTTGGGCCAAAATGATTAATAGTCTTTTTCAGGAGCAGGCTTACTTTGTTTCTTTCTCCAAAAGACGAATTAAAGACTGCAAAAAGGGCCTTATTTTCTTTTGCTCATGAATACATAATATCGTTTGGATATAAGAGGAATGAATAACAAAAAATGTTAATGTATTCCTCAAATATTTTCTTTCTAATCAAACTACCCTATTTTGAGGGACAAGGTGAGGTAGGACTTTGAAATGTAGGACCAGGTAGTACCTGATCTGAGGTCAGATCAGACTTAGCAGCTTGTCATCCTATTGACAATGTTGGCTTGCACAAATTAAGCCAACAGTCCAGAGTAAAAATACCAGAAGTACTTCTGTTATTTAGGGAACTTAATGCCTTATATTCAAAAATTGTATCTCTATTTAGGATCTCAAGAGAAAAAGCTCGTAAGACACAGGGATTGTCAACACAGGCCAGTTAATTCAACCTGTGCATGAGAACGTGATTAGACAGTACACTAGTTTTGTGAGTGTGTCTCATATTTCATATGCATTTGGAAGACTTATGAGGGAACCTTGTGCAGAATAGTTAGTGACTCTAAATTCATTCCCAGTTTGCTGAGTACTAACCTTCCCATGAGATCAAGCTCTTAGCCTTCTAAGTCACTTTCAATATCACACTTTGATTTTGAAGAAAAACCATCTAAATGACTTAAGTATCTGATTGACAATGTGAGTATGCTTAAAACTTTAATTGGTATTTTTTTGACATTCCTATTGGTAGTCTCAGAAGACAAGCAAATTTTATCCTCTCATTGTTAGGCATAAGTGGAGAAATTTGCTTTGCCAAGAGTTGGTACTTTACATACTTGAAACTTGCTATAAAGGACAGACTGCGTAATTAACTACATTAACTCATCAGGAACTTCAGTGGCATGTATGAGGAGGCAGTAGGTAGGAGCAATTCTTCTGTCCTTTTCAGTCCAGATAAAAAGAAACAGCTTTCCCCAAGACAGTCTAACCTTTTTGTATGAGCTGAAGTGGGACTCCTTGAGTGCTTACTTGTTCTGTTTGAGTGCTGGTGGGTTCTTGGGATTTGATGACCTTGTAACCTCTTAATGGATTGTACGGGTAGCTTGTCTGCATCAGGATGACAGATTCTTCTGTCAAAACTATTAAATGCTCCATCATGAATTTTATGGTCATGAAAATGTAATTCCTTTAGCACATAAACTTCCCATTAATGCCAAGTGCAACTTTTTGCACTTGATTATGAGAGAAGTAGAAAAACCCAAACCTTAAATTATTTATAGATATGTTTTGTTTGTTTGATTGATTGATTGCTTTTTTTTTTTTTTTCTCAGAATGGTATGTTCAAAAATGCATGTTGAAAACTGAGGGCTGGAACTTTTTTATCACAGTATATGGTATTAATCACAATTGGTAAAGAGAGATATGCATTCTCCTCTAAAAATAAGGAATGGTTTAATAATAACTGTTTATCTTGTCTGCTTGATTTTACAAGACCATTTTGTGCTGCTGCAGAGGTGTTTGACATCTGTAAACAAATAATCACTACATTTTGTGATCATAACACTCAGAAACCTGAAAATGCCTTGTTTATATTCCTGTGAGTCTGGCAGAGGTGGCACTATGAAACCTGATGACCTAGTTATAGTTAAGATAATGAATGAGTCCGTGACACTTCTCAACAGCATCCATTATCATTCAAGGTTAATCTAGGCATTTGCTGTGTCGACAGATCTTTGGCCCTCTGTAGTGCAAAAATGTGTAACGGGATAGGACAATGTCAAAGAGATCAATACTGGTGACAGTGATAGCCAGTGTCTAGAGCAGTCAGTCACCTTTAGCAATGTTAATTGTCATGGTTAAGTTGTACAGGAAGCAGACACAGAAGTTGTTCATCAGAAAAATTATTAGATATTTACCTAAAAATAAATATACTGTGGAGCCTTGATAACCTGATATTTATCTTCAAAATGAATATTTTTTTTAAACAGAGACACGCTGGAAGGAAAATTCTTAGAGAATTATGTTTTCCATTTTAAGAATAAAATAAAAAATATTTATAATTTTTAAAAAGGTGGTTTTTTTAATTACATGATGATGCTGTATATAATTTCTGAGAGTTCTTCTCTCAAAACAGATGTGTTCCACTTCAGTACAATCCATAGAGACAGAATATCAATAACTTTGTGAGTGAGGATAAAGTAAAAAGGTTATTTGCAGATTTTCCATATCCACTGCATGAAACATGGATTACTGTGAGACAATGTGAAGAGATATGTGTTGTAAAGAATGCAAAAAATGAAGATGTACTGGAAATTATCTGTTCTCATATTATGATGTAAAATTAGAAAATGAGAATAAATTTTAATTCATACCATTCTCTGCCTAGTGTCATTCAAGCAGTATGAAGACAGAATGATACACAGATGTCGTAACACAGTTTTGTGACCTATTTTGATTCAGAAGTGTCAGAGAAAATCATTATGAATCACTAAAAGCAATAGTGACAACATTTCAGTGTATTTTTGCCTTTGAGAGTTTTCTGGTTTCTTTACTTTTTTATATTCAGATTAGTTGGAGGATTGATTGCCTAAAATGTGTGAGACTGGTTGAAAAGACAGAAATAGAAGTGTTCCTTTATCGACCTTCTCATTCCCATTACTGAAATTAAGTAATTTAATGGCAAAAGTCTAAGGAAATCTAGTGCAGCCCACTTGGGCTTGCTCCTTTAACCTCATGCCATGTAACACGTGCATCCAAGGCCAACTAACATCTCATTGGAACAAATCCAGAAAATCCCTAAGTCATGAAGGCTGTTGAAGTGTAGAAAAAAATCATAAATGTAGAAAGGATCATTAAAGCTTTGAGGGCAGGAGGAAGAGATCTGACTATTGAATGAAGTACTCAAGCATAACTAGGATCCCTTATTTCAGCAATCTTGTGCCAAAGGCTTAGGGTTAGCATTTGCTTAGTGGTAGTTCTCCTTGCATTTCTCTTACTGAAATATATTGCTGCAGACTGAGTAAATTCCCAAGGAATTCTGAGTAGCAGCTGATACTGTCTGTACTTGTTATTCATACTCCAGATTGCAAAGGTCTCTCCATTTTGTGACTAATTGAAGGTGCTTAACTGATATCCTTTCGCTTTCTCATTAGTATATCCCTGATGCTAGAGAAGTGCTAGTGAGGGTTAATTTCTCTCATTCCCTGGGCTCTCTGTCTTTCTGATTTACAGTTAGGTCAGGTAGGTCTTTCTGGGAACTAAGTGCAGCCTGACAACAGACCCAGAGAGCCAGGAAAGCAGTAGCATAGTCCTGTCTAGCCCTGCAGAAGGAAGGAAAGTTTGTGTGGACCAATTTTCCTTTTTTTTCCTGATTGAAATTATCAAAAGTAAACTTGCCAAAATCGTGTATTTGTTCCATATGCATTCGCTTCAGCTTCTTGCATAACCATTTGTCAAATGTAATCCAAGCACGAAATTCTGTTTTATAAACAGATTTAGGAAAGCTTAAAAAACATATTACAATCCCACCAAGGCATCTATCCAGCGAGACAGTAATTTTACCCCTAGGCCCTTTGTGGATTAAGGCTATGCTTTGAGGTTTGTTGTTTATAGATCCAAGTGTTGTAGCTCTGCTGGGCGTAAATGATCCATAGAGATATTGCATCAGAATAATGGCAATTTTGGAAAAGGAACTGATAAATTATTGGGTATGTCGGAAACTTTATTCTGTATGTATCGATAAAATCACTGTTTTAAGAGATTTTTACATCAGGTTCATGGGGAGAAAAGTGTTCAACTTTTCATATCCACGTGGCATTCCCTGGATGGTACTCAGTTTGGCTAGCAAGGCTCAGATATACTGTTAACTGTTGGGATACGGGAGGGCGTAATGACGATGGTTTCTCTTCATGCTTGACCTTCTCCATTTTCTCTGAGCATCTGAGAGCCTTATGGAACAAATAGGAAGCAGAACCCTCAGTTCCACTTCTGATGCTGCACTGGAGTGGAAGAATAACTTCTTCAGGGCAAAGACTGTTTTCTTGGCAATGTGTCTGTGCTCTTTGATCTTCCACAGAGGTTTCTTGTCACTGCTGCAATACAGGCAAAGCCAGTCGTGTAATGTCTCTTCAGCTGCAGAGGTGTGGGCAAGGCCACCACTGTACCCTCCCTCCCTTTCCAAGTTGAAGAAATGAGAGACAAATTGTTAGCTTTCCTGGTGATAGTGATAGTCTCAGAAAATAGCTCAGAAGAGTGAACTGCAGGAAGAAGTCTGGATTCAGTGCCAGGAATCAGCTTCCGTAGCCCTGGGTTGGCTGAGAACATCAAGGTCGTGCAGCATCTAGGTCAAAGTTGCAGTCAGGTAAATCCAAACTCTGATGTAGGAAGATTGAACCTGCTTCATTTTAACTGTGTTAGGTATGTGATAATCCAAGTTGGGTGTTTCAGCTCCCGCTGTGGTAGCTGCAGAAGGCCACATGGGCTGACTTGCCTGCTGCAGATGCCTGCCTGACCCCTTTGACTGTTAGGAAAACCTGCACAGTTACTTTAGATCCCTGGATCCCTAAATTTTAAAATTATGTGAGACAAGAAGTTGCATACCTAATGTCAAGAGGCTCTAAATGTATAACAGTACACAAGAAGGAAGAATTAATAGAAAGAAGGGAAAGGAAAGAAAATCTTATTCTTGCTATCCCTGCATTTAGCAAACTTTTTCTCATCTGTGTCATCTCACTAAGTCTGAGATATGGGAGTGCTACAAATGCAGCTTATCTGTAAGAAAAGCCTGTTAAAGCATTTTATGTTCCATGACTTGCCACACATATTACTAAGCAACTCCTAGAAACATTTGCAGCACATAAACTCTGTAGTCGAGAATGCATAAAACAAAAGCAAGCAACTTTTCCGTTTTGGAAACAAACATGATCATGAATTGCTGTTTTCTTCTGTGAACCAACCAAAATTATGAAGGCCTTCAATAAATGATGTATTTCTAACTTTTCTTTCTGGTTGAGGTCACACACACACAGGTTTTTTTCTCTCCTTTTCAGGAGCTTTGCTTCCTGACACTATCCTTCATCTGTGAACTGATTTTCAAAATAAATCAGAAACATGTAAGGACTGCATTAGCTGATCGTAAAATAAACTGTTGTGACTAAAAGTGATGTGGATGGCTGGTGATGATGCATACAGACTAACACTGGTGTCTCTCAAGAGAGAAATTATTTCCTCAGCACTGTAATGCCCTGGGAATTGATGTTTTGAGGTCAAGATTATATATTGTTTATGGTAACAGGCTGGTACCATTGTTTAATACTACATAGAATGTAGATGTTATTTGTGTTTATAAAGGCTTCCATTGTAAATGAGGAGTTGGAAGAGTGATTGTGCAGAGACCTTCTCGGTGTACTTTTTAATTCAGTATTTCATACTAACAAAGCAGCCAAGAGACTGATAAAATACAAGTTGTAACTCAATATAATATGAAAATGTTTAGTAAAACTGTGCATATTCAGGATTTTTTAGGAAGTTCATCAGAAAGATCCAAATATTAAAGGTAAAGTTTAGACAGCAAAAAAAAAAAAAAAAAAAAAGGGTTCTAATTTTAGGGATTGTTAGACATTGAAGTGGAAGTGCTAAAGAAACTATGGAGTCTTATTCACTGAAGGGTTTTTATAACTAGTCAAAAAGACATCTTTTGGATTCATTTACTATGTCATTCCCTGGTTTATGCATTTTATAATAAAAGAGGAAGCAACCAATATGCTGTAATTTAAAGTATTAAAACTAATGTGTTTAGAAAATGAAAAGTGAAAACATGGGAGTCTTGCTGCCCTGGATCTTAGGAGTGCATTCATCTTGGGCAGGTCTGGAACAGAGTGGGAACAGTGCTGGCAAGTCTCTAGATAACAAGAAAATTGACAAAAATTAGTGTGTTATCACTAGAGGGACAGTGTAGGCCTCTGAAGCAAGAAAATGCGTCTGCTAGTCCCACCACATAGGTCTCAGAATGCAGCGCGTTCATCCAGAACAGTGTTTTCCAGATATTGTTTAACAGGACTATGTAGGAAAAAGAAGTTGGGAAGAGCTCCGCTGGGCTCTGCATGTGGATATGTGTGCACAGAAGCACTGCCCACCTAGGAAAGCCTAGGCAGTAAGAGGGGAGAGAAGCTAACTGCCTACAGCCCATTTCCTTCACCTGTTCCTCTAACACTTTCCTTTCTGCCAGTTTTAATTCTTCCAGTTGTGTCCCCGAGGCAGTTTTCTAGTTACATCATCTCCTCCTTCTAGCTAATGCTATTTCCTTTCCATCTGCTAGTGTAAAGGCAACCCCAGATAACTTGTCCATTCCCCACGAAACAGCCATAGGGCTAAAACCTGCATCCTCTCTTTTTCACTCTCTTCCCAGCTTCCTAGGCTTTTATCATACATCTTCTCCACGGCTCAGGCCACTGAGCCCCAAAACCCAAACTGCACATAAAGTTGTTTCTGCCCATCCCTCTCCCCATCAAACTTGGCATTCATCCTCTATGGGGTTATAGAGCAACCTCATACGGAGGACAGATAAGGAGGCTTCTCTGGTGTCATGAGTAGTGTATTCTTAGAGTGGTTTTGAATGAAGATCAATAATCCAAGCTGGAATCTTACTTAGTTAATTTAGGATATTTTTCACGTACGAAAACTGTGTTTCGACAAGCCAGTCTTTTCCTTTTATCCTTATATCAATCTTTAGCTCGAGAAAATGGAAATGTTGCACAGGGTCTGCAGAGTCTTTATCTTTCTGAGGACAATTAAAATTGAAAACACAATGTTAATAATGGCTTATATCCACGGTAGTTTTACTGAAGTCATTCATCACTGAAGAAACAATTTAGAATTTCTCTGCTATGTTTGTTCCTGATGTGAATAATTTAGTGTCAATGTAATTTGGGCAATACGTAGAATTAATAAATTATACATAGAATTGTGTTGTGAAAATAGATAGTTAACTAATGAATGATGCTGTTTAGCAACAAGGGACAGAGATCAGGATATTGGAAATCAAACACAAGAAGTGGGCCTACATGGAAGATATATTTTATATTTGCAATTAGCTTTATATTTAAAGACAGTAATGGTAAGAATTGTTTCCTTATCCAAAGGGAGGTGGACATGGCAAACAAGGGAAACCAAGAAGCGTAGAAGCTGCAAGGCCATTGGAATGGGCAGATGTTTACGATACAGAAGAGCTTTATGGTGAAGGGTGGGAGTTCCAGGGAGAATTGATCCAGAGCTCATCAGCTACTGATTTGTTTTGGATTTTTTCTTTCTAAAGCCTGAGCAATACAACAGGCATATATATGGGTTGGAAAACGTCTTCCTTTCTATATAAATATCTTACATTAGTGTATTCCTTTTATCCCCTATATTAACCAAAAATGTGATCCGAGATATCCTAGTCTAGAAAAGAACTGATATTTCTGTAGCATTGAAATAGTAAAAGTAGCTATTATAACTGTAGCCGAGAATGCACAACTAAATCATTTGACAGCTAGCCTTTTCTAGTAAAATACATTTATATGAAAAAATCTGATATTACCTGAATTAAATATGCAGGATTTTATTGCACTGATTAAGCTCTTTTATTGTGACTTTTTTTTTCTTTACTCCTGGCAAAATTTCATGACTTGACTGGGAAATTACTGCCTTAGGTGATTTCTGATTGATTGTTATTTTCAGACGACTCTTTGGTATCTTTTCTGAACATGTTGTATATTATATATTATGCGCTCTCACAGGCGTGTGCTGTGAAAATAAAGGTGTGCTAATATGACTAATATAACTGAGTATTTCACGTGCAAGGCTTTGAGATCTCTCTGCCTTGCTGAGGCAGTACTTTCAGGTGGTTCAGTTAACATGACAAGCTTCCTCCTTCCTGCTGAACGGGAGGCAGCATATCCCCCTGCTCCTGTTCTCTCATGCTCAGTCCTATCCCATCCTCAGTGCTGACATGGGTATTCAGTAGGGAACCAGTTCAGCTCACTTAACTGGTAGAAACTGACCCGGAAAGCTACGGGTGAATAGATGTCCACTTGCTTTAGCTCTGTCAGCTACCCTGGAAGTCAAACAAGCATGAAAGGTGTTGCAAGAATGGCTGCAGGGGGAATGACACTGCCCAGCTGGAGTCTCCACTGGAGAAGGGGATCGCTGTTGCAGAGGATCTATGATGTTATCTGGCACATGCAGGTTTGCTTGATTTTCTCAAAGACTTCCTAATACATTTTAACACTGCTGAAAATCCTGAATCTCATTTGTAGAATTTGCTATACAAAGCCTTGAATAGCTACAATTAGAAGAGAGGTTTTGCACCAACTTAGAGTCCTGATCACATGCCATGTACTCAGAAAAGAGGGTAGTAAGAGGTCATGTGCATCTTGTCTAAAGAAGGACCAGAATTACTGATATGAGTCTGTCTTCTCATCCCTTGTTTCTGTGGTACATCCATTTTCTTCTCCCTGTCTCCTGGAAGCACAATTTCAGTCCAGTCTTTCAATCAGTCTTCTTTCCAGATACTCTCAATCTGTCCTCCTTCAATCCCCTAACCTAATTGCAGATACATACTTCTTCATGGAAGGTGGGCGCATTTCTTGCTAATTTTTTTCCACAAGGCCTTTCTCTTCCTTTTTTCTCTCCCGTGCTGTGAGGTGGTTATTGGTACACACACAGTTTTATGACTGAGAATGAAAGGTTTACTCATTGCCACTCCTAACATGCATCCTGCTCATCTTCTTCTGCTCAGCTAGGCATCTGAGATGGAATTCAGAATAGATTGCAGCAGAATTGCCATTACAAAGCATATTTGATAGATGTGAGAAACAGACATTCACTCAGGGTAACTAATAGTGCTGGAAGCATTAAAAATACATGTCATGAAATGCCTAAGTGGTCTGTAACATCATTTGAGTCCTAAGGTGAATACAGTTTGGCTGCCTGTGATAGGGCTGGTTATTTGCTGCTAGGAGCCCTGGTTATTTTATATTCATATTTAAGTACCGTGCAGAAACTGCCGCCAGGTTTGTGGCTCAGCCGGCTTAGGCCTCGCACAAATACATCATTCCTGCCCTTGCAGTCTAACACTTCTTTTGATCTGATGGCATGAAATTTTTGTGTAGTACTGTGCTTTAAAATACCAAAGCAGGCAGATCATTTTAGAGAGCTCTGCCTTTCTTTTTAGTGCTCCTCTCTGCTTCTTTGTAAGGCTTCTCTTCTCTGAATTCCTCCTGCAAATGAAATTGCCTCACTGTAAATATCACAGCAGCCCAGTGCCTTTTGGACCCGTTCCTGTCCCCAAGGGATACAGGGATTATTTTCATGCTAACTAGAACTGGGAAGTGATTCTACTTCCTACCCATTTGCAGATAGTTTTCTGCTAATGCTCTAATCCACTGTGAATTCACTGTGCATAAGGATTGTTTTGTGCGCATATGTTATTTTAATACTTACTCAGTTTACAGTTTTTGGTTACATAATAGGTTCTATCTTGTCTTTTATATTTTATAAAACCTTCCTAATTTAATCTATAAAGCATTAAAACCTAGTCCAAGAAGAGAACAAAATCATAATTTAAGTACATTCACCTGTTCATTGCCGATTTACCTGCTGCTCTATGAAGATTTTTTTTAAAATGCAGCATTATAGATACGTAGTGCTTTTTTTTTTCCCTGGAAGCATAGATAATACTGCATAATACTAAAATTTCTTCAGCCTTATCCATTTGGAAGGAAATTTTGATCAAAAATGGTTCAGCCATCTCTAAGGAGTGTGCTGGGAAAAGTGTGTTTATTTTTCTGGTATTACAAGATTCTTCCAGTGAATTTCCCAGAAAAGGACAGTTACATCCTGGTTTTGCTAAGCACAAATTTCCCTTTAAATTGCCCCTTTTCTGTGAGAAGATTGTTTTGCCTTTGCTCCTAGTCTTCCTTTTACAGATAACCAGACACAAAAGAGCAACACTCAGAGGAGATGAAGGAGAGAAAAATGCAGTAGGGGCAGGCAGATCCTGAAACCTTTACTGCAGTATCAACAAATGGAGGAGGATAAAGATTAAAAATAGAGTTGTAAAAACTTACTTTTGACGTTTATTGACCTTTGACTGATTGACTATGCAAGCTTAAATTATTTTACATACAGAAAGTCGAATAAAAGGACAGAAATGTGTTTTGGAAAGTGTTAAAGGCTGTTAAAGGCTCAGACTAAGATTAATATCTCTCTAAGAGAGATTAATATTTTCTCTCTAAGATTAATATTTTCTTTATGCAGTGCAGCAAAGATTCCTTCAAAATATATTAAACACTTGGAGCTAAGTAGGAGCTAAGGAGCACTTAATCTTTTGAGTGTTACTTTGTGGCTAGACCTATCTGAGGAGAATTTGTTGGCCTCTATAAAGCAAATTTTCACTTATTTTCTTTGTAAAGTGCAATAATGATTCCTTCCATACAGCACTGAAACTAAACAGGTTTTAAGGAGCACTTAAGCTTTAGATTTTTGCTTTGTGTTTGGATTTGTTTTCTGGTGAGAATTTATGCTTTAACTAATGATTACTTTTAAACAGCCTTAGTTCCAGAGGAAGGAAACAAAGGTTATGGACCTGTTTTTGAGGAACAGCCCATTGATACCATCTACCCTGAAGAATCTTCAGATGGGCAAGTTTCAATGAACTGCAGGGCTCGAGCAGTTCCCTTTCCTACTTACAGGTAAAATCTCTTTGTATTTTACATGGCAGATGTTTCAGCTTTTAGTGTGGAATGACTGGCTGTCTTAACAGGTAGATGTTGTCTTCAGTGCTAGAAAGTAGTGGGAGCCATGCTATTTTTAAGGAAGAATGAACCTTCACTTGCTTTGCCAAAAGCAGATCAGAATACAAGTGTTAAAAGTATCCCATTCCTGTTGCACTATATGGTTTTAGCATTCAAACCAGAAAATGATCCAGATGCAAAACAAAAATGAGGTCTTTAAAATGTAATAAAGAAGCTATCTTTCCAGTGTAGGTTAGGGGGACTGAAGTTCAAGTCCTCGTTTTTCTTGTTTCATCCCATTTCACTCTGAAAGAACTGGATGTTGAACCTGGGTATTCTATAGCCTGTGATGCTTTTGTGGCCACACTTTTATAGAGACACTCATGAATGTGCCTGATAAACCACTGGAGAAGTGAAAAACTATTGGAAAAGTTTTCATCTAGTTTCAGCATACACTTACATGTGCAACCTTTTCCATAACACTTATGTTTTCATTTACAGAGCAGTTAATAAAAACAAGCAGAGTAAAACATCAATGTGAGATCTTACATCAACCTTATGAGTTTAACAGCTCTTTTTATCATTATTATCTCATAGAACTGAAGTGATGTCTCTAAACTATAATAAAACCTAAATACTATTTATTTCTTGAAAAACCTGTCAGCTATTTATCTGGTTTTATTTGCATTTAATGTGTTTTTCATTCAGATCATTTCTATTATCATTTCTTTCAATGAGAAATTGCATTTTCAACTTCAAAAATCATTATTCAGAAAATTTTGGTACAACTTTTCAAAAAAGAAGCAAAACAAATGCTTTCTTATTTTCAAAAACTACTATATGTCTTTAGTTTGTGAAGACTTTTCTTGCTCTTTAAGTAGTAGGTTGTCTCCTGTTTTTCTCAGGAAATTTGACATTATTCTCAGACAGGATTATGGGCTCCCCCTTGTGGCCACAGTAATACATATACTGCCTGTAGCTCGTGAATTCTGGTTCACACACACTTCTTGTAGTGGCTGTCAGTAGAGGTGGGTAATGGATATGCTTCATCTGTTGAGTTCCTCCCTTAGTTTGAGAAGAGAAGGTTGCAGGAACTCCGTAAACTGACTGCAGGGGTTTACAGTTATTAAGATGCACTTAATAGCATTTTTTTGATTGTAATAAATAGGTCTTGCATCCTGTTTGCCTTGGGTTTTTCACAGGCTTCACTGAAATTCAGACTTTACAAAATATCTGTAGCCCCTAGCGCAGATTCACAAGAAGCTCCTGAATATCGCATTAGTCCATACTCTAAAGATCCAGAAGGAATGTGCTCTTTGCCAGTGGCGCCTTAGCTAGCTAGCTGTTTAAGGATATTTATAGTCCCAGTGTCCATGCCTGTGCTGTCTTTTAACTGTTTGTTTCAGGACCTGGTAGCAGGGGAGCAGGGGCTGAACAGGCCTGAGCAAGGGCCACCCTGAAGCCCTGGCGAAGCAGAGCCATTAGCCTGCACTGAGCTCCTGCTCCTAGCAGTGCCTGACCTGTAGTCAGTGTTGTGCCTGTAGCAAAGACAGGGTGAATCAGCTTGTCTGCAGCTCTGTGCACCTGTATTTATGCTTCCAGCACCTGACCTGTCTCATTTACTGGAGAAAAACGAGAGTGTGTATAGAAATAATCTCATATATAGTTAATCACAACATATAAGCCCATTAGAAAGTTAGTTTTCAAATCACATTTCTAACCAGATTTGGTTTTGGAGTGCAAAACTTACATCTGTTTTGTCTTTTTTTCATAGGTGGAAACTCAACAACTGGGACATTGATTTAACAAAGGAACGCTACAGTATGGTGGGAGGCACACTGGTAATCAATAATCCAGAGAAATCGAAGGATGCTGGAAAATATGTCTGCATAGTATCGAATATCTTTGGAACTGTCAGAAGCGCTGAAGCCACTCTGAGTTTTGGATGTAAGCAGATGTTTATGACAAAATATTTAGAAACATTCCAGTTAGCTTGAGATGTACGGTATTTTACATAGAATGGTTGAGGTTGGAAGGGGCCTCTAGAGACCATCTAGTCCTACCCCCCTGCTCCAGCAGGGACCCCTAGAGCATGGGGCACAGGGATCATTGCAGTGTTTAACTGCAGTGTTATATTTGTCATATAGCTGTAATAGTAGGAACGATCTTAGTTACCTTAATCTGCAGAGATGTTCTTTACTATTCAGCTCACCTTAAAAGCTCTTGAGTAGTTTATTATTAAATTATTAATGAAAGAGACTCACAAAGCCAGATCTTGAAATCATCATGTCGAGCCTTTTACTTATAGCATGGTAGAACTTTACGGGGAAGTAGGTGCAGAAGAACACACAAGTGGGGACGGTTGGTGGCCAGGCTCTGGCCTGGTGAGGCTGCCCTTGGGCTGCCAGACGTAGGAAAGCGCAAAGCCCTGGAGTAAAGGGGACTCCTTCACTCTTCCTCTCCAGTAAAGGCCCTGCTGGGGGCATTTCTGTCAACTTGAGAAGATCATCATCTAATCTTGTGAATACCTGCGTATGCACAGACATGCGCTGTCAACAAATGCATACACTGCGGAGACCTGATGTGCTGCATGAAGGTTAATGTGAAATTTTCTGGCTGAAGACAGGGGGATTGGGATTTTTGTTTTATTTTCCTTCTTTTTTTATTATTGCTGGCAATATTTTCTCACCAGAGAAAAAAAAAAAAGAAAGAATGCCTCTTTGTTGGTGACCATTCACTAGGCTCTGTGGGACATTTAATCTCTCTATTAGGTGATTGGAGCCCCTCTTGTCTCCCTGAACAATTTCACTTCCTACTATGTAAGACTGTAAGCAAAATGAAATCTTCCTTTTTCTGCTGGCAGTTGTGATTCTGTGGGATTACGTATCTCAAGTAGACTCAAGAGGCTTTCAGCAGCGGCTAGAGCGTGTACGAAATAGACTCGGTCTTTGTTTTGCACAGCATATTTTCTAGCATGAAGAAAATTCCAGGCTGTTATTTCCATCCGATGGAAATGACATCAGAATTTGGTGTGCAGTGTAGATATTCCTGAAGTCAGTGGTGTCGGAGGTCTATGCAGCAGGCATCAGGGATGCCAGTCTTGAATACCAATGGGATAAAAGCCGCAGTGACACCTGCGGCTACTTTAAACAAGTAAACGTGGAAAGAGTAGAATCACAGCAGTCCTGGGCATCAGGAGAATTTCGTAGCACTGAACAAGTACAGTGAACAGGACATTAATAGGCAGTATTTACATTTTTAAATGCTAGTAAGGCAAAGTGCTAAGGAACAGGGTAGAAAAGATACCTGGAAGCTCATAAATTTCTGATCTTCAGTAAAACGTTTGAATGTGTATAAGCTGATTGAAAAATGACAACGAGCTTTTAGAAGAGTTTGAAAATGTATTGACCAGCTTAAATTTGAGAGCTGCCTTTTCTTTCTATCCTAAGGTTAAATTTGCAAAAATTGTGGGAAAAAACCACGTGCATTTGTAAACTAAGTGAATTCAGATGGATGATGATTAATCCATGTGAAGACACTGTATTTAGTAGAACTGGATTGCCTAAAAAGAAGAAAAGAAATATTTTTTTCTAGATTTAGTGTAATAAAACCATTAAATATTTTTTCTAGCTGTTATACAAGCATCCTTTAAGGAAGAAATTCTATTCTTTAAGAATATTTAGTGGCTTTTTGGTGTGTGCTGAGCACAATCAGAAGCTGATATACTTTTCTTTCTTCTTTTTTTCAGGAAAATAGTTTCAAAATAGTAAAACAGCAGTTAAATAGGAGAGGGGCTTCACAGTGCAGAGAAGAGAACCATATCAAAGAGAAATTTCCCTACTCTGTAGTTATTAGCGTGCTTGTAAGAGTACAGTGATTTTGCTATTTTTTCACTCTAGCTAAAACTTAATGTCTTTCATTTAGGAATACACAGATTGATGTTTGTTAAAATTATTGAATAATAGCGAAGTAGTGATCATGCAAAGAGGACATCAAGACCCAAGAGTACAGAGCATTTCATAAGTGGGAAGAAAGCATACAATTAAATCTTGGTAATTGTGTGATATTCTACTTGGCATATTACTATTTTGGTAGTAATATATGTACATAAAATGCTTATCCTATCCTCTGCTTGAAATTTGTAGCGATTGTGCTAAATATTGAAAACTTATTCAAAGAACACTAAAAATAAAATGTTTAGACCTATAAATTGGACATAACTAAACTAAACTGGATATAGCTAAAAGATATAAAGTGTAAGTTGAACATAACTAAAATTTAAAATTAATTTAAAAGTAGTGATAGCTTTCCTTTTCCTTAAACCTACCGTTGTACATGTGCAAGACAATATCAAATTAGCAATAAAGTTATTGCTAATGATTATCATATTGAACATTTTCTGGTTTCTGTAACAGCTTTTAAAACTCAAGCCGTTCTGGTGAAAACAGAGATGAAAAATAGTGGCAACTTTACAAGATGATGGAAAGGTCTGCAACAAAGGGAGGAGAGATGTGTGGGAGAGCTCAGAAAGTGCTCTGAACAGAGAAGGTAGTTGCTTAGTAAGGTCCATGCTGACAAGTGGAATGGGAATATACTGGGAGTATTACAGGATTTAAATGAATGGAGGCATTGCAGAGTGCCAAGAACTTCCTTGAATTCGATTACCAACAATTTCTGGTAATCCTTGCTCATTCAGTCTCATAGATTCTGTTTCTTCTCTAATAAATAAAATTTGCTGAAATTAATTGTGAGCTGGTTGTGGGCAACCATATACATCCATTGTGTTAAAACTCAGAGTAACATTATATTGAGTGCTCATGTCAAAAGTCCTTAGAATGATGCACTATGATGCCTGTTGTATACTATCTAATCAAAAGATCCAGCCAATCACTGTAAAAATCTGTTGTCTGTGTTACCTTCTGATAGAATAGAAGAATTAATTATTAGCTTTACAGAAGATGGGAGAAATGTCTTTTGATGGCATAGACATAACTCTCCTAGAATTATTTTCATATGTTTAAGAACGTGTAATCATATTTCCTTCCTAGATTTGTGTAGTTTTTGAGATCTGACAGCTGTGATTGGCCTCAGAGGAGTCTTCTGTATGTAGCAAGCGTGTATGTTATTGCATCTGTTAGGTTTATAGACTTATCTCACATATCTCAGCCCATTTATTACAAAGTTAAGAAATTAATTTTTTTTTTAAATGCAAAGTGTCTACTGGATCTACCTAACTCTACACTGCAGTTTACAGTGGTGTATTGACCCTGTTTTCTATTTAATCTCTTTTTTATGTAGGTTTATGCTGGTTTTATTTGTATTGTTTTTGGCTGACTACTCTTGAACTAAAGTTCTAATTAGATCCCAGAGACAGACATTTTTAAGAGCCTTGGGGATTTAATAGAAGGCAGAGGTAGCTGCGAGCCATCTAAAAATATAAAAATATTTCGTTGTAGGATTGTGCACTTTGCTCTTACCATGTTGTTATTGTACTGAAGCAGCATTTAGAACAAGATTGCGGTCAGGAGCTCTTCATTCTCGCTGTGCTTGGTGACATGCAAATGCTTCACAAAAAGCATTCTCTGCCTTAAGGTACTTTAATTCCAGACTAGATGCACAAAATGAGAATGATAAGAAAAAGCAAAGTGTAGTTATTTCCCAGCTGAAGGTTATTCTTTAAAGTAGTAAAATAAGTTGTGACATGCAACCATTGCTTTATTATTCCAGATACCATGATTTTTTTTTTTTTCCTCAAAGTTTTTGGGATAAAGTTAAAGAACTGACCTGGCATTTTGGAGTACCTAGTTAAAAGGTAACTTAAGACCCTTTCTGGGATTCCTTCTTCAAATGTAGCTTACCTGCCTAATCTTCACTACTCTTTTCTGGCATTTGCGATTACCGAGAGTCAAATATTGCAAGAAACTCGCTGGGTCTCCTAATACCCAGATTAAAACAACCAAAATAAACATTATGGATCCATAGATATCAGTGCAGCATTGTTGCATGTCTATATCGTTCTTTAAAGTCTTGCAGTTGTGAAAAACCTTTTTTTTTTTTTTTTTTTTTTTAACTAGACCTGGATCCTTTTCCACCTGAGGAACGCTATGAGGTTAAGGTGCGAGAAGGCGTTGGGGCAGTGCTTCTGTGTGAGCCTCCTTACCATTACCCAGGTAATTTGTCCAAATTGGTTTGTTTTCAACTGCATGTCAGTAAAAAGGATATTTATTTTTAACAGTGTAATTTAAGCTAAATGGAGCAAAATATTAGTGGCATTTGCAACAGGTAGGAGTATGCCTACAGTAAAAGAGGCATAAATATATCTGACTTGATTGGTGCAGCTACTTGTTTTGTTTGAAAGTAGTCAACAACCTGAAGATTGTCTGGGTCACTTTTCATTTATTAGACTTGAGACAAATTTTAAACATAGCCTGAGGTAATTTTTGCCTTGGTATTTAATCCTGGGCAGATGAAGTTATCCGTTCAGTAAACTGAGCTGTCCATTCTTTAAAAAATATTCCTTCTGCCATTGATATATTTGAAAAAGTTCCTGTTATTTTTAACATCCCTTGCCAGATATAATTCCAAATGTGCCTTAGCTTTCCTTGTCTCATCCCTGCACTCCCTGACAACGTTCCTATATTCCGCCCATGGGGCCTGTCCTTTTTCCCGCATTCTATATACTGCCTTCTGCTGTTTGAGTTTTGCCAGGAGCTCCTTGTTCAGTGCAGACAGATAGACAACCTGGCTACTGGGATAAGTATATTCTATCTCATATAACTGTCTTCTACCTCATATAACTGTCTTTCCTGAATAAAGGATTTATAAAGTAGAAATCAAAGGAAAGTAATTTGTATGCAAAGAGTCTACTACAGCTTAAGCGGCCTGCAGTATTGCTATTGTTTTCTATTATTAACTAGAAAATATTTTCCTCCAGATGATCTGAGTTACCGCTGGCTTCTAAATGAATTCCCGGTATTCATTGCTTTGGACAAACGGCGATTTGTATCACAGACGAACGGCAACCTCTATATTGCAAACGTAGAAGCATCAGATAAGGGCAATTATTCATGTTTTGTGTCAAGCCCTTCAATAACAAAAAGCGTATTCAGTAAATTTATTCCACTTATTCCACAATCAGACCGTAAGTATTTATTGGAAATACTGCATATGTGTAATGTTCTAACTGTTTGTATTTTTATTTTTCTCATTCATTACATTATTTTTAGCTCTGTGAGAAGAATAATGTGGCAAGTCTTAAACCGGCTATGCAGAATGGCTACTGCACAGAGGTTTTAGTGTTCCAAATATAAAGCTTCAAATCATTCCTATCCATAGTGAAAATTGTGAAGGAAATTTCTATTGATTCATTCACAAAAATTGATATCCTTTTGAAACATTGAGAATAGAGTTTTCCCCACCTCCTTCATGTGATTAGCCCCTATGCCCATCCCAAGACATTTCCTGTGTGTTTTAAATGTTTTAAATTTAAAGGTCCTATCCAGTGATGGCCTATGGTCTCTAAACCTCATGGACCAATCCCCTGAGTCACCTATACCATTGTTGGTTATTATTCTCTGAATTCTTCATCAAAACTGTGTCTTTTCAAAATGGTAACCAGATTCCCTTGACCTTTTAGACTGTACACTAGAGTCTCATGAACGAGTCATTATCAGAATTTCAGTAAACCTTTTATCAGTTAGATTATTACTGTGAAGAAAGATGATTGAATTTGGGCAATCACAAAGCAGAGATCTTTGCCCTGCTTCTCCTTGGCCACGGCCCACACTGAGTTCTTCCAGCAGTAGTACCAGGAGGAGTCCTACAGAGTCCTTCAGATATTCAGGCATCGGGTAGACTTCGTTGCATACTGTTGCCACGTGGATTTCTGGCACTTCCCTGTACCCTCATTAAGCAGAATATTTGCTGTCTCTCGCTCCTTATTGCCATCAGTAAGAAGTTATTGACAATATTCTACCCGCTAAAAGAATCTGGAAAATAGACGAGAAATAGTGATTCAGATTTTTTGCTTTCCCCCATGCACAGGACATCATGACACTTAAAATGCAAATAAATGAATTTATGCTAAGAATTCTGCTGTAGAAAATGTCTAGCATTTCTCTCAAAATAATTAATAAAACAATTCTGTCTTACTATTAAATGTTTAATGCTAAATCAGACTCATGGATCTGGCCAAGCAATTAGGCATTGCAAAGAAGAATGATGTCTGCAATTTTAAGGAAGGTTTTACAGTACTGAGGAAGTTATAATTGCTGTGTTCATTCCTGCTAGGCTGTTTCTGACAATCTCTCTTTTAATGTTAGGTGCAAAAGTATATCCTGCTGATATCAAGGTGAAGTTCAAGGACACGATTGCACTCCTGGGCCAAAATGTGACACTGGAGTGTTTTGCTCTTGGGAAGTAAGTATGTTTCAAAATAATTGCAGAGAACCATTCGCCTTCATAATTCAGGAAGGAAGATATACATTTTGTTATCAATACTTTCCTGTAGTCTCCGACTTTACAGACAGTTCTTGAGCATGCTGATTTGATCTCATTGTACCTTTTCAAGTCCGGTTCCTGAACTGAGGTGGAGTAAATACCTTGAGCCCATGCCAGCCACAGCTGAGATAAGCATGTCTGGTGCAGTTCTTAAGATCTTCAATATTCAGTATGAAGATGAAGGACTTTATGAATGTGAAGCTGAAAACTATAAAGGAAAGGATAAACATCAGGCAAGAGTTTATGTACAAGGTAGTAGAACAATTTTATTCTTCGCTAGTTATATTGCTTTTTTATATTGGAAACATCTTTTTTTCACACTCTATGTCAGTGGTGACTCACTGCATCATCTTGACATATTGCTATTTGGGTTAATAAACAAAACCAAAACCCATGCGTTGGGTGACAGGCATAACAATAATTTATTAATTGAGCAGCTGCTTGACTTGTATGGTTATGATGACTGAATATACACCTTGACATCAGTGTGTGTTAACATTAGTATAATTATGCATAGTGGAAATTATTGAAATAAATTGAGTATTCAAACCGAAAGAATTGTCAAGAAGAAAAAAGAATCATTAGGTTTATGATGCTTACTTGTTTCTTCATTTTCTCTGTTTTGTTTTGTTTTCTTAATGTGTCTTCTCTCTGTCTCTGGCCAGCTACAGTCAAGTCTTTATTCCGACCACCTTTGTCCATTCTCTTTGTACATTTGGGTAAATGAGGGACTAAAAAATTGTCTCTCAGTTCTCATGGTGGAAAAATCCCAAATAACCAGCCTCACTGAGGCTTCTGCCACCCAACCGTGGCCTCCCACCTATCATCAGAATTAACTTCAGAGTATTTCTCTCCCTTTCCATTGACAGTACAGAACATGCCCTGAGTTAAGATCCTCGGTTAAGTTTTTGAACTTCAGTAGGATAAATTCAAAACTGGTATGGGATGGTTATTACTACTTGTTATATATATATAAAGCTAATAAATAGATTAATTCATTTAGTAAAAACAGTAATGCTGAAGCATTTTCAATATTAATTTCTTAAATATCTTATCTGGATGAGGAGAATATTTTCTTCAAAAGACTTTCACTATGATCCTTGTTGCAGAATTTTATGCCATTTATCATTGTTATGGTAATATTGTAGAAGTTACACATCTGTCTGAATTGCCTTATATCTTTGGACATCCATGAATCATTGTTTCAGTTCTCTATTTTCTTTTCATTGAAGTTGACTGGTAGTTATTCTGGGGTCAATGTGGTAACCCACAAAGAGCTTCATTCAGACTTAAACTGGTATATACTGCTGAGCTGCCAGAGCTCCCATCTTTGTGTCTTTGCATCCTCTTAAGTATCACAGAAAGAGCAGTGGAATTAATAGCTCAAAATGTTAGTTAAATACATCTGATAAATTTACAAGCCTCATGTGTTTTTATTCTTTAGCATCTCCGGAGTGGGTGGAACATATCAATGACACAGAGAAGGATATAGGCAGTGACCTGTACTGGCCTTGTGTAGCTACAGGCAAGCCTATTCCAACAATTAGGTGGTTAAAAAATGGTGCCTCGGTAAGTGCTTTGCTCTAGAAAGTACAGTATTTGTTGGTTACTACTCAGCAGAAATGGTTTTTTGAAGCATGCATTATTAAAGTTTAAAAATTATGAATCATAATGATAGAAGTTTTCACTGATTATATTGTACTGGAAATTTAAATTATTTTTAAACATTTATCTCAAACTCTTTTTAAATTTTGAAGTACATTTATTTACACTATTTAATATTCAGCTCTGGATTCTGTACCGGCTGTCTGAGCACATATAGTGTGTGGATGCCTCTGCCTTCAGTCCTGCATAAGTAAATGCTATTTTCTTCTCTCCAGATAAAAAGTGCTATCAGCTTCCCTCTAAAAATAATCCATTTTACAATACTAAGCATGAATGTGTGTTTAAAAATCTAAGACAAAATTAAGTCAGTGGAGACATAAGAAGAAAGATTTTTGAATGATTGGTGATGTTCCTATATCTGTTGGTTACAGGATATATTTTTGATCACGGAACCTTGCAAAACTCAGTTCTTTTGGGAAATGTGAAGTTTAAATTAGTGCCATTTGATAATTTAATGTTATTGATCTGGAGTTTTTAAGTAAAGTTGATTCTCAGTCCAGGCATTTCACTTCAATATTGATATTTAATATCCAGTGCTTATACTGTATGATAAGCTGTTAAAGAACAAACAAACCAGAAGATATAGCACTATAACTGTTGAGCCCTGGTGACACTGATCTTGACATTCATACGGAAAAGAAGACAATGAGATGGAGCTATTTTGCCTATGTATCTTAAGAAAAATGTAAGAAACTGGAAAAAGAACAGACATATCTGCTACAGGGGTGGAACTAGGGGAAAAACCAGTGCTGTATATTAGCTTCTGTAGTTATTAAAAACAAGTGATTTAACAAGCAAATGGCTTGACACTCCTCGCCGAACTTGGCTTTCATGGACAAAACCTGCATCCTGGATTGCAGAACACCAGAAGATTATGTTGTATATTGCAGTTATGAAATGGTTTCTAAATAGAAATGAAATTTTAAAAATGAATAGCCTTGAGAATATAGCTTGCTTATGAATAAAATATAAATATTAAATTGGCATTTCATGTAACACAAAAAGAAGATAACTTAAAAACATTATTTTAAAAAAATGTAGAGGAAATATTTTTCTTTTAATCCTTTCTTTCTTCAGATAAATATTTCTTTCATCTTCCACTACTTGAGACACTTGAATCATATACAGGATTAGAGGATTTCAGTCTGATTTTCACAAGAAAAGAGAACTTAGTAATGCCTTTTTTTTTCAAACAAAAAAAAAATGACATCTAATTGTAGTTTACAAAATATTCCATCATGTTTTACTCCTTTCCAAACATGTTTTAAGAGATAGGTCTAATACTTGTTTTGATTTACTAGATGTGTTTTCTTTATAAAGAAGTGGTCTGTACTACTTCTGCATAGAATTTTGAAAATTTTCTCTTCATCTTGGAAGGGCATGCATTGATCTTTAACTATTGTTGCCAAATAATGTGCATAAAATATTACGACCACTGGACATGGCTAAACAAAGCTTATGTGAATAAAATAAATTTCACTTCTTGTTTATTAGAACAAGATCAACATCTTGTTCAAGATCAGTAAGGTGTGAATTTGTATGGAAAAAAAATGGACTGAAGAATAGATGTTTGTAGTGTCACTGGCCGTTGGTTTTTCCAGAAATTAAATGATCAACACTGAACTTCTCTGTCTTTGAGAATGTGAACATACTGTCACAAAGACTGAAATGTAACATGAGGAAAGTAATATCTTGTCCAGAGCTTAATTTTATGTGAGAGACTCTTTTTCTGAATACTGTCACTAAAGTAGAAAGTGAAGAACTGTGGGTGGGTAGGGTTTCTATAGCATATGTAGTCTAAATGAGAGGCTTATGATTTTATTGATTTTTTGATTTATTGATTTCAGTTCCGGAAAGGTGAACTAAGAATACAAAGTCTGACCTTTGAAGATGCCGGCATGTATCAATGTATAGCAGAAAACACACATGGAATTATTTATGCAAATGCCGAACTGAAGATTGTGGGTCAGTGAGATTACTTGCTTTTATGTACAACTTTGGGTTTGAATAAGATAGCACTCATATTTGCAAGCATTGTTTGATAATGTATTATTGGAATAATAAAGAACTGAATCTAGGTGAGACGGGACTTAAGCAGGGTTTGGCAATGAGCTGAACAGTCAAATTACCAATTTATAGAGAACATTTCATAGATTTTTTCTGAAGCTTCCCTGCCACTGTTAGCACCCAAAGAACTGCTAGTGTAGAAGAAATGTGAATTGTGTAGAGATGCTGTCAGCCCTGTCAAACTCACTAAACTGAGAAATGTTTTCTGTTTTGCCATCATACACTCTTCTGTTGGGGAAATTCTGCTTTTTTGGAAGCCAAGCTGTCAGTAAATATGTAATTTCTTTCACTAGACCCTTCATCTTCATTGTGCCCTTTCCCTTTCCTTCTATAACCCTTAAAGACCAGTTGCAATATGGGTCTGCAGTGCAGCTGTCCTATTTGGTGGCTACATGTTGTTATTAATTTAGTATTTCTGCCAAGCTGCTATCTTATAGCGGAAGACTATAATTGAAGGCATTTTGTCTTGTATTCAGTTAAAAGTTAGGAAAATATTAATAAGCCAAGGTCTGACCTCAGGTATGACTGTGTGGGCCTCTCATTTGTCGTCATTGCTCTTGTAGAGGGCACAGGATTTAACAGAGAAGTTGACAAAGCAGAAAACTACAAAGAGGAAGAAGGGAACGATTTTCAGGTTGTTACACAGAGTTTAGAAGCCCAGAAAATTAAAACCAACTATTATTTGAAAGTAGTACTCTGTGAGCAAGCTGAATTTTTATAGAAGTTGAGGTCTAGGAATCTGCATTTTGTTATGTTTGATCAAAAGACCTCTGAGATGGAGGAACTTTCTCTTGATTTTGATGGGTTTTGATCTGATTAGGTTAAACTTAGATGGAGTTTCAGAAATCAACAGAAATAAACCTCTCGTGCATAGAACTGCAGAATGATTTTTCTTGTTTCTTTCAGAGCACCATATGCAGCTTGCTGCATTTCTATATCATTACTATTTTTCTTAATAGTCTGAATATTGGAAATTTATATACAATCAGTAGTTCTGTCATTTACCTTAGTCTTTATGTTGCAGACTGTGTTCTGCACAAAAGTCATTAACAGGAATCCTCATGTGCTAATTTTTCCCTGCAGCTTCGCCTCCGACTTTTGAACTGAACCCTATGAAGAAGAAAATCCTAGCAGCCAAAGGGGGCCGTGTAATAATTGAATGCAAGCCTAAAGCGGCTCCCAAGCCAAAATTCTCATGGAGCAAAGGAACAGAGTTGCTAGTAAATGGTAGCCGGTCAGTATTTGTTATTAGTGATCACAAAGCCTCTTAAAAATGCTGACTTCTGTTTGTGTTTATCCTGCGGGCTAGTTCAGGCTTTTGCAAGCTTCAGGGGCAGGAGAATGGTAGGGCAAGGTGAAGTTCCCCTTTATGCTGACAGCACTGAAGCAGGACACCCTGGCAGCTGTAAAGTGGAACGGATGAAATTAATAATAAATTATAATGTGTGTCCCACATAATTGCCCAAGGAATTGACTAATACTATTTCATTATGTTTCTAACTGTCAATTCAAAACATCTAAGGAAACTATTTTGTTAGTAAATCTCACCAAACCCCTCAAGAACCGTTCCTAGCTCCTCTACTGTCTCCGCTCTGTGTATGACACAACTGAGAGTCTTTGTTTTTGTTTTAATAATACTAGGCATGACTCTAGAATAATGTCTATATTTTAAGCAGTTAGTCCCAGCACAGAACTGAGGGTCCATGTTAAGTGCCAAGGAACCTTTTACAGCTGCATTGCAATAGTTGGATGCTTAAGAACGGGATCTGAAACTTTTCTGTCTCTTGTCTCAAAACAGAGAATCTGATATTCCAGATTGTGATGGCTCTTTATTCTGTGACTGGGTGAGGAATGCCCCCAGTAGGGAACAGATCTGAATTTCCATTCCCATTGCAAAGCTTATTCATAGATTTTAGAGGAACAGTCAGGAACAGTCCATACAGCATTTATTGCACTTATTTAGGCAATATCTTATTCAAAGGAACACCAGTCCAGCAGTGCATTAGTAGATAAGGAGGTGTGTAAGTACGTGTGGTTAGTTTAGTGTTTGTGAGAAGACAATAATCTCTATAAGGCCCATGTTCCCAAGGGAGGTCTCTAAGCAATACTACAGTGTATTTTTGCTAATGTTATACACTGTATAACATAATGTTATTTAATAATACATAATATCTGCTATATAGTAATAAACTAATATCCAATACCCTCATCTACATCATAAACTTGATATTACTTGAAGAAAGTCATTGAAAATTATACTTGCGATCGCAATGCATTTTATTACAATTCCTACTGAAAGTATTATTTTCTGATATAAATGTTGTATTTTTTCACATTTTGATAGCATACGTATTTGGGACGATGGGAGCCTGGAAATTATCAATATCACGAAGCTGGATGAAGGGCGCTACACATGCTTTGCAGAAAATAACCGAGGAAAAGCTAATAGCACTGGTACTCTAGAAATGACAGGTACATTTATAACTTAATTTATTACAGAAAGTTCCCTTTTCAGAAAGTGTTTATTGATCTGTAAGAGATGATGAAATCAGATCCATCAACTTGGATAGTACGTTTTGATGCAGTTATTCAGCTTGGTAGCAAAGCTCAGACACAGGAGTGGAGCCATGATTCTGAACCATGGATCAGAGAAAGGGGACTCTCTGTTGTCCTTGCTTAATTTCTCTTTTTTTTTTTTTTAATGGAGGGCAGAGACTTACAAGACTTGAAGCATTACATTGTGAGATATGGGTATATATTTGTATAAATGCATTACTCTTTTTCTTTCTTTCCAGGTATTAATACTTGAAATATGTCAAATAATTAAATATCAAATAATTCATTATCTGTTGAATATAGATAGGAAAGAGGACATTCATGAACAGTTATGCCTCTAAGGCATTCAGAAGTCTCACTGATAGCAGAAGAATTATTTGTTAAATATATTTCTTAAATGTTTTTCCAAAAACGATGCTAGAGGTGACAGTACAATATCAATGTATTTGTATAAGAATTATTCCTTATCAACCTGTGTTATGAAAGCACTTTTGTGGATGCTTTATTATTTCAAATGAGAGGATACTGTAAGGTTTTATTCTGAGTAATCAGATTTGTTTAATGTTTGCAGTTACTTTTTGTCATCTTTTGTAGTTCTATATGTCTAAATATTTCACTCAGCCATGTAATTATTTTGAAAGATTATGTAAATAAATAGAGCCCCTTAGCAATCATAGTGTACCTCTACAATCAGGAAGAACTTTGACATCATAAGGCCTCATGATGAAACACTTAAAATGTGTTTATAAACTGTAGAAGCCAGTCATAAAGAATTTTTTTAATTCTGGACTATTCTGCTGTGGTTCTTCTGAAGAGGAACACCAGAAGACTCCCTTGATCTCACAGCAGAAACAGGCAGGTCAGATGGCCTATTTCAAAATTATTTTCATATTGTGGACAAGGATGGCGGCTGACTAAGAATGCTTTGAAAATGGTATTCCCAAGCACTTGGTGTGTGGCCCATAAAACTTCTCAGACATTGCTCAGGACTACAGGAAATTAAAAAGCTAAAACTAAAGCTGACAGGCACAGTAAACTGTGGTGATTTTTCCCATAAGCTGTTTGCTCGCTGCTTCTAGACCACTGTTTCAGGGTCTCCTTAGACTGTTAGAAGATTTTATGTTAACTTCTGGAAAATTTCTGATGATAGAGCAATGCCTCCTTCCATGAGGGTACCTAAGGCGTGTTCCCATAACTAGGAATTTAGAGATCAGATGTGAACGGGTTGCTCTGTTGCAATGTGGGATATTGCATCCTCAGTTACCCAGTTGTGCCGTGTGCTGAGGGTTGCTCATATGCTGAGGATTGAGGGAATCTCAAACAGGTTTGGGATTGCTAGACTAGGATCTGAGGGAAGCGTTTTCTCCAGGTCAGATTGACAAGTACAGGGTTCATTCGGAACTATTGCTGTCCTGTGTGGGGTGACAGTGAACTATTTGGGAACATTTGGGAGTTTTCCATAGCAGTTCCTCAGCTAATACATAGATTTTAATTAGTGGCCAGAGCTATTTTCCTGTGGCTCATTATCTTCCAAGTTAAACTATCTTACCTTCACTCGCTTTCTGTGGGACAGATATTGGATGTCAAGATGTGACGAGTAGATCTTCTGTGGGTGTTTATTTTGTGAGCGTGTCTGACAAAAAAGAAACAAGCCTCTCTAATACAGACCAGTGTTGCTAACTTGCTGTATGAATTAGGTGCGTGTACCAAAGTGTCTAGGAAGCATCATGAAGTCTCTGCCTTTCCTTCCTTTCCTTTCCTGTAATGATAAGCAGCAATGCTGGAGGATCTTCAGCTTTCTTCCTTTTCTTCTACTTCTGCCTCTTTCATTTCCTCATGTAGCTATCTGCATGGCTTCAGTGGTTTCTGATGCTTAATATTCGTCCTAAACACAATAAGACCTCAGTCTCCACAGTGCTCTAATGGAAAACTCAGATAGCCTGAAAACTGGGAGCACATACTATTCTTTAAAGAAAGAGATGTTTTAAAAATAAGAAATATTATTGTTAACAACACAGCAATAGACAGAAGATTGATCATTTATCTGAGATATTCTCGATGAATAAAAATAGTTTTATGTAATAAGTAAAGTAGACCAGAGAGAGAAGCATAGTCATTTTGAAAGAACATCGAAGTACAAGTGAGGCATTTCAGAAGTGAACGCATTTCCTGTGTTCTCTTTAGTTTGGTCCTTTGAAATGCAGTGGTGTGACTAACATGCCCAACAAGTTTGGAGGAGGAGTTTCATGTACAATCAAACAGTTATTGGTCTGGATTTACATTTGTACAAACACTTGTTTATAGGGATTTTCTGTGTTTGCTGTTAACTTCACAGAGGCCACAAGGATTATCTTAGCTCCATTGAATGTTGATGTCACCGTTGGAGAGAACGCTACTATGCAATGTATTGCATCCCATGACCCCACGTTGGACCTCACATTTATTTGGTCTCTAAATGGCTTTGTAATAGATTTTGAGAAGGAGCATGAACATTATGAAAGGAATGTTATGGTAAGATACTATAAACTTTATTTAATATGTGAAAGTCCATTTTTTTGGTTGTGAGTAGTTGTCTATTCTGTTTTACTTTTTCTATTGTGTTGGTTCATTTCTAGGAAAATGCAGTAGGATAAGGATATAAAATAAAATTTAGACAATTTAGACACCTGCAGAGAGATTTGCCACATGCTTACAGATCAACACCTGAATTTAGAAATCTGAATTAAGTATTTTGGTACCTGAGCTAAATCCCTGATTACTCTGGTGTCTGAAATGAAAAAAAAATTGAGGTTCAAATGTTGAGTAATGAGCTTGTAGGAGCATGCATATGCATTCATTTTTACTTGCTCATGTATTTCTGAAAACCATTTTTGGAATTTGGCACAAGGCTGAACCAGATGGTGGGTGGGATTCAAATAGTCTGTAAATACTGAGCAAGAAAGGTTTGTGTGAAGGCTAAACAAGATAATACAAAAACACTTATTTTGGCACACAGAAAGAGGAATCGTAGACTTTCTGTATATACTTTTCAAGTGTGTAATTATCTCTCTATAGTTTTCCATCAGACTTATACAAGATTATCTTGAGCAGAAATACTTCTTAGCTGTATCTAATGGTATCATAATTTAACTAACACTCAGCAACAATCTCAGAGCTGTTGCTGCTATGAATTTATTTTACAGTTCTGGGGTTAAATGATATTAAAATCCTAAAATATAGATACAAACACTTTACTGTACTTTAGATCAGCTGTAATTTCAGTATCATAAGAATTACATTCTGAATGTTCAAGCTACCACATTTTAACCATTTCCTCAAGAGACTGGGGTTTTGGGGAGAAGAGGCTGCTGAAGCTCTCCATAGCTTCCGAGAACCATGCGGTTGTTGGGCAATTTCTGTTACACCTTCAGAACTAGATGTCTTTTAACAGTGCAGAGTTTTCTTCTTAGACCTGCAGTGCTGTTTTGTGCGAAGAACATTCTCCTTCTCTCTTGATATTTCCTCCTTCTCTCTTGATATTTCCATATCCATTTATCTCAGGAGATATTTGAGGCATAATTGGAGACAATCCAGTGCTCTGGGGTGTTGGCTCAGCGTGCCCGTTTGCAGAGTTGTTTTAAGGGTTTCTAGGAAGGTGCACTGCTCCCTTTCAGTGAGAGTAAGTCCTCGTCCAAGAAGCCAGGGGCAGTATGCTAAAATCAGCTGAAAAACTTTGAGACCCAAAGACATGTATCCCTTTGTGCAGTAAACCTCCTAAAATCCTATGTCCAAACTAGGCAGCAGGATACTAAGCAGATTGAGCAGTGTGCTTTGTGTGTTGCCTTAAGAATTACAAAGTGTGTTGATCTACCCTGATGCCATCCAGAAAAAGGCCTGTGTGTCCCTGCCAAGCACACTGCTATTGATAAGTTTAGATGTGCATTTCTGTACGGCTCAGTGCATGGGAGTACCCTGCAGAAGCTTGTGTGGCCTCCTGATGGCATTCTTTTCTTTAAATAAAAACAGAAATCAATCTGATTGTCAGTCAAAATAGGAGCTGAAAGAGTAAAGATCCCTCCATTGAATATATTCCTTGTAGCAGGGCAAACTAAACCAGTCCTGTTTTTTGTCAAATTTTCTTCAGCTGGTTGCTTTTAGCCTCTTGACAGAAGTGACCCAAAGAAATTATATTCCACTAAAGAGCAAATTGGACTGAAAGAGTGTGTGAATCCTTGATTTTGATGTGTAAGCTTATCCTGGAATATGTAATGCAAGGGAAGATGAAATTTTCTCCATCTGTAGATCATGTGTTGAACAAAATTTTTTATTACAGTGGCACAAACTTTCAAGTGTTGTTTAAAAAATTAATTCTGAAATTTAAATCCAGTTTGATGGCACTTGCTAACATAGTGTTTTAAGTAAACAAATCTGGGGCCAGATAGAGGTTTCAATGAGTGTTTAAAGCATAGATTTCTGTAAAGTTGATATTTAGATCCCCAGTCAACAGTTTCATCTCTCAGAGATGGCCAGTTCCAGACTTCCTGATTCCAAATTCCAGTTAATCCAGAGTATTTTAGACACTTGCTGAAGTGTTGTCTTGTTTCTGTGGTCTGAACAGAGAGAATCACACGAATCTGAGGGTAGTTCACTACATGCAGCTGTTGAATTGTGCTGGAAATAGCTGCATTTTCCTATAGACCATTGGATATACCCCATGAGATATAGAAGAAGCGACTAAGTCCTAATTCATTACTTAAAGTAAAGTAGGTTAAACCCAGACATGAGTTACTTTATCTGTCAGTGCGTGTAACACCCTCATGAGGGCTATTTTGTGGTTGCATGTCTTCCCTTTGTGCTCAGTCAGTACAGGTGTAAATGAGCGAAGCAGGGGCAGCTGCTCCGAGTGCTTCCCTGGACCTCATTCCTGCGCTTTCCGAGGCAGTGCAAGTGCAGATGATCTGTGGAATCCCCTTCCACAGGCAGCTCGGTCTCCATCAGTCAGGACAGGAGGGGGCAGTAGGACCGCGTTCCAGCTCTGCTATTTGTAGCTATTTTGGGATTCAACACTTACGGAATCGTGAATGTAGGAGGATGTTTTAAAATGTGGGGAATTCACTACAAATGTTTATATAGGATTAAGAGGAATATGCACTTGCAGCATTTCTGTTTCATTCATTTATTAGCGCATTCTTCCTTTAAGTTCTTCTTTTTTCCTAACTGTGTGCACAAATTCTCCTAGTTAGTTTTTAAACCTCTCTCGCAGTTCTCAGCTCAAGTTTTACCCAGACTTTCTCGGGTGTGACGGGGTGAGTTGCTGTGCACCAGACAGCAGCCGCCGAGGGGCTGTGCTTGAAGCACTGGGCTCCCACGCTGCCACGCAGCTCTTCATAAGCACAAAAGAAAAGACATCCCATCGTGAAAATGACAATGACTGTGTTCGTACCCTCTGTAATTTCCTCTTGATCAAGGAGCTGCATCTGTCTTCGTGATAATATAGCTATTAATTTATAGTGACAAACAGATTGACACGTTGAAATTTGATGTAGACACAGTAGTTCAGTTCTCAAAATAATACTAATATTGTTGTTACATACACATAGTGGAATAGTAATGAAATTCATGTAAATACCTGCCTAAATCCTTTTACTTTAAATGGAAGCTTTCATAGCTCCATCAATTGCTGAAGGCAAAACTATTTTGCATGACATTAGTGTTATAACTCATTTCTCAAAAAAGATTCGTTGGTGCAGTTTTAATTTCACATGGCCCTCCATATGACAGTGGTATTTAGAATTAAAAAAAATAATAATTGCTTAGTATGCAGTCCTAGGAACAGCTGTCAAATGGAGTCTTCTAAATTTTGCTATTAAACTGGTTTTATTTGACTTCATGTATGGTTGTTCCTCTGATTGTTTGATTGAGGAGCTGAATATTAACATATCCTTTCAAGATCCATAGAGATGCAATGTGTGAAGTAATCTGGAAACCTCTGAGGTTTATAGGATTGCTTTTTGCTGTATATATTTAAAGATTGATTATCTTTATTACTTTTAGCATACATTCAAAGATGTGCAGTATGCAAAAAAAATATTGTTTTGATATTAAGCTTTTTACCAAATATTCTCTAAATATTTTTACCGTCTTTTATAACAAAAAATTCATGTATCAGAAATTCATTTTCATAATTCAATGAATTCAAATTCATTTTTATAACAAACAAATTCATTAGTCAGAAAAAGGAAACCTGTAATTGTTATGGTCAGGAACTCAGAAACTTAAAGGCATCCAAATGTAGACTGAAATAGCCTTAGTCACTTGCCCACAAACTTTACGATTTCTTTAGAACCATCAGGATTCCTGTTTGCTACATGGTTAAGAAGTGATGTTAGGTTATGTGTTGTGTTAAGCAATATCAGTGGCCCTGAAACATCATTGATGTTTTTATCATCATTTTATTTTTAGTAAGTTAAATTTAGTGGGAGTATACATATTCAGGACCTTGGCCTCCTGACAAACACATTTCTTTCAGAAGAATTAAAATATGGAAGATTGTTTATGGATCTAAAGACCTTCTTGCCATTTCCATGAAGGAGGAGGTGGTGGGAGTGTTCCCGCAGGACAAGAAGATGGCTTTGTCATAAAGACAAATTGCTGGTTACTTGCTAGTCTCATATTAACAGTGAGATCATCAAAAGAACATAAAGAAACGACTGTGTTTGGGTTCCTGAGACTGGTTCATAACTACCAAAGTCAGGCTTATATCACCCCATTATTCATTCTCTGGATCATTTTAAGTGCTTTCCTGTATTCGTTTGGAAGTTCTGTTCTTGGCATCTAGTGTGTTTTTTCTGTACCACAAAACATGTTACCCTTATTTTTACATTAGGTAGCCAGAAGACTTAATACTGCTTTGCAATCCTATTGAATTGCAAAAGCAGTTCTCATAGAGATGTAGATTTCCTTTTCCCTTTGCAAAAAAAAATAATAAAACCAGCAAAACTAGATTAAGTGATTAAGGGTTGGAGCGTTTAGGTCTAACGCTGGAACAGGTTGCCTGGAGAGGTGGTGGAGTCTGCATCCTTAGAAATAATCAAAGTATCTGGAATGCATAGGCCCTGAGCAATCTTTTCCAGTTGGTCTCCTTGAGTGGGGAGGTAGGACGTGGGACTGCCAGAGCATCTTCTGACTTCAGTTGTGTGGTTGCGTGCTATGTTAATATAATTGTGTTAGAGAAGTGTATAGTTAAATAAAACACGTGATATATGGCACTGAGTATTGAAAGCAGGTGGCAGCAGTGTTCTACTCGGCCGATACCTCTATGTGGTGGTGTACAATACTTGTGTTGTGTAATATCAGCTCCTTCCACTGAGTGGAAGCTGCTGCCTTGCCAATAAATAAATAAATAAATGAATAAAGCAGCTAAGGCAGCTTGGTACCAGCAAGAATGAGAACAAGAATTCTAGAAAGAGGAACACTACTAGACTGAAGGAACTTGGAAAAAACCAAAACATACTGTTCCTGAAAACAGGAACTTTAACACTGGTAGATCATGTCGTAATCTTTTTTTCCTTCTTTCTTTTTCTCTTTCTGTTTAGCAGTTGTAATGATGGACTTTGCACAGACTCGGTAGGGAATCCTTGCTGAGGAGTTTGCAGGCCCAGAGAGGTGTCTCTAGCTGGTGCTGGGTAGCATTGCTCCCAGCTAGGAAGCCAGTGCAGAATGAGGAGCTTTGCTCAAGGTGGAGCTTTCAGGACTGCTCCTGCCCTGGAATTAGGAGCTGCTGAGCCCTTGCTGACGCTGTGGAGTCAGACTTTTGCACGTGCCCTGCGCTATTCTCCGGCTCAGGGTTTTTTCCCCAAGACATGCGAACATGTTCAGTGCAGAACTGGCAGGGCTTATTAGCCTGGGCTTTGTTCCCCTTTGAAGCAGCTGTCCTGCTTCTGGGTCCTGTCTGTCCTGACTCTCTGTGGCTCCTCTGCAGCTGTAATGCAGCTCATGTGCGACAGTACCAGCCTCACTGCCTACTCAAAAGCCTTTTTGCTCATGCAAAATGCTCAGCTTATCTTTCCCATAGCCAGAAGTATGTTCTTTTCAGAGTATATTTGTAATACCCTGGGGATAAATGGACAAAGCTACCTGATGTTAAGGTGAGTTGTACCTGGAAGAGCCTGGTTGTTTGTTTTTAAGGTTAGTTTAGAGACCAACACTATGGACACTACAGATGTCTAAAATTAGGTAAGATGATCCCTAGAATGGTGACATCATTTGCCAAAAAGGACAGTTTTCCATACAGAAGATATTATAAACTATATAGAGTAATTCAGACTATAAAAACTCCTATTACCGAAGTATAGCTTAATACCTGCTTGGTTTTTGTGCATATTATAATTTACAGAGAATGGTAGTTCCTTGGCTGACGTTGTAGACAAAGATATATTACAAAAACATATTAATATACGTTTCTGCTGCAACAGATTTCTGAATTGACACTTAGTTCAAGTGCATAAATCTCTCCTTGCACATTTCATAGCTTTCTGCAGCAGAAAAACTTCCTTTTAATTTTTCATAACCACTTCCCTGGTAACTTCCTTACAGAGTATTGCTGTTATATGACAGGAAATACAGCTGTTACATGACAGTTATATGACAGACAAACCAATAGAAAGTTTATTGGTTTGTTGGAAAGGAGGGGAACTGAAGAAGGAAAAAGGATATTAACATAGCAAAGCTCAGTTACTTGTGCGGAGGAAGAAGAGGCTGTGTGGGTGGGTACAAAACCTGGGAGGCAGGAGCGTAGCGAGCGCGTTCAGCGTGGTTTGTTGGGAGCAGATCATCACTCACAGAGCATGGCTAGATAGCTGAGCCACTGCTTTTTCTGAAAAAGAGTCCCCAAACTCTCCAGAGGTCTTGAGAAGTTTGTTTCAGTGCCTTAACGTATTAGGGGGACACTCCAGATATGAGTGAGTCACATATTTTGGCTAGGTTTGGGATATTAGAGGGAAAAGCCTAATGGTGACATACTGAGTGTGGAATGAGAAAGTCGGAGTCAGTGGTTAAAAGCAAGCAGGGAAAGGAAGGCAGAAGATGTAGGGCTGAGGGTGAAGCCAGCCAGCAGTTAGCTCTGACAGTGTCGTTGAGGAAACCTATTATTAATCCACAGTGCTATTTCCAGCACAACAAAATGTCATCTATTTAGAGGAAACAAGACATATGCCAACTACTGTGCTGTAAAGAAAAAAAAATTAGTCTTAAAAATCAGTGCACTGTAATTTTATGTGCCTGTGAGATCCCACAAACTACCAGAATGCATGTACCATGCCTAGCTTGTAGTTTGCAGTTTATTGGGGATGTTCATGATCAGCCATAGGAGTGTGAGCCTCCTATGTGAGGAGCACAACTGAACAAATATCTATGCTCTTTTTACTCCCGGAAGTGAAATAACAGGACATGTTACCACAGGGATGCTGGTACCCAGCATAGTATCCCAGGACACTCACAGTGGAATGATTAATAGGGAAGAACAATGTCTTTTTTGGAACTATTTCCCAGTCCACATTGCAGGGGTAGATTTAGCACCATCCTTCCTTTACAGATAAATATAAGTCAGTGAAGGAAGAGATTCTTCAGTGGGAATGACTTTCCAGTAGCCTGCTGGTTTTTCTTTGTTATTTACCCATAGCTTTTATGCCAGCTATGGTTTATGAAACAAAGTGAGATAAGTTCTTCTGTGACTAGGATCCAGAGCATAGACCTGGTTTCTACCAGGTTGGCTCTATTAGTATAAAGGGCTTTTGAGCTGCATGCTAACATAAGGTCCTTCACTGTCTCTGAGGTCCTGACAGGAGACCAGGTCCCTGTGGGTGGTTTTCGGTCACCTAGAGACATTTTACTGATGGTCTTTAGTAGCATAATGCACTGGCAAAAGGGACTGTCAAAAGAGAAGAGATCTCATAAATAGATCATGCAATGCTATTTTTGACATCGCTGTTAGAGCATAAACATAGGTTTCATATGATGAAAGCCCTAGCTTTAAACTTGGTAAATGTCTGAGTGGTGAACCACAGATGCACTTGGAACATCTCTGAATTATTCTGTCACAATTTCCAATCTGTGATTCAGTTTTCTCTGTATTAAGGAAGGCATTTTTTAACTCAGGAAAGCTGAGGTTTTTAAATGAAAGCATAGAGTGCTTTCGTATCTAATTTGTGGACACAATCTGCTGATGCCCATGTTCTTTATGTGCTTTGTAAGCTCTACTTTTGCCACCAAGAATCTGAGCTTCTTGTGAAGCATGGAAAGCTTCATCACCAACTGCATAAAACTAGCCCAGGAGAGCTTCTGAACCAACAGAATACAATACTGTGTCTTTGGGTTTTTGATTTTTAGATTACATTTTTGCATCTGTTTTTCATCATTTAGATTTTCCGAACCAAATTTCCATATGCAAAATTAATGTTAGCAACTGTATGGGCATATGATTTTAATAATTATAATGAAGTGTTTTAATTTAAGTGCTAAAGACAAATTAATGACTGCTAAGACTATTAAGAATTTGTAAATCATTTGTATTGAAGTAATAATATGATCCTAAGAATTCCTAACTATGCAGATTTTCCAGACTTTATTAGTTTGGACCAACCCTGTTTATGTTTATTTGGAGATCCAATTGCAAGCAGTATTCAGAGAGGCACAGACATTATAGCTCTTTCTGGCATGGCAATTACTGCTCATAAACTAAAGGTTTATACAGAGTGCTAGAGAACTGGTTCTTGCTTTTATTAGATCAAAAACAAACAAATTAAAACCCCAAGAACTGGAAATTCCAGGAGTTTGAACTTCTGCAGTTTCTTTGTTGTTTTTACTTATTTATTTACGGTTTGTTGTTGAGGACAGAAGAGAAGCAGGTATTTGCCCTACTCCCACTGAAGCACTGACTTGGTTTTCGATACTGGACACTTTGAAAGCATTGCCTAGTCCCTTATGGAGAAGAAGAGATTAAATATGGTTAGTCAGTCAACCAGCCAGTATTCTTTTTCATAGTAATCCCTATAGATTTTCAAAGGGTGGTGACCTCAAGGGCCATCGCAGTGGAATTCTCATGTATCAATAAAATGCAACAAAAAATAAATGCTGCTATTCTAGACACACCTCATGTCTGTATCCTGCTTTCACTTTGGCAAATTAAATCAAAAGGCCTCTTGCATTTGCTGTGAATGCAACATGCTAATACTTGTATGCCTTCCATAGCAGTAATTAAAAGAGGAAAATGTTCCAGAAATATATAAGGAAAGCTAGAACCCGTATCCTGGATTGGTCACTGATCCATCTAGTTTGTTTGATCGCTGCAGTAGCACTTTTGTCACATGCCTTTGGTTCCAGATACCCCGCATTTCTCTCTGATCCTACTTGGCAACCAGATGAAGTCTTGCTAGCCGGAATTGAGAAGTATTTCCGTATGCGCTCAGTTCTGGCTTTTATCTGATCAACTCTTTATATCAGAAATTTCTTAAAAGAGATGGATTCTGATGGTAGTCCAAAATGTTAGTTTTAATAGATTTCATTTTCTGCTGAAAGTTTATTTTCACAGCATTTGACAATTGGTACCCAAAATCCTGACGAGAGTATAGAAAAGATAAGGATAATTCATCTGACTCTTTTAATCTCCCTTCAAGTAATAGACACCTGCAACTGGCAATCTAGCTTCAGAATATTTGAAAAAGATTTAAATTTTCAGTGAGGAAAGATAAACTGAATAACATAGTTCTCATTCACTCTTTTAAAATGTCTAAAGTTAGCAACATCAATGCTAATAATCTCATAATATTTTATATTGTCTGGAAGGTTTTTATTGTTCTCAAGATCCTTACAGTGATGAAAACAATAGTTCTTAAAAAATCTAAAAAATATTGTGTTTTCTTTCACTTTATTTTTCATCTGAATTTTCTCTGTTCCTTCTCGGAAGGATGGAGGATTGCAAAGGGCTATTTCATTGTTGTTTTTTTTTTAAATAACAAAAAAAGTTTCAAAACAATATGAAGTTAGGAAATGTGAATATTGCTGTTTTACTGTAGTGTTGTATGGATTCATCCATCTGTTAAAGTTTTGAAATTTTTTACTTTGTCCAAAGCAGTCGTATATTTGGAGGGAATTTCTTTTTTCTTTAACTACCTTGAAAGCTAACACATGTAGAGCCCTGAAGTTTAGCCTAGCGATCCTTTTTGGAATAAAGGGCAGAATAATAATTTCAAATGTGTTATTTTTATAAGTATATTTCTGTATAAGTATAATATAAGTATATTTCACTGTGGTATATGTAGTGATCTGTGTTCAACTCTGTTTTACAAGTTTACGTCTAGTCAGTGGATTTGTGGAAGTGTCTCAGTAGAATAATGTTGTACTCAGTTTGCATATCTCTGTGGCCAGAGATCTGAAAACATAACTATATATTTTTCTCCAAATTTGACCATTTAGACACTTTCTATCCAGCATCTCTGTAAAGCTGGGGCTTTTTTGTTTGTTTGTTACTGCAAAATGATGAAACACTAGAATAGGTTGAAGGAAGGGGGACAGTTACAATTCCTATATTTGCTCTATTAAGATGTTTGTATCTTCAAAGCAAGTGCTTGACATTTACTTTCAGAGCTTGACATGTTATCAGAACATACATTTTGCTTTTCACTTAGTCAACCTACAGGTCTTTGATCCTTAACAGACACTTCTAATACTCATGTCTTTCAGCCTCAGTTCCTTCTGCAGGAACACTCTGGAGAGGAACACTGTTCTCTGGAGTGCTAGGTCTAGTGCTCCCCACTACAAGAAATGTTCATTCCATAGCATATTTGCTTCAACATATGGAGTGAATCTAGTGAAGATCTGTGAAGATAAGTAAAGGATTGGAACATCTGTCATTTGAGTAGAGGTTGAGAGAGCTGAGACTGTTTAGGCTGGAGAAGAAAAGGCTCAGGAGCTCAGGAGCACCTTATCAACATGTGTGAATGTCGGAGGGGAGTGAGTAAAGAAGATAGAGCCAGACTGTGGCCCAAAAAACTGACAACAGGCAATGGGCACAGATTTAAATGCAGGAAGTTCCATTTAGGCATACATAGGTTTTTTTGTTTGTTTGTTTGTTTGTTTTTTTAATATCAGGGCAGTGAAACACTGGAACAGGCTGCCCAGGGACGTTGTAGAGTCTCTTACCTTGGAGATTCCCAAAACTCAACCGGACATAGATGAACATCTTGCTGTAACTGAGCTTTGAGCAGGGAGTCTGGATTCAACTCCACAAGTCCCTTCCAACCTCAGTTTTTCCCTAGATCTTTTTGAGTTGATGATTCTGTGATTCTTACTTAATGTTGTTTCCCTTACATCCTTGATGTGATGTAGTCACAACAAGGGCTACACAGGGAACATGAGCCATGAACCGAGTAGGACAACATGGTCAGCAGGACAGGTCCAGTGACAGTTACTAGGGTCAGACCCAGCCCAGTAACCACCAGGCAAAGTCTAAGGAGACAAGTCTAAGGTCAGATTAGGAAACCAGTCAAGAAGTCAGAATCCAGGTACAGATCAGTGGGGCCCGTGGCCATGACTATGACACATTCGAAACCAAACAGTAAAGGATTGGCTTAAAAAGAGTTCTGAAGAGAGATCAGATGCCATCTGTCCAGGGTCATCAGATGAAGTGGCATCTCCCAGCTACGCTGGTTTGGAGTTGGTCCTGAACCCCAGCAGCCAAATTTCCAGGAGGAGGGAGATGCTTGCCAGGCCCTCACACCATCTGCCAGCTCTCATACGTGGTCTTCAAGCAAACATCTTCACACTTGGACTTGTGTTGTACAACCCGTGGCAAACATGCTTCATCACCTCCTTCAGCCTTCTTTGTAAGCTTCAGCAGCACATATACTTCCCAATACTGTCATACAAATCAAATGTATCTCTGGGGGTGATCTGCTCTCAAAGAGAGCACTTGCTTTGTAGAAATAGCAACCATTATTTATCAGTTGGGGTGTATGAGTAGATTGATATCTCATAGATATATGGGCATGTTTGCTAGTTTCACTGATCACTATTTTTGTAACAGATTAAATCCAATGGTGAGCTGCTCATTAAAAATGTTCAGCTGCGGCACGCGGGCAGATACACGTGCACCGCACAGACGATTGTAGACAATTCTTCAGCTTCAGCCGACCTTGTCGTAAGAGGTAAGTTTTTCTAGGTAAGAGCACAACTTTGCTCTTTTTCATCTAGATGGGCAGGGGAGTTCTTGTTTAGAGTATTTTATTCCTCATCAAGATATAGCAGACATTTTAAGCTGCTGACCATTATTATACAGCAAAATGACTTTAAATATCACTCGATTTATCAACTGCAAAATATTTTTAAGCAGTCACCTTTAATTTTCTGTAATGCTTTATTGATTAACTAAATGTTTATTAAACTAAGCCTGTGTTATAAGTATCTGAGTTTTCAAATGGCAGAAACAGCAGAGGAATGGTAACATTGGCTCCAAGCTTTTATAACTTCTGCTTGTTGGTGTGATATATATCCTATAAGGTACGTTACAATGTCTAGTTTCAGCAGGGTGAGTTAATTTGTGCTCTTGGAGCATTTTACTCCTTTTTTGCCTCCAGGTAGAGCATGTTCTGAAATGCTAGTGCTCTGTGCTGTCAACAATTCCAAGCAGACATAATATGTACTTGAGGCTGCGTTGCTGTTGTGTTTTTCCCCACATTCCTGTTGTTATATAGCAGCATCTGGACTCACAATGTCTGTCATCTGAAGATGTGTAACTTCAATGTGTTTGCACTTAATGAATATCAGTGAACTTAATCTAATAAGGACCAGCTTTTTGTCATTGTGCTCTGAAAACATGAATAGTTCCAGGTAATTCAGAATCAAAAAGCTTTTGAGGCACTCTTTTTTTTTTTTTTTTTTTTTTT
>PTEX01000040.1:3115133-3200280 GCA_003342815.1 Eudromia elegans
TTTTTTTTTTTTTTTTTTTTTTTTTTTGTCCACAAAAGAAATGGAGTTTTTCACAGAACTATTTTTAATGGAGATCCTGCTTTGGGGACTTGAATGGAATTACAGTCCGAAGAATCATTGCCCATCTCCTCTTGTGTTCTGGAGGTGTTACACTTAATGCCTCGTTTATTGACTGGGCTACCTTTGGCCTACCTTTGTATCTGTGCCTGGAACTTCACTGCTACTGAAACACATGAAGAGCTCTGGTCCTATTTAGTGTCTTCTAATAATGTCGCTAATAAATTAGTGAGTTGCTGACTTCCTCCCCTTGTTTTTTTCTTTTTTTTTTTTTGGAGTTCACTCACCTTTCAGAAAAGATCAGTAACAATTAGAAGTATCGCTTTTTTTACTAAAGAAATCTCAGTATTATTTCTAAGGCAGGAGCTATGGAAGTTGTCTTTGGCATTTTTTAGCCATAAATGCAGTTATCTCTGAGTTACTCTAAAGAATATAAAAATGCATTTTATTTGTCTAATCTGTTCCTAAATAAAAAATGAGACTGGAAAATAATGTACATGATGAGTACAACTTTATTTTTGCAATATTTGTGAATTGAATTAATTTTTTTTTCCTCAGGTCCTCCAGGCCCTCCTGGTGGTATAAGAGTAGAAGAAATTAGAGACACTGCTGTAGCACTTACCTGGAGCCGTGGAACAGACAATCACAGCCCTATTTCTAAGTACACTATCCAGTCAAAAACCTTTCTATCTGAAGAGTGGAAAGATGCTAAAACAGGTGAGAGTAATGCTAAGTAAGAGTAATGTGAGAAATTATAAAGTCATAGGTTGTAAAGAGCTTGGCTGTTAGAAAACATGACTAATCGGAAAATAGTTACCAATACAAGGAAAAGGAAACCAAGGATGCTATAAATGTTGGCCGCAGGGTTTAAGAGCAGTGCCGTCCTACTAGTACTTTGCCAAAAGGTTTATTCTTGTCTTGTCTGTTGACTAGGAGTGTCTGAAATGTATATTTTTCCCCTGTTTTAACTCTTGCTGTATAAAACATAGGCTACAGGAATCATAAAAAAATATTTGGAGGATAATTTTATGACAAACAGATGTCTCCATTTATGTATTTATTGTGCTGAAAGTTAGTCACAATTGTCTAACATTTCCTGTGAGAAGGGCAAGTTCCAGCTGCATCCAGATCCGGCATTCCTGGAAAAAAAAGCTAAGAGTATTCTTGTAACCACTGGATGTCATCATTGTGCCACATAATTGCGGCTGAAAAGGCACCTATCAACACACAGCATGATAATGTAGAATATATCTTTGTAAAAATCGTAGTATGTCTGTTATATAGATATATATATCTTTGCAAGAGACATACATCTCTGTAAAATTTAGTACAAATGCAGCAACTATGAAAGCATTTTAAAAATACTATTACAATAATTGAAAAACAAACTTATATTCTTTCAGTTATGTTACTGCTTACATGAAATACTAGTTTCTGAAACCTGAGAAGCAGCAGTAGTAAATATTTTCAAATATAATACACTCGATTATAGTCCTAACCTTGTTAAGACATAAAAAGCTTTTTCATTTCACTGCTTCTTTTGGACTTCTAACTGTGTGAAGTTATTTTACAAGCCCTCTTACAGCTGGGTTGAAGAAACATCTTTCTATCATATTCTCCTTGCATATCTATGACACCATCTGCATCATGGAAACAATAAAAAATATTTATAGACAGAATTTTGGCCCGAGAAGAAAGCTCATGGACTCTGAACTGGGAGAAAAGTTCTTCCACACACAGGAGAGTTGAAGCATTGCTACATGCAGTACAGAATAAATATGATTCATTATGCCACTGTAATAAATTGTAACTAGAGTCCCTTTCTGTGGACACTTACACATCATTTCTTAATATTAAGAATATGAATAGTTTCAGCTATTTTTTTTCATTTATATTGTCCTCAAACTCCTGTTCTCAGAAGCTAGTGAGAAATAAAGAAATGCTTCATTTCTGAGAAGTTGAAACAATCCATTTTAGTGTTTCCAAAATCATTTCATGACCTAAGTTGGATAGTTTTGGTCAGTTACTGCAATTTTACTTCATTTCTGGTCTCCTGTTAGTTTGGCTCAGTGTTCACTGTCATATGAAAGAAGCATGATAAAAAGCTCAAACTGCTCTCTCCTCAGCAGTAAGGCTAGCATGTAATGCTTTTAATTCTCAAAGCGTTCAATGAAACATTTTGGCATTGCACTTCTGAATTGTTGTTGTTGTTTCTATTACTATTTTCCCAAACCAAAGTTGTCCTCTCAAGTTGCATAACAGCAAGCATACTTTGTGAAAGGAGTGTGTTCTACTTCACAGTGTGAAAATATGTGTAAATAAGTTATATAACATGTTGTTTACGTTCATATTGCACTTTCCAATTAAGAAGACCAGAGCATTTTGATAGGATTAATTCTCGCAATGTTGATCGTTCCTGATTATTTTGACAACATGATACAGTAAGATTAAATTAAGCAATGAAAAGCAGTCCAGCAAAAGGAATCACAAATTAATATCATGTCTTGGATACCATGGAAGATCACTGTGCTTTATTAACTGAGTAGAAAAATAATTTGAGTGAAAATAAAGGAGGTGGGAGGGCAGACAATAAAAAAATGGAGTTGCTTCTGTTTGTCCCTTATTTTGGAATTCAAAATTGATTAGGGAAAGGAGAGCTTTCACAATCTGTTTACTCTGATATTCCTTCTTGTTTTCTTGCAGCCTATTCACTCATAGTTTAATTCCAAATTAGTTGCTTTCCCAGCACAGAATGTATCATACCCCATCTCCCTCCGAACCCGGATTCTTATTTCACAAGCAGCGCTTGGCTCACTGAAGGATCCAAACCCTTCATCTTTCTACAGCTGCAAACCAACAACCTTCCAGTTGGTGAACTGTGCACAGAAAGGGGCCCAGGAGTCAGGCATTTCCCTTATTGTGAGGAAGCTCCCCCTTGCAAGAACAAGAAATGTTTTTAGCAGGGAGTGTTAGTAACACTTATCCTCATCTGGTAAGTGCTAGGTAGCTAGTCATAACCTGCCACCAATAAGCTGCACCAAAATCTGACTACAATTTATAAACCACTTGTTCGCTACTTATAATGGATCCCTGCTTTTGGGTATATACTTGGATATACTTTGGGTATATCAGTAATTTTTATTTTATATTATTTGCATTTCTCCTTGCACTTGTCCAGTGGTAAAATGAAGATCTCCAACTATACTACAAGCATACCTGCTAATTAAATACATTTCTCTTGCTAGTTCATGCCCAGTTAAAACTTACAGGCTTGCAAAGCTTTGTCCAAGATAGCGTCACAGTTTCCGAATTCCCTGGAGTCCTCCTTGTAAATGGGGTATCACACGTGTATAATATAATGGTCCTCCTGTTGGCTCTGTGTGAATTCAGACTAGCAACAATTTTGTGTAGATCAACCAAATTACTGCCAGACCTTATTACAAAAATGCAATTTTTAAAGCAATTTTTTATTTCCTATAGATCCATCGGACATTGAAGGAAATATGGAGTCTGCTACAGTGATTGATTTAATTCCATGGATGGAATATGAATTCCGGATTATAGCAACAAACACTTTGGGCATAGGAGAACCTAGTATGCCGTCCCAGAGAATTAGAACAGAAGGCGCCCGTACGTATACAGAAACTGTCTAGTTTGTTCTTTCTTTCTTTTTTTAATGTGCTTAGTATTCTCTTTTTTTTATATTAAACCATTTTGTAATCTTATTTGAAAAAGCAAGTTTAGAAAATTCAAATTCTGGATTTTTTTTCCAATCTCCTACTGCTGTAGATTGTAGCAAGGAAATACCAAGTTGTCTAGATGCAAAACATACAAAAAAAAAAAGGAAATATTTTAAATAGTAAAATGTTCGGTTGCTATTTGTCTTTTATTATAATTAAAGAATGCAGGATGGGGTGTGTGTTTTACTGAATAATGTAATTCTTCTGTGATTAAAGGTTTGGTCTGGAGTCTTCTCATACCATGTCAAATATGTGACATTATCCAACACAACATAAGCCCTTATCTGTCTGAGAGCTCATTGTTAAAATCTCAGAGCTCATTTAAGGATATCCTTTAAACTCAAGCAGGTACATTATAACATGAATTCTCCAAAATGAGGAATTAGATGTTGCACTTATTATTCAAGATAATACATTACATTTTGACTGTAAAAATGAGATAACAGCAGTGCTCCGGGAGTCTGCAGAAAGACTATGTCCAACAAAGCCTGTTGGTTTTGTCTGAATATCAATATATCCTCTTTAACACACATTAGCATCCATTTGCAACTCCAGTCTATTTATAATTTTAAAATATCTGCTGTCCCATGACTTAACATTTGGAACTAAAACAGCAAAGCAAAATGTAAGGTAAAATGTTGTAATTGGACCTGCCAGGTTTATTTTGGTTGGATACGCTTTATCAAAATAAAATCTATTTACATTACATATTTCAAAATAGTTATTCAAAAAAGACTCACATTTTGTCCATTAAAAATATATTACTTGGGAAGAATGGAAATAGGGATTGATTAAATTAATCTAGAAAGAGAAGGAAAGTCTACAAAAACAGTAAAGGAAGTTACTGCCTATAAAATTGGCTATTAACATTATATGTTTTCTGACTCAACAGCTGTGTTTAAACAATACCCAGAGCTCTGAATGGGAAATCTATTGAAGCTCTTTGGAGTGCCTGGCTCATAACAGACATTTTCACTTTGCAGAAGTAGGACAAAAATAACGCTCGCGGCTGGAACGGTGGTAGCATCCCGCAGGGTGCCGTGCACCTCCTTCCTGGAGTTCCTTTTAGCCTCCTTCTCAGCCTTAACAAATGGCACATCCTCACCTTTTGTAGCAGGATATAATGTCTTTTTCAAGATCAGTCATTTGACTCATTCTTCATGTCCTCACACCGTTGTCTTCTCTGTCAGCCTGTGACAGACATTTCTGGCAAGATGTTAATGTATGTTTTAGGCCTAAATGCATTAACATCTTCCTAGGCAAAACCATGGGCAGTTCTTGCTGTGCCCTAAGATACTTAGAGTGTAAGTCAGGAGAGCTCTAGAGGTGAACCGCTGTGCCCAAGCCCCTTTCCTTCCCGGAGCGGAGTCTGTTATGGGCAGCAGCGGCAGGATGTGGGCAGCCTCACAGGGTTGCACTGGCTGGACTCTCAGGGCACCGCAGAACCACCACTGTGTGTGTTTGCATGCAAACCTCTATTGCACGCATTTCCTCAGGAAGGTAAGTATTTTCATGGCTCAAACAGGAACCCTTTTCCACACACTGTAATTATTTTAATAACTGTTCTGTGTTACATGACAATTAACCCCTCTGTTACACAGCATCACTGATACGAACTATATTGGGTAAACAGTGATGTTATCAGTGTCTCTGTCAGTTCTGATATCTCTCTCTTCTTTGCATTTGGATAAAACTAATTACAGTAACTAGTATTTTTAGTATCATGCTAAGGATATGTGCAATGAGGAAGAAAAGATTTGTTTTTTCTTTTGTAATAAAATCTGCTTATGTATTCAATAATACTGATATTTCATCTTCTTGAAATTCAGTTAGTCAAAGGCTACTTGTGTGTATTGTAGTTTCTAGACGCATTGCAGAATTGTCTAAGTGTTGCCATCTGAATTAAAAATCTAGTTTTAGTGGAGAGACAGTGAGGAAGAGCCTCAGAAAAGACTGATTTACAAAAGTTTAGGCAGCCTTTTCTTTTCTTCTCCAGCAGCCTGTATCTCTTTTTTGGCTCCATAAGCATTCTAGTGAACTTCTGCTTCTAACTTAGCATTGAAGTCAACCAACTCATAATAGACAGTGTGACTTTTTATATTTCAGTAACAACAAGGTTGGATAATAAATTAATAATTTGGGGAAAAGCTTAGTATTGATTTATCATGATATGCATGTTTGCCTTTGTTTTCCACTGATTTGTCTTCTAAAAGGCCAGAAATAATTAGTAACCACTAAATGCTGACTATAGTTTCCAATATTTTGTATTCTGGTTTTCTATTTCTCCTGAGTTTAACTTAATAGAAGGCCTCAGTGGGACGACATACAAGAACTGTTTTCTTAATGTCTTGTGATGGTCACTGAATAGGCAAAATCTGTAATGACAGAAGAATTTTTAACACATACCAACACACACACACACACACACACACACAAGCGTTCATGTAGTTAAAGCACATAGTTAATGCGTGTTCACCTGTGGCATATTTAATGTATTATAGACAAGCATAACCATCACTTCCTAAATTTTTAGTGGACTTAGTGGAAATTTTAACAACTTTGTTTGTTGTTTGTCGGTAATGTACAAAGACACCAGATAAGTTAAAAAAAAAAAAAGAGGATAATGATGTAATCATCATATTTAGTACAAAAACAGTTGTGCAATAATGTTGATCTCCCTACAGCTTCTTTTATTACATGAGATGTCAGCATAAAATGCAATCAGTCAATGACTGTAACCGCTAGCCAAACTTCCATCTGAAGATCTACCCATGCCCACCAATATCTGCCACTAATCTGACCTAGAAAAGGGTCAGGATGGATGGCAATCCTGCAAAGATTTATCTATGGGTTTAACTTTACACACCATGAATTGCATTACACATTGCAGCTTTACACATTGGGACTTTACACATTGCAAATCCATTGAAATAGAGGAAACTAGTCAGAGTTTATGCTAAATACCTGTTCAGGTGCTGGGTGCTTGAGCCCTCAGAATAGCAGTGAGAAGCCTGAGAGCCCCAAGCTGTGCCTCACTAAACTATGAGGTTTGGTGTTTGGTTTCTGAATGATTAATTAAATATTTATAGAGAATATAGTTAAAAAGAGGAATGATTGATTGCTGGCTGTGGTTGGCACTGGCAGGTTTCCTGTGGCAGTAGCCGTGCGTTAGTCTTGGCAAAACTGCAGACTCTCATAGCTGTTACTGACTGTCATTACTGTAATTGTGTGGGCACGTGTGCTTGCTGGCCTTACTGGTAAAAGGAAAAGTAAATGATGTTTTTTTTTTTTACGGAATGCATACTCGTCTTTCTCTTTTCTAGCTCCTAACGTGGCTCCTTCTGATGTTGGAGGAGGGGGTGGAAGCAACCGAGAGCTGACCATAACATGGATGGTATGTATTGCACTGCAGCGGCATCAAACGTATAGCCCCTTGAGTTTGGTCTTGCTCCTCTGGAAGCCGGTGGAAGGTTTGTCCTTGCGAGGGCAGGATCTGAACACTTCCCATCATTGCTGTTGTACAGCAGTGAAACCTAACGGCACTAACGGAGAGGATTACACCTCAAGATGCCATGGAAACACCCAGAGTTGGGGTGGAGGATGTCAGTTCCCTCTAAGCTCTGCAAAGTTGGTCCATTTCTCTTGAAAGCTTTCATCATAAAAAATGTGCCCCCTTCTGTCATATATGCTTACCTGCCATTTTTCAAATGTTGAGTTCCAACATCAATGTTTTTCTTCATGCTTGTGGCAGGTAGTATAAATATATATTAATATTCTAATGTATTTGTTATTCTTTATTTCTGAAGTCAAAATTAAAATGTTTCTACTGATCCAAAAATCTGGTGGGTTTTCTGTAAAATTTTCTTTCTCACAGATTGTTTGGGATTTAATTTTAAATTCAAACAAATATAAACATCAAAATGTGTGAGCCATTTTTAGAGTCCTTCATTATTAACATCAACATTTCATATATCTTTGTTCAGCAATTCTGCGCACATGTTGCTGCCACAGTGGGCAAATAACTAAGGAGTCCTCCTAGGTGGAGGAAAGAAATTGTAAAGAACTGCATAGGTGTATGGTTAGATATCCTTAATACTTACACTGAAACTGGGAACCATCTTATTTAACTTTTACCAATTTGAAAGTATGGAGATAGTCTAAACCCCCCAGCCTGGACGCCTTCATAGTCAGTGAAAAAGAAGTAGGATGGATCATTCTTTGGATGCATCTTTTTCTCTTCTTCGTCTGTGCAGGTTGCTTGGGTGACCAGCTTTAACAAAAGCTACAATTTAGGCCAGAGACTTAAATTTTCTCCATCTTGCAAGAATATTTCCAAGAATATTCCTGTGCACGTGCTGGCATTTACTGGCACAGTGTGTGCCAGTGGATAGATATCCCTTTTCACTTTACTTCTAGACAGGTGAAAATAGTTTCAATACAGAATCATCTTTGGTTTCTTTCTGTATGTGATGTGTATTGCAGTAAATTTGGACCAGGAACAAGATTTTAAAATTTAACAACAGCAGTTGTGCTACTAATGCATATCTACATAATGCAGATAATTTTAAAGGTGGCGGGAGTAAAACAGAGAAACAAACCAGGGAAAAATGGGCCTTTAGTTCAGTATTCTTACAGTATGCAGATTGCTCCCTTCTTTACTGTTCATTTCTCACTAGAGACCTGTTTGTTTTATTAGCTACAAAAAATAATGTTGCATCTTTTGCTTTTTTAGCCCTTATCACGAGAATACCACTACGGCAATAACTTCGGTTACATAGTAGCTTTCAAGCCATTTGGTGAGAAAGAATGGAGAAGAGTTACAGTTACTAATCCCGAAATTGGCCGGTATGTGCACAAGGATGAGTCAATGCCACCTTCAACCCAATACCAAGTAAAAGTGAAAGCTTTTAACAACAAAGGGGACGGACCCTTCAGTCTCACTGCTGTCATTTACTCCGCACAAGATGGTGAGTAAAGGTTCCAGATAAGCCCTATACCGAGAGCCCGGATCAGCAGTACCAGCATCGGTAGAGACTCGGCACCACGGTGCTGATATGAAGTATAATCAGAAGACTGCACGTGCCTGCAGCCAGGAGGGTGTAATTTGCTCACACAAAACACCTGCAGTTCTTCTGGACGAAGAAGAACGTCAGGCTCTGCTTCGTATGGGATGGAGGGCACTTGCTGGCACCTTCTGCCTGAATCCACAGAAACACTCAAGATTTGTCATGCAGTTTGTCAGGTTTAAGAATTTAAAAAAACAAATTCCTATCTTCATATTTGTTACCTAAAACATTGCATTATGATTCAGCAGTGTTTCTGTGATCCTGATAAATGCATGATTGGCATAGAAATTCTTGTAATTTATTATGGAAATTCAGAGGTTTAAAAATATTAATTTAGTAAAATAATTCTTTTTTTTTTTATCTATGAGCAAAACACAGGTGAGTTCTTTGGCTAGAACTACTGTCCATATCTATCAAGATTAGTTAGTGACAAAGTTCCAAAATTTAAATTATTAAGATGCTGATTGAGCAAAGTGATTATGTTATTTTCTTCTTTAACAGGCTTTACTAAAGTCTGTTTTTCTAGTGGATCAGTGGCAGAGTTTACCCCCAAAACTGTTCCTGTAAAAGGAATGATGATTCAGTTATATTTCAAGTATATCTTCAGTCAAACATAAATTAGTCCTGCCACATTCTTTTTTTCTATTTTGAATATTAGAGCCATCAGGTGAATAATTTAAGGAAAATTGCTTTGCCAGTTTGGTAAAAACTTAGTCATGCTGGAATTATTGCACATGCTGTCATCTGTAGGATGAAAGTTACTTGATGCTTCTGAACTTAACAAAGAAAAGGAATCACTAGAAGAAAGTTTACCTTAAATCAGAAGAAATAGATACAATACGTTAACTGCAATGTAGTCACTCAAGTCTGTTTTTTTTTAAAAAAAAAAAAAAAACACAATTTATAAATTTCTGCCAAAAACTCAAGGAATAATTGCTCCCATTTTTCCTTCCATAGAGCAGAATTTCTTTCACTAAGTCAGGAGATCCAGACCAAAGAGCCAAGAGGAGGGATAAGATAACAAGGCTGCATTCTCACACTTCCAACTCTTTCTTTGCTCTGTATACATTTAGGAGATTTATGTTCATGACACCCATTAGCACTAATGGGAACTTTGCATACAAATTGCCCACACACAGAGAAAAAGATAAAATAGCCCTTTTGTTCCTTATGATAATTCAGAATCCAGTGAGCAACATTTAGCTATCTGAAGTGATTAGTAATAATCCTTTTTATCATAAAAGTATACCTTAGGATATCATCTTCAATAGCTGGTGCAGCAACAGAATGATTATTTTTGTGCTGCCTCAATAAATTGTTATGGTGTCATGAAAGCCATATCTGCCAAATAGCCTTTCAGTATCCATCCAGTGAACTGATAAGCTGCCGCGCATTTACGTTGGGATTGTACAGAGTGTGTCAGGGTTAGGAGCGCGTTTGTACAGCTCTCCACAATCAAAGCCTCATAGCTGCTCTATGAGCAGGTAGAAGAAAAGCAAGCGCGGATTAGTACCAGCTTGCAGATCAGGAAGTCCCTTCGGTGACTGCTGGTGTTCTGATACAGACTTCAGCAAAATTCAGACCCTTTTTTGACTGAGCTCCCTGCAGCCGGCAAACCCAAGTCTGCTCGGCAGACCTGCTTTCTTTGCCCACCAGCACCAGAGGCACTGAGGGAGTTTGAGACCCCTGGTGCAAGTTTTTTTGCTTGCATCAGGACTTCTGCACAGTCACCTCAGTGCTCGGTAATGCTCCACTTGGAAAAGAGCTGTGTGACGAGCACCAGGTTTTCAGGGGGGAGCACCTGATCACTTTTTTTTTCATTGGTAGAATTACTGAGTTAAAAGGCTGGAGAAAAGCAGCTGATGTCATTTTCCTGGCTAAGGAGAGACTGTCTGGAAAAATATTTATAGAGCATAATTGCCAAATAGGGAAATAAATTATTTACAGCTCATAAAAAAGCATAAGGAGATGAAGTATTGTTTATAGTGTCTGATCAGTGAAATCACCCTACCCGTTGGAAGTTTTTAATATAAAGCATTCTGGCCAATTCTGCAATTGATACAATGGGAAGAGTCACTGCCTTGGAAAAGGAATGAGATGATCAGATCTATTCCATCTGCTCTTATCTGTGGCTCAGCACATGATCTGGTGGTGTGATTCACCATCAGATAGAAGAAATTCTCAAAAGTATTATTGAGCTTTTAAAGTAATATAGTCATACAGTATTCCACACCTACATATATAAATATGCATATATATAAATATATATATAAATATATATAAAGACAGCGTTTCCACAGAGTTCTGTGTTTTTAATATATCTATGCATGTCTGTTTATATTGTGGCCAATTTTATTTACTTTAGACACTGTTGGGTTTCTGTGTTTCCACATCCTTTAAGCCAAGCTACATACCTGACAAGTGCAGTAGCACTAGTCATACCTGTCATTGCTAGCAGTGAGTGCACAGGCCTCTTGCTTATCTGAATTCTTGTCATTGTGAAAACAGTTTTGCAACAGTGTATCATTTTAATTATATATTTGCATTATTAACAGTCACTGAAAGACAATTAGGAAAGGTAACTTTGCATATAAAATTATTTTGTTACCTAGGATACTTTTCGTAAGAGACATAACTGATATATTTTTTTTTTGACAGTGCCTGTTTTGATGCATAGTTGACTTGTTGCCCAGTTGAAAGATTAAGTTTTTGAAAACCTTCCTGAGCTCAGGCTGTTATGCCTGTCTGTTACAACTTGTTTCAAAAGATTCATAAAAGAGAACTGTTCTCTAGCTTGAAAAATTGAATTTTTCGTAGACTAAGTTAATGTCTTTTAAATTCCTTACCTTACTTGAAATGAAAGTGAAAGTGATCTTAGCAGCTTCTTATAATTAAAGCAGCAGTTATTATTCTGAGCCCTGAATACAGGCAAGCTACATTGCAGTTGTGTCTGCATCCTGCGCTGGCTGGTGTCCAGCACGAAGCACACACAGGAAAGATCAAGTGCCTGATGCGAGCCTGCCAGGAGGGTGCTCGTGGATTATTGCACACACATGTTTGAGTTCATATGGCCAGCTCTGTATCTAAATCTGATCTCATACAAATTTTATGTCATTAGGACTAAATGACATGCACATGAGTATTTCTGCACAGCTGACTTGAAAAACCTGGTGTGTGTGTTTTAATCTGTAGGATGCTGCCCAGTTTAGTAAAAGATCACTTCCTTCTATTTTTATCTGAGACTGTTTTTAGTTTACATAGATTCCCATGTGTAATCTGGAATGAAACATGCAAATATGGAGTCTTGGCCAAAAAGTATGATCATTATTTCATTTTTATAGAGTTGTGTTTTTATAGAGTTGTTTAATGATCCTCACTGAATTTAAAGTTTACTCAAATAAAACCAAATTATAGCAGTTGGCCCCATGATATCAAGAGAATAAAGCAGAATGTTGATATGAGAGAAGTCCCTAAAAGTGAGTATAACAATATAATTGAATGAGGTTGAATAGTTAACGTGTATTTCATCTTCCAGCTCCAACTGAGATACCTACAGATGTGAGCGTAAAAGTTTTGTCGTCTTCTGAAATCTCTGTTTCTTGGCACCATGTTACTGAGCAATCTGTGGAAGGATATCAGGTGAGTGTAGAGGTGATGGGGGTAACATGTATTCCCATTCATTTAATTTCAGTAGTAAATACAAGGATGATTCCACTGTCTCATTCTGTCTCTTATAGTTCACTTGTTTTTTTGCTGTCAGGATTTCACATCCTGAGTTATAGACTATTTTTGGTACTACATGCTTCATTACTAAGACATATTAAAAAATCTATTTGCCCCCTGTATTAATTCATAGAAGAATATTGTCTGTTTATGCTAAGCAATTGAATGCTCATCTCTACCTTCTCAAAACCCCTAGTTAAGTTTTCACTGTAATTAACAATATAGCCATTGTAATTAACTCATGACCCTTCTAAATTATTAGCATAATTCATTAGCAAAATGTGTAGTTAAGTGGGAGTAGGTGACAAGTGCTCAGAATCCAGTATATAACAGATACCGTGCTGTCGTGCGAGAGAGCAGTGTTTTGTTCACGCTTTATATTTGCCCTCCCACAAAAAAAAAAAGAGCTGCAGGATGCCCAGTGGGCACATCTGAGCATAAATAGTGGTACTCATTGAGATTATTCCTGTATTTCTACAGAGATGAGAGTAGTCACAGGGCGGGTACAGCAGAAGCAGCCACGTGGCTGCCCAGCAGAGGAGTCTTTCTGCATCCACACGCAGTGGATGCTGAAAAACTTGGCGGTGTAGAGCCAGCTTCTAGCTGCTCTCTGAAAGTGTGTGGACCCTAGTACGGGAGTGGCTTGCCTAGTGCCTCGCTTAGTGACTGTCAGCTGCTTACGGTAGACTGCCTGCTCCAAAGTGAGCACATGCAGAAATGAAGTAACCTCACAGAATGCATTTTTATGATTGAAATCTATGGACAAATGTTTTTCTGATTAGTAGTACTTGTTTCTGTGTTTCCTGATCTATGTTTCTGTTTCTCCATGAGATTTATGTAATACGTCTGGAATACTGTGTCATAGCATAGGTGCAGGTCATAGCAAAGATCTCGCACAGAACTAGTGTGCCGTGTAAAGCTTGATTCTATACAGGACAGGCATAGAGCATAAAATCACAAGCTTCTATTTTCTGAACAATCAGAACGGACGTGCAGCTGGCATCCTGGGAACATCTGGGGAGACCGAGCTGCAGGAGGAGCAAGACGGGAAAACATGGGAGCAGATGGATCGCAGTAGCAGTAGGGATGGTAATAGGTGTGAAGGGTTGCAATGAGGAAGATGAGGAGTGCAAATGGGTGGTACTGAGGATGAATAAGGAAAGAACATGGATGGAAAACCTTCTTTAGCAGCCTGTTATTGACCACTATTTTATTTGACATTGAACCATCTGTATTGCTGTGAGGGAAGATCAGGGGCAAGAAGGGCAATTCTTTTCAACAGAAAAGAATGTGGTTCCAGGGAGAGAGAACAGAGGCACAGTGGGAAACAAAAAAAAGTATAGAGGAAGTTGGGATTGGAAAGAAAAAAGTATTGCAGTTCTGGAAAGCAAAAAAGAAAAAAGATTGGATATGCTTGAAATGGGGGGTGGAGAGTTCTATATATAGAACACAGAGGTGGGTGATGTGGACTTAAATTGATAATTGGAGCCTTGTTGTTCCTCCTCATTTGAAAGGAACAGGCCCAACTTGGTATTCCTATGAAAAGTACTATGCTTTCATAAATGAAGTTGGAAGTGTGAACTAGTTTTCTTGACTATTTACAGTGAGTAACTGCACCAGAATCTGTAGCTGCACCAGCTGCAGTGTATTTCTTCTAAAATAACTTTCTCATTACCATGATGGAAAAAAAAATAGTATTCATCTATATGATAAAACAAACTGATAGGTGTGGAACTCAATACCATGTAGCTCAATAAGGAGTTTATTCCAAGATCCTTTTTTCGATTATAAGCTTCATTCTAGGAGAGAGAGAAGCAAGTGGTCCTGTACTGAGGACAAAGGAAGTCTCAGGCTCCTGGAGATCAGAGGTACTGCCAGTCATCAGTCCTGAAGAAGCCACAGGACAGGAGGAATAGAGAGGGCTCTTCCAGAGAGTCTCTGCCATAGATTGCTGCTGTTAAGTCTCAGTAAGAGCTGTGGGGTGAGGCACGCAGACTTGGTCAAACAACATTACAACTTCAGATGAATAGTGCAAGCAATATTCCAGCATTTATTTTTTTAAAAAAATTACTGCCCAATTAGCTAAATCCCTTATTCTCTACAACACCTTCTCAATTTTGTTTGAGTCTTTATTGTTACCTGAAAAAGGTATAATTGGCCTTTTAAATTGCCTAGAGTTTAGGAGGTGTACTGTACTGTACTTACAGTATGGTGTACTGTAAGCAAAGTACCAGGCGGTATTTAACAGAGCATTCACCAGGAGGAGTCAAATTTTCTTGCCATTAATACATACCATCAGGATGACTGCCCTCGTGGTGGTCAGTGTGAGCTGATACGTTTTGCCACTAAAGAGGAGGAGCCTCAGCTCACGCTTAACAGAGATAAAATAATAAAGTGTAAAAACTATCTGCATCCATAGATGGGATTTAAGATTTATGAGTTTATGCAGTATCATCTTCAGAAGCCACAGTTCTTCGGTACAGGCAATACCAGAGACACTATCTCTATTTCCTGCCTTTTCTATGCAATAAGTGTATTTTTTTTTTGTTAAACAAGTTTATTGTTATTAACCAATTGTTGTCCCTTTTTACTGAAATATAGATCAGCATATTCTCTGATGTGTTACACAAAATATCAGGAAATCAACAGCAGAGCTGGGTATATATTGCAGGAAACGATATTAAAGTTATGAGTAAAATACTCGGAAATAAAACAGTGAAAGAAAATAGTCTTGCTCTCTGAAGACATTATCCTGCCTCCAGATTTCACTGTCTATATTAAAGAAATATTCACTATATGCCAGTTCTGATCATTTTCCATTGTATCTAAGTATGATAAATTTAATTATTTAATTTAATTGCTTGCAGATTCGTTACTGGGCTGCTCATGATAAAGAAGCTGCTGCACAGCGGGTACAAGTCAGCAACCAAGAATATTCAACCAAATTGGAGAACTTGAAGCCTAATACACGGTACCATGTAGATGTTTCTGCTTTCAACAGTGCAGGCTATGGACCTCCCAGTAGAACCATTGATATTATCACTAGAAAAGCACGTAAGTAAATGGAGCAAGAGGTTAGATATAATGTTCTGTATTTCATTATTATATGTTGCCTCATACCTATCATATCTTCAAACTTGGCTTCTCATCCATTTACCTAAAGTTTTCCTGTTACATATTGTCAGTTCTTGATAGGTAAAGTTCTGCCAAGGCACTTCCCCACTTCTACTGCCATATACAATGTGGACACCTGGCACAAGACCATAAGGAGATACACATTATAGGATGATAGGATAACTCAGGTTGGCAGAAATCTCAAAAGATCTCCACTCCAACCCGCTGCTCAAGGCAGGATCAGGTGCAGTTACTCACAGCTTTATCCTGTTTGGTACTGGAAACCTCAGAGGAAGTTGATAACCTTCTTGGGCAACCTGTTTTACTGGGGACTGTCCTCATGGGGCGGAAGGTTTTTCTTATATTCTGTCTGAATCTCCCTTGTGTCACCCCTGGTTGTCTATACAGCACTTTTATCAAAAAATTATCCCTGATACCCTCCTGAAATCTTCCTGGTTACTTTCATCCCACTACTTTGCTCTGTGAGGATGTCTCAGGGCAGTTGAAGTCCCCCATAAAAACTGGGTTTGCGACCCAAAGACTTCCCTCTATTAATGAAAGGCTTCATGCGCTCAGGTAGTCTGTGACACATTCCCTCCCCAATGCCACCCTCAGTGGTCTCTCTTCTCATCCTGACTGACAAGCTCTCACCCATCTTGTGCCTGTCCCATAGAAAAGCTCCATACATTCAGGCTACTCCTTCACATAGAGGGTCACCCACCGTCTGTTCTTCCCTGCCTGTCTTTTCCTAAGAGCCAGCATCCATCCATCACAGCACTGCAGCTGCACCAGCTGTTCCATCATGTGCCAGTTATTGTAATGATGACCAGCCTGCTGGCAAAGATGCTTTTCACTCGCTTGTCAAATGGATCCTGTCTCTCCTTAATACACCCCAGTCCTCTAAGAGCCCATCATATTTTTAAAAGCCTTGTCATCAACACCAGCTGTACCAGATGTTAATTCGCAGAATCTGTCCACTTCCTCTCAAGCTCTCCCCACTCACTGGCAAGATTGAGGAGAAAAATCCCTGAGTGCCCGTCCTCTAGACCACCATCCCCAGAGTTGTGTTTCATTCTCTTGAGGTCTCCCCGGTGCTATCACTGGCGCCCACATGGAGAAGCAGCAGGGAATAGAATGCAGCCTGGCAGCTGTGTCTTCATCATAAAGGCAAAGATGTTGTTACATGACTTATACTTAAATACATTTGAGTATTTGCTTCCCTACCATGAGAATGGTGGGACATTATCAGAATATACTGAACACCCATGAATTCTGGAACAAACGCTCCTACTGTATCAACCATGAAGTCCAGAAAATTAGAAATTTTGTCTCCTTTCAAAACTGTGCTGTCTTTGGGCCACATTTGATTGTTTATCATATCATGTAAAGCTGAGTTTGGCCTATGTTCATCTGTGATGAACAATTCAGACCAGCTATCATTTAGACAGCTGTACTCTGGCTTTCTATTTAATCAACAGTGAAAAGTAAGGGTTGTACTGACTGTTAAAAGATGTCCAATGACCTGGTTCATTAACAGTAGAGGGGTCCTGTGGGTGATCTGAATCACAGTCTCGCACTTGCAGGCTATAATAGGTTGATGAATGTAGCTCCTGATTTAATAATGATACTTAGCGCTAGTATATCCTGAGCAATATTCAATTAAGACATACATCTTGTTTATTTAAAGCACACTTATATGAGTTAAAAATACGTCCAACTCTTTTGAGGCTTTCTGTCAGTAAATATGGTGTTGTGCAACTTGAAGCTGTGGGGTTCATTTGTGTTGAGTAAGAACACGCCATTTTAAAGGCTTACTGCATGGACTATAATTAATGCTTTCTGCCATAGGATACTTTGATTACTACTGGGTTTAATGCTGTAGATATGCCTTTAAGTGGTTAATTAAATATTTAATCTCAATGAAAACATACGACAAACCACATTTCTGGGAGTTCTGGACATAGCTGAATGCCAGCAAATGCACAGGGTCAGCAGCATAGTAGAGGATGATCTTGGCCATTTCCATTTTGGCAACACAGAAAAGTAAACCCACAAAGCTGCTGCCGTATGAGCCAAACAAAATTGCCTGGTAGGAATTGTAGAGATTCATTCCAGGAAGGCAACTACCCCATATTCCTTCCCATAATCTTTCCTTCTACGTGTCTTAATAAAAATGTCGTTGAAAGTTTATGAAAGTTCATTAATGTGCACGTTATATGTATCTTGCTTCTCAGCTCCAAGTCAGCGTCCAAGAATCATCAGTTCTGTAAGATCTGGTTCAAGATACATCATCACCTGGGATCATGTGAAAGCAATGTCAAATGAGTCTGCAGTTGAAGGATACAAAGTATGATCTATGGATCTATTTTTTATCTTTATCCTATATGAGGTATATTTTGTAGCCAATGTTGAATTTTGATACCTAATCAGGCTTAAATATGGTTGCATGCTAAAGATGAGGGTGGCATGTCCAGATATCACAGACATCTCACAGTCTTAAGGTAATGACGGAAGACTCTGTCAAAGGGATGAGGAAACACTGGAGCACTGAAATTCATCTCTGTAGCAAGGCATGTTGTGGGAAAGTTCAGATCTATGACAGTAGCAACCGGATTTCTCATATGACAACATTGACTGTGTATTAGCTAGAAAGAACGTGTTTGAAAAAAATGTTACGGTTTACTAGTTTTTGCTTAAACTAGTATTCATTGATCCTACTTTCATTTTCTTCAGGTTTCATTGTCTTCAGGTTCCTAGAACAGTTCCTGGTTCTCTAAAGTTCAGGAAGGCAGAGGAAGAAAAGGAACACGTCATCTTGTTAGATGCAGTTATTGTATAGTTAGAGCAACTGTGTGTACAAAGTAGAGGCCATATAGAAATATGTACTTCTGGCACACAGAAAGCTTCAAAAGTTCATTCCTCTTTACTTTTGATGCTTGCTTGGCAGTCAGAAAATTGATATCATGTTCTACACATACAGATTTTGTTTGATAAGCTGATTGCTTCCTGGAAGTCACAGAAAATGCTTCCCGGATATGATTCCATAAAGAGAGGAAATCTTTACTAAAGGTTTTGCTAGACATGTGCTGTCACATTTACAATAGTTTAATGGCATTGAAAATTCATAATTATATTGTTTAATTTGTAGAAATGGTATTACGTTATTTATATCTGAGAATGTCTCTAAGAGGTGAGTTTTTTATTTGATGCTGTTTGACATCCTGAATTATATCTTCTGTCCTTTAAGTAATTAGTTTGAATCCAGGGGCTACTTTTCAAAAAGCCAAGTAATTTTATACCAGATAAAACAATGAAACAACATCTTATCTAGATCGATCTTATGTAAAAATGAAGAAAATAATACTTGCTACAAGATTTTGGTTTTTTTGATAAATACCTAATATTTTTTAATCCATATACTGTACTTGTATAAAACTATTTTCAATGAAATGTAACTATATTTACTCTGTCTTTCCTAGGTTTTGTATAGACCAGATGGGCAACACGAGGGCAAGTTGTTTTCGACTGGAAAGCACACAATAGAGGTCCCAGTCCCCAGTGATGGTGAATATGTTGTTGAGGTCCGAGCACACAGTGAAGGAGGGGATGGAGAAGTAGCTCAAATAAAAATTTCAGGTGAGCAGATATCTTTTCTATCCTCCACTGCTCTTTTGAAAATGCTGGACTAAATATTTTTTCTTCTTCACACTGTGGAATAAGCACACCACTGCTCTCCAGAGGTGGAGTGATAGCTCTCTTGCAGTGTCTAAAATGCAATTTATCTTAAAAACTTGCTGAAGATTAATATTACACCCAGCAATAGTCCAGATAAATCCCGGAGACACTGCTGAAATGCCACATATGAAACTAGTTCAACTACTGCCCCAGTTAGACTGCCACCTTTACAAGCATCTTGCAAACCTAGTAGCACTGTGGAGGAGGTCTCAGGCTCAAGAAATCTGCTTGCTCTAATCCTAGAGTTCCCACTATCTGTAAACTCTGTATCTCATTCCAGTCTCAGCTGCCAGTAGGAAGAAAAAAGTAGCTGGGAAAAGCAAGTGGTCCACAAAGGAATTCCTATGAGAGTTCCACTTTACTGGCAACAAGGAAAGCAGTGTTGCATGCAAATGGATAGCAATGAGCATTGCAAGTGCTCAGCGTGCAGTGGTTTGCACTTTAGAGTTGTTTGGGTGAATGATGGCCAGGGCAGGGGTGCTTACATGGGTCAAGCTGAATCCACTTTGCTTTGGGTCGATTCTAAATATGAGCTCAGTCGTGGCCTGCACATCTCTGTCTTTCCTGTTAGCTTTGTAATTTAAATAGTTCCTTAGTGCACTGTGTATAAAGAAGAACATGTGAACAAGCATCAGGGACTTGGACAGTGCTTTTGCCATGGTATGGTTCAAACATTTGTATTGTGCTTTCTTTTTTTTCCTTAAAAAAGAATTAACTTAAAAAAAAAGGAAGGATTGGATATCAGCATCATTCCTTGTTGTACTGGCAGTTCAACAATTACTGTGTCCTTTTAAAAAGCAATGTTTTTGCTCTATTACATTATGTGTGTGCTGGGAGGGAAGCTGTCCGTTCCAAAGGAGCAGAGCTCTGCTCAGCAGTTTTTCATTAGTATATGTGTATATGTAACCATGTATAATTTAAGTAACCATGAAGTGTGAACTCATTGGCAATACCATGCTCTTTGGGTAAAGCTTCTATTCTACTCATGATGAAATAGAATCCAGAGGGAGAATCCATCAAATGGAATCCAGAAGTGGATTTCCACAGCTTTTGTCCTGCACATCTCTGACTTCCCTTAGGGATGCAGACACTAAAACTACACGCAGCATTTCAGCCCTTCCCTTCTGCTGTCTGCAGAGAGCTCTCCTCCCTGCACTTACTGTAGCCTGCATTATTGATGAAACGCCACATTAGCCGCCTATTTCACTGCAGGGTTCTCTAAATGGTGTTCAGTTTGTGTGCCCAACACCCACCCGAAATCCTTCCAAGGGTGCTTCCTTTTGCAGTACAATCTCCCAGTCTGCTCCATGTGGCAAAACTCTTTTCTTCTCTAATGTAAAATTTTGCCTTTGGTTATAGTAAAACAAAGTTGGTTTGAATAAATTTCAGTTCCCAAGCTACCTGGATTTCTGTATTTCTCCTCACCCTTCCGTAGTACTTCATCATTTTGTTTCATGTGTGTATTTTCCTAGTTCTTAATTCTAAGCTAAGTCACTGATGAAGATGATTCAGTAGTGTTGGGTCTAATAGTATTTCCTGCAGAATTACACTACAAATTTGATAATCATTCTTCAATAATTTTGCTTTAAGAAAACTGTAATCCATTACATTATATCCTCATGCTCTGGAGGAAGCACTTTGAACATATGTTGTTATTTGCAAAAGAGTCGAAGCAGCTCCTGTCTTTAGAACATGTCTTTGTATCAATCATATATTGTCATTTATCACTGGTGTAATGCAAAGACTCCTTAGCTAGCAGCCCTGGGGCTGAAGCAGGACTGTTAAATCATCAGTTTTGTATTGCTCCACACTGCAGACAGGTTTTCAGCCAGGACTTCTGCTATAGCTGCAGAGAGGAGGCAGTGTGGCCTGATGGGGACCAAGGTGAAGGCAGCATGGCCAGCAGTCAGTTTGAGGGGAGACCCAGAAGGAGTAAAAGCTAGGGTGGTCTCTGTGGAACACACACTATGCAGAGTGCTGGAGAGCAGTTCAAGCTATTGCTAGGCTCAAACCAGCTCTTCCAAACTGCAAAGTGATGTGCAGTTTTAAACCTGCATGGGCCAAATTGCGCCTGATAATTTTTATTCTTCAGGAAATTCCCCAGTAGTACAAGAGGGCATAGATTAATTTCCTAGAGAGGGTGGTTGAGAGTTATATGGCAGCTTTTCAGTAATGATGATTTTTCTCAGAAACTTGCAAAGAAGGGAAAAAGTTTCCCATAAATGTAAGTTCTGGTTGTCAGCTGACCACAATGGGACTTCTAATATATAGTCAGATGTAATCAATAGGTAGGGGAAAAAACATGCAGCATCTTATCAAATTCAGAGAAGACTGTTGCTTTATTTGACTTTTAGACATCCGATTTCTGAATCCTCCTCTGCTCCTCCACTCCATCCCCCAAAATAAAAAAATAAAAAAAAATAAAAAAAAAGAAAGAAAAAAAATCCCTGTATAAATGAATGGGTAGTGTCTAGGACATGGATTCAAAGTAGTCTGCATGCTGACCAGGAACTTTTAAATCCAAAGCCAGCTCCAGCATACACTGAAGAGAGAGGAGTGTCTAGAAATTATGTGTTTCTTCTAGACTTGTATTTTCCTGCTACTGAGTGGGGTAACTATGGGTTGAATTCAAATCCAAGGTAATATACAAGGTGCAGCTGTGAATTAACCTTCATTATAATTAATTGTGATCTAGGAGTGTAATTAACATGCTAAAACATTAGCTTCTAGTAATATTTGAGATGCCCTGTAGCACCAAGGATATCAATGCGATGCTGACAGGCCTGACATGATCTACAGGAGACCTGAGGTCTTCTGGATCAGCAACTGGAGGCCAGTCAGGACACCAAAAGGCATCTTTTGACCTATATTTCAGGCATCTGAATTGCACCCTTTGCAAACCAAAATCATGTCCCTGCTTTTGGCGGCTGCTCTGCTGTGCTAGACTGCGGTGTTGTCAGAATGCCACACATGTGCTCTGAGTGCCTCTAAGCACTTGCTAAATTAGGTCTTTTAGTGGTTTGGGCACAAGAATATCTTGTTCAGGGACACTAACTGGTCCTGTCATCTGCAACTTTTGTTGTATTATAAATGCGACACATTTTAAGTAGCATTGTTTTATTTGAAAGTCAAATACAAAAGAAGTTAGAAACATATATTATTTCTAGTTCCACCCTTTGTCTAAGGCACAGACATTCTTCTCCTTCTCCTTGTTCTTCCAGAAAGCCTGGGCATAGGCTGAAGTGCAAGGTAAACATCCAGAAACCACTTTACTCTCATACAACCAGTCAGATTCCTACTGGATTGTGCTTTAGTTCAGTATGATATAAATTAGGTTTGCCAAGCACAGCCATCACACACGCCTTTCTTGTTAGTGTGTATCCTGAAGTGCTTCTTATAAAACCATTCACTGCATATCTGCTGAGCTACGTTGCAGTGTATTGCTAAAACCAGTGTGAAAGATACTCGTGAACTGTTGTCTTTTATTTACCAGTGTCTGTTGTACAATTAAGAATTTGAGGATATTTTTAAGGCCATTATAATAAATTCATATTTAAAATTCCATCTTGAGATGCCACAACCAACTGAATGTTGGAACTACTTGTTTAACCAATGGAGTCAGTTTTAAGGGCCAATGGTAGGCTTATCTGTTTTCTTTTAAATATATTAAAAGCTTAGATTTTTTCTGTCCCTTGCATGCTTTCCTGATTGCATGCTTTGCCATAATGCTAACATCAATGTAATCAAAGCAGTCTTGCAGTGAATACAAACTAAAAACATATGGTGCTTCCTTCTTTTCTCACTTCACTCAGGCAACTGCACTGGCCTCGGTGGAGTTAATTTATGCCAGAGTAAGGAAACAGACATTCAGGCCCTCAAATTTTAACATTTCATCCATGAAGGAGAAGGAGGAATTCTAACTAGTGAAGAAATGAAGACGCCATGAATCTCCAAATATGAAATCATTATAATGTCCCACTTTAAATAATGATAGGGACAAAGAATACTTCATGCAAACAAAATTACAGATTCTCCACATTCACTGCTCAAATATAGATGTGTTTCATTTGCTAGAGGCATATTTTAGAATCCTGCAGAAATGCTGACTTTGAAGTATATAGCTTTTTCAAAGCAAAATGCATGTATTTTTGTCCTTTAGTAACCAGCATCCCAACACTTCAAATATTTTATCATTTCATTTCTTTTTATTGTTATTTTAATAGAGGCATTGATATTTACTGCATATATTAGTACCAAGTAAATCAGGTGATCATTCACCTTTTTATGTGATATAGTCAAAATCTTCTGATCATAATTCCAAAATATCTATCTGTTGAAAAGATGGCAGTAGTACTAAGAGAAATAAGAGGAGAAAAGAGGCAAAATCATAATAAAAAAGAAAAAGAAGATATCTAACAGGCAGTATATGACATGAAGTCTGTAATGATAAACTCAGAATTTACTATAATTTTGATGAGAATGTAGCAAAAATGTTCTACAAAATAAAAATATCCTTCCAAAAGAATTATCCTGCATGACAATATAAATAAAAAACTGCATTTGGCTGTTGTCTCATTTCTTAAAAATGGAGTAGGAAATATTCAGCATAACCTCTAACCCAAATATATAAATTTACCTAAAACAACATTTCTTATATATCTCTTGTATTCAAATTCAATCCAGGAAGGGCTGTGGAAATGTTTTCTTCTCAAGTTACTCTGTTTAGTCTGCATTATCCTATTCTTGATGCTGTTGATTTGTTGTTTATTTTCATTCCTATGGAAGAGCCTGGGAGAGAATGCAGCACAATTTCTTTGTTAGCCACTGTGCTCTTGACTAACTCGTGTATAGCTAGGAATTAGACAAGTGTGTTTATATATCAACAGAGATTTAAGAGAACAGTATCATTTGGAACGGGAGCAGTATAGGGTATTCATTGTCACAATAAAGCTAACAGGACAAGAATCCTTAGTTTTCATACACTGGAAAGCAGAAAAATGACCATTGTCTCGTGAAGCGTCTTGTACCTTCCTCCTGTGCATGTTCAGTCTGAGTTGCTACATGCCTGTGTGCAAGCTTGGGAATTGCCAGCAAAATCCCCACTGAGGGCTATTGCATGAATTCATGAGAACTCTGCAATGTCTTTAAAGATTAGCAAAAGAGAAATCTATGGCAACTCCTTATGCCTTGTTGCATGTTTGAACTTGCTTCACGTTGGAGACTTTGCTGCCTATTCCCAAGCTTGCACGAATATTAAAGGAACGTCCGACTATCACAGAAGAAATACTCTTGGAATTGGTGTTAGGTCACAGACAGTGTATGGAAGAACTAAAAAGTATAGAGAAAGTCAAGAAGTGTATGGTGCTATGGTGTGTATTCACAGGATGAGGACCAGTAAGGAGGCAAGGAGTCTTCAGCTAGACTAAATTATGGGACTTTCCATGACAGGATGTTGTGCAGGCTACACCTATAAGTGGAGATTGATCTATCACATTTTATTTAAAACAACATATTAAAATCTTACATTCACCTTTGAATCAGGAGGTACTGATTGACAGAAATGGGAACATATATAAGAGAAATTCATATTCTGCATCCCACAGATTTCCACTGGAATTTAATACTGTTGTAGTCAGTGTTCTGAGCTAGATAGGCCTTTGGTCTGACTCACTGAAGTTGATCCTATATTCCCAAAACTTAGGAAGTCCGTAGCATAAAATGTTTGAATAATATTTAGTTGAATGAAAAGTTGGTTTTGCTTGTGAAGTCTTGATCACAGAATCACAGAATGGCTGAGATTGGAAGGGACCTCTGGAGGTCATCTGGGCCAACTCACTCTACTCAAGCAGGGTCACCTAGATCAGGTTGTGTTTTGAATATCTCCAGGGATGGAGATGCCACAAAAATATGGGCAACCTGGTGTAGTGCTTAGTCATCTTCACAGCAAAGTGATATTTTCTTACCTCAAGTGGAATTTCCTGTGTTTTTCCTCACATTTTTTCTTTACTGTTTTCAGCAGTTTGGCTATTATCCACCAGACAAAGAAGGAGTTTTAAAATGCACAAGGTGGAGAAGAAAAATAAGTTGTGTTTCAGTGTGCAGTTAGAAATTCTTTTATTAAAAATTCCAGCAAGCTTTTTTGATTGACACTGTTTCAATAGGATGATCAATGTATTGAAAGCATTCAAAGCACATTTGAGTGGTTTATACTTATACATTAATTTATCTAGTTATTGAGATTGATAATAAATATTTTTAAAAACATGCTTTTATATTTTATTAGAGGAGCATAGTATGCTACCTTTTTTTTTTATGAAACAAAATGCTGTGTATTTTATATACATTCAGTTATAACATTAAATGAAAATGGAGAAAATCTGGAAGATCCTATTAACTCTCTTTTGCCTAAATATAGTAGCATAGCAAAAAGAATATCACAGAAAAGAATCAGAATGCTTATAGAGTGAATGTCTAATAGAGTGAAAGACTAGCAATTTGCTTTAATATTGTAATTTCTTTAATGCACAATGATTTAATTTATTACAAATACAAATTCTGGTTTCACCACATCTAACTTTTGAATTACACTTACGCAGTGTTTTAAATTGCCTTGAAAAATGAAAGCTAGCCAAATAGGGTTCATAGTCATTTAAAGAAATCTTTGTAACCTAAAGTAATATTTTTTTTTTTTTCCCCTCTTAATAAGCTAGACAGGATTGCAGACATGATCACAAGGATGGAGTGGAAAAAGGAATACTTTTTAGTTATGATAGTTCTTATGTGTTTTAATTTTTAGAACCTCGCAGTGCAACTTTATTATTCCACCTTTTTATTTACCTCCTGTGCCTTGGAAGAGTGGCATATTCATCCCTCTCAATTTTGTGCACTTAATCTAGCCAGACGACTTTCCTAATCAGTGAAGAGAGATCCAGAAATCCTAGGATAGATTTAATATCAAATCCCTTTAAACGAAGCCTCACTCGCTTAATAAAGAGAAAGAGTGATTAGATTTTCGAACAAAAAGGCAGTAATCATCTTTTCCTTCAAGTGACTTTAGCAAAGTCCAAATGCCTTCAAGAACCAGTTTTGGTAGTTAGGAGGGTGCACAGCTCCTTAGCTTAGCGTGATGGAAGTATGACAGAGTCTAGTTCCTTTAAAAAATGCAGAAGTTTTTTAGTTTGATGCAGAGGGATGAACTAATAGAAACACATACCTGCTTAAAGGACAATTGCCAAGGTGAAGGAATCAAATTCTTGGTCATGGCAGGTAACTTAATAGTATCTACAGTTTCCAATATGGGTAGTTTAGGCTGGACATTAGGAAAAACTTCACTGAGAAGGTAGTGCAGCACCGAGAAAGGCTGCCAAGAGAGGCAGTTTCTGTGTAGATTTTTGAGTCTCACCTAGACAAAGTTGTGGTTGACATAATCTAGTGTTGATGGTGATCCTGCCGAAAGATGGAGGTCAGACCAGATGATCCTCAGAGGTAGATTCCAACCAATCATTTTGTGCCCCCATGAACTGTAAAACCTCTGAACTTCAGATTTACCTATAGAACATTGAATGATAAATGTTCAGTTAAAAGCACAGAATATACTGTGAATATTTGGCAGCTTATAGTAATGCGTAAATAGATGTATTTCTTCGTGCAGGTACTAAGAGTAGTTACAATCATATATTTACTTGTGGCCTATGTGGGAAATACTTGTATATATTTTGCCTTCCATCCATAAACCTATTAAACCGTACATCGTATTACATGCTAAAATGCTGCAGACCATTTTTAGAATGCTTTAAGGACTTTTAAAAATTAACTCATTTGTCAGGTGTCTGATACTCTGAAAAAAATCTTGCCTTTTAATATTAAGACCTATATATTTTACCTAAAATGTCCACTACATTCTAAAGTTTGTTATTGTATTATATGCCCATTGAACACAATTATATTAAGCCAGTGGAGAATGGAGGGAAGAATATTAATTCTGTATAAATAGAAAAAGTCAGAAATATCTTTCGTCTAAGTTGCGGTGATTGTTTGGGATTGTCAAGTTTGGTGTTTGTCCTTAGTGCACCATTACTTACATTTGTGTACCAGAGCTGTTTGCACTGTTCACCCGTTATACCACATAGCTGGTTAAAATATAGCTTATTTGCAAAGTAAAGAGTGATCAACTGATACTAGTTGATCTGATATGCTTGGGTTTTATTTATTTGCAGAAATGTTGCAAACAAATCCATGTTTTCTTGAAAATAAAAAACAGAATATCCTGAATCTCAGACCTGCCAACTGGCCAAACAAGATCTACCCCTTTTCTCCTTTTCTTCTTTTCAGGATTAGAACAAAAACTTTCTCTCCTGACCTCTCTTTTATTTTTTTTCCCCTGAAAAAAATAGGCCTTCTTGATGAAAAACCCCTCAGGGGTTGTCTCGGAGGAGGGCTGACTTTCTCTGAACAGTCCCCAACCACAATTTCCGAAGCAGTGCAGAAGAATGCATTCATGTGAGGAACATTTACAGCCAAGAGTTTTGCTATACTAGAGAATCAACTTAATCCCAAATAAGCTTTTTTATCAGGGTAAGCTGCTAAAATTGGCCTAAAGTAAAACTCGTTCAGTGCTTCTCCTGCTGCTCCATCAGAGAGCTTCCAGCAGCGAGCATCTCTTCCCAGCGGGACACAAGATTCGGCCTTGCTCGGCCTGGCAGTACTCCCAGTGCCGCCTGAGAGCGGGTTTGTCCAGAGCGACTGCTCACAGCTGGAGAGGCAGAGCGGGGGCTGAGGGGTATGGTGAGCCCTCAGGTCACAACTGACCTATCTGACCATACCTGGCCTATCTGACTACACCTGACCGACAGTTATATCCCGAAGCTCACAAAGTGTGCATGAAGTACAAATAAGATTTTTTTATGGGTTCATTAGCCACAGAAAATCTTCCACAGAGTGAAATTATTATTTGTTAGGTATCTGCTTTAAAAAAAAATACATATCAAAAGTTTACTTGTAGTTTCTACTTAACTTTCATGCAAAAGGTTATAATACATATGAAGGTAAAGAGGCAGCTGAGAGATAATTTACCTTCATTGGCAGTTAAGTATTGCCTATTGACAATTATCTCATTTTCTTTGGAGTCCAAGGTGTCTTTTCATTTTCGCAGCAGGGGCAGAGTCAATGCAAGAGAAGCACATGAAAATACTCGCAGAGCTACCAGCCAGCCAGGTGTCACTGCCAAAACAAACCAAAAAGTGTACTTGGTGCTTGGTTCTGGCTGTGGCTTTTCAAGTAGGGTGAAAAAGATCAGCATAGTGGGGTGAAACGCCCCAGACCTTCAGCAGCTTTTGGTTTTGGTAGTATTTGAAAACTGTTCCATGGCCACACAGGAAAGTTAGTTTTCCTAACTAGTTTGCTAACCTCAGTCTGTGCCTGCCTGGCACAAAATATGGGCAAATATGCAGGCAGCCTTATTGCCACCACATACTTCTGCTGTGCTACGAAACAATAATTCACACAGCTGTGAATTACTCCATAGATTCGTTCGTGAGGGGTTTATGGCATAGGCAAAAGGAACATTTCCCCATGACTAAAGAAGGGAATTCCTAGATGAGGAAAAATTGGATCCAGGATTTGGCACTGATGCCAGCAATACAAGATAAGCAGATTCCGATTACTTCAGTTATTTTCCATTCACCATGAATAAGGGTAGTGGGATTTAATCTGTCTGCCCATATTTCCCATTTCTTTTGCAGTGGTATTTCTTGGAGACATTATTTCCACATGGGACAAGTGGAATTTCTATTCTGAAGTCAGTTCACAGAACTACAAACCCACAAGCTTATGTACGTTAGTTTAACCTAAGAATTTATATCCCCGCCCACACACACAGTTCTCTGTTCTTGATGGATAAATATGAAAATGTGAACACACTCAGAAAACAGACATTGATGACCGTCTTTCCTAAAGGTGGTGGAAGTGATGCTAAAGAAACTAATGAGCTAATGTCTTTAGAGGTTCTGAGTGACCAAAAAACCCTTTAATTTCAGTTAGCTCTTTTTTTTTTTTTTTTTCCCCACAGACGTGGAAAGTGCTTAGTTAGAAGCAAGGGAAAATAGAATATAAGAAGGTTTTGCACTCACCTTTTTTAAAGTAAAAAGAAGAAGCATAAAAGCAGACAGCCCTGACAGAAGATCAGCCTTGGGTTGTGGACTAGCACAGAAAGCTGAATATTATTTACATGAAAATGGATAAGAATTGACAATTCTTTCAAATAAATGTAATTAGTTTTGCAGAACAAACACAAAGCTATACTCATTTAACTATCAGGGTAAGGAAACTTTGCTGTGTTACAATCTTGACTAGTTATGAATCATATAAAATACCAGTTCAGGTGAGATCTCTCTTTTTCTTACTGTATTACCAAATGTGTGAAAGTTGTATAATGAAAACTCAGCTGCTGATATTCTTATTGTTCAGGTGGTCAGTCTGCATCTACCTGAGCAACCTGTATAGCACAACGGGAATGTATTTACAGAGAGAAAGCTGGTGCTCAGGCTCCCTGTATCACAGAACCACATGGGAGCTGAGGCTGGCAAGGACCTCTGGAGGTTATCGAGTCCAACCCAAGATGAGTCACCTGGAGGACACTGACTAGGACTGTGTCCATCTGGCTTTTGAACTGCTCCAAAAATGGAGGCTCTGCATGTGCCTGGCCTGATCCTGAGCAGTGCGTCTAAGAGCCCCTCAGTCACAGTGAAAGGAACAGCTGAGATGCTCCCTTCAAAAGTGCAGTGCTTCTCCAAATAGAGCTGAGCAGTCATGTAGACACTCCCATCAGTTTTCAGCTCCTGGAAACTAAGAAAATTGATGTCATTTAATACATATTAATTCTTGAACAAGTCCTGCTGATGTTGCTTGTTGTTGCTGACAACAACAGCAGAGAAAGAGCTCTATCCCTACAGGAGGGATTTATGATTAGCTGAAGTATGGCTAAACGTTACTGCGTGTTGGCAGGATGAATGCTTTCCCATGGAGAAAAACAAAAAACTTGTTACTTATGCCAGTTTCGTACATGAATGACCAATAACTGATTTCCTGGTTCACAGATCAGTTTCTTTTACAGTCTGGGATAGATTCTTCTAGTTTTAGTTAAACTGGTTTAAAAGGAATGCTAATGTGGAAAGAGGGAAAATGTCTTGTTTTAAAGATAAGTAATATTTAAAGAAAATAGTTACATTCTAAAATAATAAATCATTATAACATCTTGGGGAATATGTAAAAGTCTGAAATGTTTCAATGCGCATTTCATTTGGGCTCTAAATTCATTTCGTTAATTTTATATATAGTTGGAAAAGTGTTGAACACTGTTGAAGTTGTTAGTAAGAGCAGGGATCTCCCTTTAACGTGCAAAAGATTTAATCATGTGTTTGAGATCGACACCAAATTTTACATATAAATAGAAAACCATGGAATAGTAGGATTTACCAAAGAATTTCTGTGATATTTCTGTGTAATGATATTGTTGAAGTAAAGCCTGTCCAGTAGTTGTTCCCTTCCTTTGCGCAGATAAACCATTTGTGAACAAGTTATCCCTAAAGACTGTGTAAAACAGAAGGTAGGAAGGAAAAATTAGGTTAACCATATGCACCACATACTATATATATTGTGTTTTAAACTGTATTCTTGGTGTATTCTACTTCAGGTGTTGAAATCTTAGGTTTAAAATACTGCCTACAGGAACTCCAAAGCAAACAGTAGTAAGGCCTTCATAGCAATATAAAGAAAACACAACTAAAATTTTACAGATACTTTTGCTTGGGGCTGTCGGGAGAGCAATTTAAGTTGTACATTTCACTATTTATTTGAAATAAGTGAGAAATCTAATTCTCGAATCCAAACATAGCATGCTAGAATACTAATAGATCCTGTGACCAGGATCGTGATTTGGTTTTGGCCTCTATTTTGGTGACTGCAGTTTGCAATTGAATGTACTCTTGCCACAGGAGATGCTGGCTGCGTGTCAGCTCACACATCATAATACGAGAAAAGAATGAGGCTTTATATACTGAGTATATCCAGACCATACATACCTGGCCAGACTTAGAAGCAATGTTTTAATTCTTCTCTTTTAATTTGCATCCACAATTTTATTTGTACACATTAATTAATTCTTCATCTGGAACTTTTCTCATTTTTAAAGATTATTAAAACTGACAGATTGCAATTGCATTATTCAATTGTACGGTCCCACGTTCTGCAGTCACTGCTTGGGTAAACCTTACATTAAATTTGCACTCATGAGCTACAGCAGAGTACTGGCTGTCAGGCCCTGGTGATGCTTATTTCAGGTAAAGAATTCAAGTATGGTTCCTGACAGGTGGATCAGTAATCTAACAAGGAAAAAAAGTGGAAAAAAAAGAAAAACAAACTTTGATGTGTGTTTGCATTCCTAATGTTTAGTTCATGGTCAGTTGAAGAATTGGATTGGCTTCCTTATGGAGAACTGTTACAAGAAACTCTGCAATAGCAACTGAACTTTGTATGGAACAAGGTGAATTACTAACTCTTAAATCTGGAGCCAGAAGAGCACTTCACAGGGGAGCATTTATTATTCCTTTCTCTTTGTAAAATAGTTACATGGAAACAGAAATGTCCTCATTCTTTCTTATTATTCAAGTTCATTCAGAAAATATTTTTTTTCTTTTGCTGCATTAGAAACATTCAAAATATGAATTTAATCTTGTTTTTCCAGATGCATTATCCTGTCTGACAAAGGTAGAATACACTTTGTGTGTATGAAGCCTGGAATTTTTTTTTTGTAACTGCTGTTCATTTTTGAGAACCACTCCTTTCATGTTTGGGGATAAAGACTACAAAAAAAGACTCATGCCTCATAAATCACTAAAAAGTACATATAAATATATCCTAGCACTTTCGTGTTTGCCAAAATGTGCTGTTTCTCTGTTTGGGAACATTTATCAACATACAGTCATTTTAAGCATAAATTTCCTCTCTTTATGATTTCTTTTACAAGTGATTGTCCAATATTTTCCTTAACTCTATCTCTTTATTACAGTGGAAATATTGTTGTCTACGGAAAAAAATGTTTAATGCACAGAAATATTCTTTTTACGGCTGAACTGAGATGTAGAAGGATTGGTGGGTTCCTTTATCTTGATTTTGTAAGTGCTTGGATATCAGAGAGGTATTAGGAGAAAATCATGACTTCAGAAAGCAATCTTGCAGTAGTAAGGGAAAAGGTGGGAAAGGGAGCAGAGGAGAGCTTGAGAGGTCTGAAGCAAGAGAAAGATGAAGGAGGAGTTTACTGTGAGGGAGAAGGATGAAAGCGCAGGGCTACAAGAACCATCAGGGGCCTGGGACACCTGCCCTGTGAGGAAAGGCTGAGAGAGATGGGCCTGTTCAGCCTGGAGAAGAGAAGGTGGAACCTGATTCTTCTTACTCTATTCAGGAGTTAGGTCTGACTTGGGAAGCCCATTCAGCTGCAGCACACTAGTTTGGCATGTCCTGGCCGTGGTCCTTGTTTGAAATGGCAGAAACATTTAAAGCTGAATGAGGAGAGGAGGCTGTGGGAGAAGGTGGGGGAGTGATGACCAGAGCTCGGTTAAAAGACTCTGCAGAGAGGCGCAGATTTTCTCTGAGGAGGCCAACAGAAGTGCATCCTTCAGGTGGGAGGACTCTTAAAATAAATGCATTTGTTTTGCTTTGTGCACAGCTGTTTCCAGACTCCACAGCTATAGGCACCCAGATAAGACATTTGCTTGCACTGTGATATTTTATTGCCCAAGTCATACATTTGGACTTTATGGCTTCAGCCATGAATTTGTTGGTAGAAAAAATGAATAATTGTCTTTTGGCAGTGAGTAGGACAGTAGCTGTGGCTGATCAGTCCTCCTCCACTCCAATAGACTCTTCTTACCTTACTAACAATTTTCATTGTTAGTCCTTATCTGAGTCACCTTTTCCCAACTGGAAACGGAATGTTACATCTTATTCTAGCCCTGATGCAAACCACAGAGAGATGTCTGCTGGTGCCCTTTGGCCTCGCTTCTTGTTTTAGCCTACAGAGATAATTCCTTTCACGGAGATAAAATCTTCTGAATATTTCATGGATAAATAATAAACTCAGGAGCTTCCAGTGTATGCATTGAATTTACACATAGCTGCATATGAATAATATGAATAAAATTCAAAGGAGTTCCTGCAACAAGTTGTGAGTACATTAATGTATCATTATGAAAAAGCTCCACCTAGTGCAAAGATTAAGATTCTGTATTTGATTATTTATTGGGTAGGATTTGTTTGTGGGACAGAGCTTTCAACATGGAATTGCAAACAGTGCATGGTTAGTACACCAGAGGAGAGATGGTGATCAGAAAGAAGAGAAAGTACATTGTGAAAGCCATTCAGAAAACAAACCTTGCAATAGTCTGTGTAGAAGCCACAGATCACATAAATCTGATCACATACTATAGGGGAAAAGGAGAATTTTGAGCTACTGTAACAAATAATTCTTGAAGGTACCTTTTGGACATTTATTTGGTCGTATTTGCATTTCCAAACAGTATTTTTTCACACTTTCAAACTCAGGATCTTGTTTTGCTAACATTATTAATACAGCACATCATTATTTAATTGCAAGCTCAAGATAGACATGAACTGAAAAATAAAGGTCTTTATGCTGAAAGATGCAAAAATTTGTCACACACACACAAAATGTACAGAGTTGTCCTAGAAACATGTGCGATGCTGGACCAAATGGTGTAATTTACTTGTCTTTGCAAGAGGTGGTCTGATGGGAAAATGTGAGCAGTCTTTTGGAGCTTTAGATTTTATGAAAGATTCCTTGAAATTTAGCACAATGTTTCCTTGGGGGTAGCTAGATTAGGGCTGCCTGCTGGAAAGTGCACTGCTTAGTTCATGTGCTGCCTTTCAGACTGATATTTTCCTCAGTCAGAAGAACTTGCTGCAGATCCCTCCAGTAGATAGGATCCAGCAGCTCCTCATGACCCTTGCAGCCAATTGCAAACACCTCTATCCGTAAACTCTGTTCAGCAGCAGCAATAAGCTATGGCTCACACTGCCCATGGACATGCTGCCGCTGCCAGAGAACCTCTGGAATGGAGGATCAGCCTGTTCTCCAGCACCTTTGGGAGTCTTTGGCTAATCTCCAAAGTGGACAGCTGAGTTGCCGCTTGGTCTCAGTTTGGTTGGATTATTTTGCAAAATAAAAACTTCTTTGCAGGGAGCTGGACCATGAAAACACAAGCCATTTTAACACAATAGCAATTCCTATGCCTGTTTGTCAAACCAAGTCACGTAAAGTTTGTAAGCTGTCAATTCATAGTTTTTGTCTTAAAATATTTGCCTAAGAAAGACTCTTGTGAGTGTGCAAATGCCAAGCTCTTAGAAATGAGACATCTGGACTTTGTAAGCCAGCAGGTAAACAAATGGACCAGGCTCTTTGAAATCTCTCAGATTATTGCTGATCATAATAACATTAACATTTCCAAAGGTGTCTCTTTGCTTCGTCACATTTCAAAGACTCCATTAATTTTGTTTTCACGTGTTTAAATATTTATTTTGACCTTTTACCTCCTGCTATAACCTCCTGGCTTGCTGGACCATCAAATCAAAATATGCTGATGTGTTCTGAATGGCCTTGCTGGCTCTATAAACACGCTGCATAAACAACTCCTGCAGAACAAAAGACGGAGCCCTCCACCGCACTGTGGCAAGGCTCTCCGTCCCTTCCAGCCCGGCCGTACAGGTAGACGCCGCGCTGAGATGTGCCAGCTGGCCTCCAAGCCTCCTTAGCCTCCGTTCTTGCCTGCGCCCAGGGTTGCTCGCTGTGGGTGATGCTGAAGTCAAACCAACGCTGTGTTATGTGTTCGGTGTGCAGGTGCCGCCGTTGGAGTCCCACCGACGCTGCTCGGCCTGGTGCTGGTGGCCCTTGGTGTCCTCGCCTACCTGGAGTACTGAATGTAGCCCCATTTATCCCGCCCTCCACCCGAGGCAAAGGACTCCCTTGGAACAGGAGGAGCTCAACCCTTTCTGATTCCCGTGGCACCATCCTTAGCCAAATAAATTACACTTTAAAATCAATTACCCTACTGATTTCCTATGGACTTTAAGAGGACTGAGGCATCCAGGAACTCCTCCACTAGATAAATCAACTTTTGAAAGGATAAGAAATGATTTTTAACTTGTTCCAATATGCCTTATAAAACACTTACACTGATCTGTGACAGTTGCATGATTCGGTCCAATGGGGCAAGTTACAGTGTTAAAACCCAATAACCTAGGCTGTACAGTGAAAGTAAAATCACCATATGTAGGTGCTTTAACTTGAATAACAAATTGTGAAATATAATAGAGATTGAAATGTTGATTGTATGTGATAAATGTAAGAGTACTACGTCTGTCTGTACTATCTTATATGTTTTGTGTACTGCATATTTTTGAATGGCCCCATCACCATTTATTGGGATTACACGTTTTAGAGATACAGTCAAAGCAAAAACATTTATTTATTTTTAGAGCTGTATTTCTTGAGGCTATTGAATATAATTTCAAAGATTTGAAACAAAATTCAGTGACAGAGGATTTTTTTTTCCTTTTAAATATGTTCACAACACCTGAGATATTCATAGCATGCTGAACGTAAAAGAATTTGTCAAGAATTTCAGTGACACTAGATTTACCATATTCTTTTCTTAAAATATTCTGTTCAAGAATGCTGATTTTTTATATCAACGATTTTTTTTTAATAGAGATAATGCTAATGACTGAACATGCTCCTCCATCATTGCAATTAGTTTGATCAGGATTTGCTGCTACAGTCTTTATTTTTTATCGTAGGAGTAAAAAGTCAACTTTCAAAGGAGCAGCACCGTATATTTCTTTTTGGTGATTATTATTATTACTGTTATTATTAAGATATTAAAAGAGCACTTAGTAGCTTGAAAATGGAGTACAGAATAGAATCAGCCAAATGGACCATGAACTGGTAGGAAACTTACGTTATTTTTTAAAGTGAAAAGATTTAAAGTATAAGAAGAAGATATAGAGTAAATGGCAAAAACAGAGTAGCACAGTAAAAATATTATTATGATATTTACATTTTTATGCTGCAGATGCCAGGTGTTACCTTCCTGTGTAGAAGGCCTACATTTGGGAGAATTATACGCTTTTTCAAGAACCTGATATTGTTCTAATGTTCATAGTGTTGTAAATAAGAGTTTTAAAGTTCTAAGCCTGTTTCCCTATTTGATAGAATTCTAAATGATCCAAATATATGTTAATACATGAACGTCCGATCTCAATTGTTAGTGGAATCTCAATGTTAACTATGGCCTTTGCAAACTGGGAATGCTATTAGAGGTAGAGAATGTTTTTGTTCTGACTGTGTCGACAGTGTTTCGGTGTTTTCTGTTTCGTTCTGTTTTTTCAATTGTTAAAGAAATGCACATTCTTTTCATTTTCCATGGTGTGCTGGGATTTTAGTTTGAGTGTGAATGTTGAAGAAACACAGTGATATTGAATCAGCTGGCTCAAGTAATAGTGCAATGTCTGATGCTTCAAGAATTATAAGCTTTGAATCATATTTTATTAGCACAACCTTGCTAGCTACTTAGGAATAGATTTTATCTTTTTAGAACTGATACTGTAGAGGTCCATAATAATAATATTTACATGAAGCAAGAATAGGCCTATTAATAATTTACACCCCCTTCTTTAATTTGTATAATTTTGTACTATATATTTACATGTAAAAGTGTAGAGTCTTCATTAAGAAATATCAATAATGCTGTTTTAGTTTAATTTTAACTATTTGTTACAAGATGAAACTTTTTTAAATAGGTGAAAGTGATAACTTCCCTATAGAGGAATGTTAGTGTCACACACTACTGAGTTTCATAAATTGTGTAATTATTTGAAAGAAAAATGAGTTGTCTTCATTCATAAGAAACTAATACGCTGTAAGCCTTCTGTACAAAAAAAAGTTATGTTTTGTTGTATTTTATTCAGTTTGGTTATTTTGCAGTATGAATCATTTTTATATAATATATAATCACAACTAAATCTTCTGCCAAATGCATGATTGCCTTTTACTTTTCTAATACGTGGTATAAGAAGCAAAACTGGTTAGTTTTTGCATGAAAGTGACCTGGGAGGGAAAGCCACTTGGTTTGGTTTTCTTTTTCTTTTTTTTTTTCCTTTTTTTAAAATCAACAACACAGATAAGGTAGTTCTCACGTAATGATCAGATAGCTCCAGATCTTTCATTGTTTCACCTAATTGTATAAATTTGACTGGGACCTTCAGTTTCAAACTGTTGTCAAGAAAAACTAACTATTGTATCATCTGCTTTAAAATGCAAGGTTCTTAATTAAAGTTTATATAGATAGACATATTTGTTGTTTCTTTATATTTCAGGAAACTTGATATTACTCTTATTTGATACTGATGAAATTTGAATTGTTTTTTAGTTACTTTTTATCATTTTTTTCAAATGAGTAGAGCAGGACCATACTTTGTCCTTTTTATGGATGAAAAGTATATTACAATTAAATAAATGTATTAATGTTACTCAAGATACAACAATTGTCTTTTGAATTGGAGCTTTCTAATTTTATAATAGTGATGTGATTATTTGTAAGAGAGCAGATGGAAGAAGGTCACGTGTGTCCATCCCTGTCTTCTTGTGAATTTTGCAGAAGTTAAAGAGCTTTAGTGACATAAGGGTGGCTGTTTTTCTTTAATTCCAGGTGGTATATAAAGAAAGAAAGAAGATTTTCACAACTGCAGTGACAGAGAATCTCCAGGGAATTTTCAGCATTTTTGGAAGTAAGAGCTAACTGAGCAGAGTATTCTTTTTCGTGAAATTCTAGTAAATTTGGTTACCAAAAAAAAAAAAAAAAAACTGAAATGGGAAAACTTTGTACTGGTTAATACTTTGCAGGATCCCATTGATTTCACACATCAGGTATAGCTGTTTGAGATCCTAAATTACATAAAATATGATGTGAAAAAAAAGTCTATCTGCTAATGAAACTGCTAATGACATTACTGAACTTTGTTTCATTTACCTGCAGACACAGAGTGAGAAAAGGGTTGATGAGAGAGTGTTTTTTCATGCCCTGCACCTAACAGACTGTCTAGTCAACCCGAGCAGGGCTCAGGCAGGGTGGGGGCGGCATGCTCTGTGTTTCATTACAGTCTCTGAAATGGGATTTTGAGTCTTTGTTCATCTGCCAGCTCCCTGCTAATAACTTGGAGCCTGTTGGGCAATTGCAGACAAATTTAGCAGCCATCAAATTAAAAAATTAATCACAGTCTGAGCAAAAGGCAGAGTCAGACTAGGGAGATGCCCCCTCGGCGGCTGCGAAAGGTCCCTGGTGCGGCCCGTCCTGCTTGGCCTGTCGGAGCTGGTCAGCGACCACCTCCACGCTGGCCCTGCTGCCCCTCTCCTGCCGTGCCCAGGGGCTGAGGTGACGGGTGCGGGTGTGCAAGGAAGGGGGCCTGAGCACATGGCACTGCAGGACAGAGAAGTCACCGAGGGAGTCTCTGGGCGGAGTAGGGAGAGAAGGGAAAGAACGGGGCATAGAGCACAAATCCATACGAGAAAAGAGCTTCATTATTGCCACTCTTCAGAGAAAACCTTTTCTTTTCTTTCTGCAAATTCTTTGTTTTCAGGCTTCAGAGCTTCTAGCAACAGAAGATGATTTTTTTAAAAAATCCTTTAAATATTAGGTTTTTGGATAAAGGCCAGATCTTCCAGTTTTCATCCACTTCATCAGAATTAAGTTGCATTTCATATTGGAATTATCATTAAAATAACAGGCATCAATAAAATAACAGGCAATACCCAAATGCAGTACCAATCTTGAAATATTTCCAAGTGCCATTGTTGGAAATTTTGTTTATTTAAATGCATCATTGAAATGTCTCTTTCACATTATTATGACAGTACTGCAGGGTTTAAGGAAATTCATATAGCAGCAGTATGCATTTCTGTAGCTTCTAGTACTTATGTACTCTCCATCTTTACATACGTCTTCTCAGGGAATTTTTGCACCATGTCAGGACATCAGCGGTACAGTGGAACTACCCACCTTCCTCCTCGATTAGTGACATCCTCCACAGGAAGGTCACCCTGCTCTGCTTCATCCTTCTTTCATTTCTTACTGCTAACTCCGTTTGCTTTATCATTTTAACATTCTTTTTTATTTTCAAAAAACAGAAGAAAGGACAAAAAAGACAAAAGCCCACATGAATGGGAGATGAGAAACCATATGAATATCTCAAACAGACACAGCACTGTGTTCTCCTTTCCAGAGGTGCTAATTTGCCCTGCTTTTATCTGAATGCTGACTAGCCCGAGGCTGTCCTGAAGGACACCTTGAACAGCCTTGGAAGGAGTGTTCTCTTCACCTGAGGAGGCCACGGCTCTGATCTACTCTCGTGATTAGCACGGGTGATACTCACTGGAAATTATTTCAGACTGATGATTTAGCAGGTGACTTCAGCAAGCAATCTCCTGGGAGTACTCATGGCTGGATTGTGCTGGTCTGTATTAAAACAGACTGATAGTTACTTTCATACCTGATGGCTTTGGCCTTCAGCGTGTGGCCGCTGCCTCCAACCAGCTCCCTCACAGAAGGGTCTGAAACAACTTCTTTTTCTCCCAAAGCAAGTGGCGGAAAAGGGGCAGCACCTGCTGGCTCACAGACTGCTGTTTCCAAGGCTGTGGATCTTCCCGCTCCCCCGTAGTCCCGGCAGATTGCAGAGCAGCCCTACGGCCCCTTTGGACTCTAATGTTTGGCCTGGTCAGCACCGTGCGGTTCCACCAGCGAGGAACATCCCACGGCGCCCATCCAAGAAGCTGGGTCGGCTCCTGTCCGTCATCAGTGCAGCGGCACTGACACGGGCTTAGCTCATGACACGTGGGGGGTTGGAATAGTCACCCTGGCAAAAAAACACTGGTAAAATGGGCTCTCCCCCTGCTAGGAGGAGGCCTTTAGCAGAGTGGCCAGGATAAGGCTGGTTCCCATCAGGAGATGCCTTCCAGGAGCCTTGGGAGACGTGGCCCTGCAGTGGGTCCTGCTCTGCACATTGCTGATGGGTAAGTCCACAGGGCAGAAAATTGCAGACCTGCTTGTTTTTTCTCTCCTCCTTCCCCATCCTAGCCCACATCCAGTACTGGCCGTGACTATCAGAGAAAATCCCGCTCTTATGCCCATGAAATGGGTACATTTATAGCAGGGCAAATAGGACAGATAGATAAATCACTCCCTAAAGGTGCCTCTCCACTGCCTGTGATGGGGACCCAGCTCCAACTTGTAGCCGTCTGAAGCCGGGAAGGTAAAGCCTGCCCCAGCTGTGTTGTGACAGCTCGCAGTATCAATCACAGCTAGAAAGGCAAACCTGGGCAGACAGTGGAGGGAAGCCTCCCGGGCACGGTCTCCTCGGGATGGCTGCTGGTCTGTCAGCGTCACCCCCACCGTCACAGCTCCTATGGAGGCTGGCGCAGAGCAGGGTGTTTCTGCGGCACTGCAGTGCTCTGCAGCCGGTCCCACCGATATCCACCTCCCCTGACTGCTCACTCTCTCCAGGTCTGAGGAAATTCTGAGCCTCAGTTTTGGTTTGGCACGGTCGTGTGTCCTGGCTGAGCCCCTCCATCATCCGGGCCCCTTAACCCCACTGTGGAGCACGCAGATCCGCATGGCTCCAGGTGGGCACGTGCTGTGTTCACCAGGGCCGTGAAGGAGAGGATGTTTTATGCTAATGGTCCTTAACTGGCTGCCCATATGTAAACCAGTATTTAAAGCATTTAAGCCAGTATTTAAACCATGAGGATACATCTGGTCAGCTTGGCCCCTAGGATGTGAAGGGAGGCAGCACAGAGCATGGCTAGCCAGGAGGATAGGGCCCTGCTCTAGGAAATCGTGTGTTCAGCATCAGCTGCTGTGAAGTCTGTTCACACGCTGGCTGCAGAAAGGAGGTTGGTGTTTACTCTGCATTCAGACCTTTGAATACAAACCATGTGAATACGGAAGGTTTCAGTGCTTGGAAGCCAGGCTTAGCTCTTTTGGTAAAGCAAGCAGGCGCTGGGAATGCAAAGTTTCTGCTGCTCAGACCCCAGTGCCAGCAACCGGATTAGCTGTGCACTGAGGTTTATTTTTCAGTTCTCAAAACAAAGGAAAAAGAAGATACAAAAGCACAGAGTGCCCAGGGCGTCCAGCTCGAGGGATTTCTCTCGCTCCAGCAGCTCCCAGGAGCGCTGCAGCTCCGTTGTGCCTGCAGCACAGCAGCGCCCGTGGGACACAGTGCCTGGTTTGTGCTGGGAAATGAAGTGCCGGGACTGCTCTCTGCCGCTGAGGCCGAACAGTCCTTCCATACTGTTGGGTTCTGTTTCCGCTCACACCAGTGCTGCTCCACACCAAGTGCCCGTTAGGGACATTCTGCACCTTTTCCCAGCCATAGCCGGGCCTGGGGCACTCCAGGGCCCCTTCCAGCAGCTCAACGGCAGGGAGAGCGACACTGTGCACCGGTGTGCAGCCCCACGGCCCAGCTCCCCTGAACTCACCAGCCGAGAGGCGGCCCTCGTGTCCCCGATAGCGCAGGGTGAGAGGGCAGCCTCGTCCCGCAGACTGAACGCGAGAAACAGAGACATCTGCTGCAGACTGCCTGGCGTTACCGGCTGTAGATGCTGCTTAGGTTGTCATTTGAGATCATCAGCAAAAAGGGTTAGTTTAGGTTCTGCAGAAGCTCAGTTACTACTAATTACTTACCCTGTTTACTCATATGTGCAATTTTACTAAAGCCACTGATATTCTTTCTAAAGGGGCTGAGCTTATCTTCCCATGAATGCAGCCAAGGAAACAGATGAATGACCCACAAGGCAAATGGTAAATGGGTCTGTTATTCCCCCAGGAACCCTGACTCCGAACCCCCCGCAAGAAGCGGGCGATTTGTCAGCGCCCTCCCAGAGCTGCCTTTGGCGTGGGCCCCTTACAGGAAGAGCAAAACCCAGACTTAACAGGGGAGCAAAGACGGGCACCCACCTGAATGCCTTTTGCATCCTAACTGTGTCACCCTATCAACATGCAGGCTGCAAATATACCCAGCAAGGTATAATTTCAAAGAGGTACACGGGATGTACACAGGGCTGTTCAACAAAGCTACGTGACGAGATTTTTGCTGATCCAGCTCTTACACTCAGTAATTAAACTGCTGTCATTTGTCTTGGGTGTCCACATTTAGGCAATGCTGTTCATGAAAGCATATAGTTTTCTCCTGTTTTGATTAGTGCAGGAGGATTTCAGCCAAGGTATGCTTTATGCTGAGGTATGTGCTTCAGCCAGATCTCCCAGGTGACTGCACCCAAAAGCAGCTAATTTTTTTACTCAGATTTTTACAGATAGATTTTTACTCACCTGTTTTCTGGCAGCATTCGCCAATGTGTGACAGATTCTCCATGGATTGACCTGTAGCTCAAAGAACTGTCAGAAAGCAGCCAATTTACCATTAAAAAAATGACATCTCTACCTTCCTTGTCAGAACACTGCAGTATTGCTGCAGGTCTTAGACTTGTCAGTTTGTTTCCTATAGTAAATACTCTGCATTTCACTGGGAGGAAAGATCATTTGCTGTTATGAGCTGGCACTTTAGCTGATGAAGCAGATGAAACCTGTCAATGAAAATAAGGCTGGAATGGCTGGCTAGTGACTGGGGGCTGATAATAAGGTACTGTGAGCCTGATGCTCCCTCCCAAACCTTTCAACAGCTAACAAATGCTCCCTGAGACTTCCTAAAAGTCCCTAGACCTTGAAAAGCCCTTACTGCAAAGTTTTTTCAAGAGGACCATCCAAACTTGCAACAAAAATGACGGCATGATATTACTAATGTAATTACTAATTACATTACTACTAATGATGTAATTATTACTAGCTGTGATGAAACCAAGATGATGTCTCCTTTGCCATCAACTTCCAAGATACTCTAGTCAACATTAGTCCCTCTTTCGGTCTCCGGTTAGTAGAAGGTGATGGGAGAATATAAAAGGGTTTCTAGGTGTGTGGTTGGGCATGTGTGTGTGTGAGCTTTGTGCAAGTACATAAAGACATGTAACAACATGGGCTTGTAACACAATCTGGTTCCCCCTGAAACCCAAACCCTGGGCAGAAGACGCAGAGATGAGTTCTGCAGACTCTGTGGCAGTTTTTATACAAACAACTTAAAATCTATCCTTGACATGCAAAAGAAGGCACCCAGATTATTCCAGTGTGTCCTGCTCAGCACAGTTTCTATCATAAACTTAGAGCACTGTTTTATCTCTGACATTGCAGATCTTAAGATTTAGACAGTAGTACAGGAAAGAAGAGGTGAAAATACTACTGTCTAAACAAGGGTAGAATCAATAATTCAAACTCCCAAGACAGAAACAAACATATGCTAATACAAATGACCTAGAAAATAGCATAAATTTTCACTTTAAATAGCTGTGTGTTTGTATATGGTACAGTAACTATCTCCTTTGGGATTCATTCATTCATTCCTAGATGTAGGAAAATATGACTTTTATAGAAGCAGCATAATCTCTGACTTGATCTTTTTTTAAAATAAATTAGCTGAGCGAGCTAAAATCTTGGTTCTGTCAGGAGCAGGGGGGTCACACAGGGCATGAACTTGGTTAACACGGTTTATTTTTTCACCTGACTTGTTCCAGAATATCCTTGCTAGGATGTCATAACCTGATGGATTTTGGACAGTGTTCTCTTCCGTTTCTAGCCCTCAGGCTAACAAAAACTAAGGGTATTTCTGAGATCAAAAATACTGAGCCTTTTCTTGTTTGAAGGAAAAACAAAAACACAGAACTAGGAACTCGAACAATAATGATAAAGACGTTGCTAGAATTCCATCTGTGGCAGCCTCTGAAGCAAAGCAAGGACACAGAAGCACTAGCTGCACAAGTGAGAGTTTGCAAACGCTCAGCTTTCCATAAAATTTTGGTATGAGAGAGAGGTAAAAAGTGTGGCCTTTACTTCTGACAAGCACTGAAAAGGCTTCTTCCGAAAGCTATGGGTCAGATTTGGACGATCAAGAATATATAATCCAATGGTTTAAAAAGACTTGCCACTAGCATTATGGATGTCTTACGGGAGTTGAAATCATATGCTCTGAAAGTAGAGAGAATTTAAGTGTTTGGTCTTACCTGGTGACTAACAACAACAACAACAAAATCTATTTTCAAAATGTAACTGATAGAATGCAGAATATTTTCATTGACAAAAGATTTACTCCCCTTGGTTAACTTTACCAACACCCCAACCAAGATATCTCCATTACCAGTACCTTGAGTAGGAAGATGTCCAGGCTCCCGTTAAAGAGCAGTTCAGCACTAAGACAGCCTGAGCATCCCCTGCTGCTGATGGCCAGTGGGAGCAGAGCTGTGGTCCTGTCTGAAGCTATGGACAAGAGCTGTCTGGGCCACTGCTGACCAGGTCTTACCTCCCTAGCTCCATTGGATGCAAAGTTATTCTAAGATGGAATCTCTCCTTCAGAAATATCCATTTCCAGCCTTAATACGGCACATGGAAAACTGGATATTTTAGGAGATGACTTCACAGAGTGAACATTTCATTTTAAAATGAGACAGCTCAGTTGGACACAATGGTCACTTATAACCCTGTAGGAAAGATTTTCTCTCCCTGTTAGAGAAATTCAGAAACTAACTTATGTGAAAATGCAAATGTTGCCTCTGATTGCAGACACCACTGGGCAAACTGTGTTTGTTAATTGGTGCAATGCAGTTCACCAGGGCTGTGCTCCTTTAAAGAAAAGCTGAATTGAAGCATCTAGGGCAGATCCTTGCTCCTAATCATTGCTGAGAAGAACCTCTGTAATAAGTTTAATAAATAAGCAAGTTAATAAATACGTAAGAACCTCTCCAATAAGCTTAGAGGGAGGCTGAGGAAACCAACCTGCCTCAGAAAGGAGGCCAACATACAGTTTTCTGCAAGAAGATCCTGAACTGATGAAAAACATAAACTAAACACCAGTGAAGTATTTGAACTATATTAAACCACAAGTAAAATCCTCTGTGATGTCTGCTCAAAAGAAATTGAGTTTGTACCACCCTAGCACCGATGAAATTCAGGGTAACCCAAGTGAAGGAGCTCATATTGCAAATGATGTCACTAGAGAAATAACAAGCAGGGAAGTAAAAAAGATTATTTATAATGGCATCATTAAAATCAAAGTGTCATTGGTAGCATTAACTTCTAAGGAATTAATGAACTAGAACCTACTGTGAGAATAATTGCATATAAACTACAATAATATTGGTATTACGCTGGGAGCAGCAATGTTTACCAAGAATTAATTTACAAAATCAAACTCAGAAAGAAGTGAGCTGCACTTATGACCTCTAAAAAATGCAAGTAAATAAAGGATGCAAAATCTTACAAGAAAACCCACTTGTGAAACCACATATGCAACCTTGTATATAAAAGATCACCAGTGTATCACCAGTGTTTGAAGCACTTCCCTACTCATGGTTATTTTGGTAGGTGAGGGTAGGGTTTCTGATTTCCACATTTGTGAACATGGAAACACTGGAAGATGCTGAAGAAACTAATATGATGAAGCAGCTGGGTTTAGTTGTTTTCCTGTAGACAACCTTAAAAATCCAGATGTTTGTGAAATCCAGCAAAGCTTGTATTAGAAAGTGAGGTTATCATACGTTATGTATCACATGGAACATGGAGCAGTAGATTGAGAATTGCTCTCTGAGAACATGAAGTCTATATGACTGAGCAGTGAGAAGCACCTTTGCCAGTTTTCATTCCTCTTTGAAACTACTTCTGGATCCAGACCTGTGTTCTTCTCCAGTTTAGCCAACACTGGGTAGACCTGCATTCTCTTCAGCTGGTCAGTGTTGAACAACAGTGAGGTTAACCATGATGTAGGGCCCATGGGAGTGGTAATTACAGTTAAGGGAGATATACAGGAAATTTCTGTTGGCTAACCATCGGATTGTGACTGGCACTCGGATCCTCTTCCCCTTTAGCTGGTTTCTTCTCACTGATTCCTCTTGTAACCCCTCGTGCGGACAGTAACAGGACCAGTGAGTTTTATTTAAATATGAGATGAGCAAAGCATTTTAAGCATCATGGAGCATCAAAGGGAACATAACTCTCTGCAGAAAAGGAGGCTTTGGTGAAGGGGCTCTGCTCCCAAGTTTGTCACAGAGCTCTGATTGATAAACCTTTCGTTTCTAAGAGCTGTTTGCGTGTGCCCAAACTCCATCAGTTGTGTTGTTTCAGATCTGGGGTCTCACCTGGCTTGTTTGTAGCCACGTAGCCTAAGATAACGTTTTTTAAAACTGTATTTTGTGGGAGCAGCAATGAATAGGTTTATACAGACAGTAAGATTTATGGTTTCAGTTATGGTCTTATTCCTGCTTCTGCCTCTGTAATGGAAAGGCAGACTCTGGTATTATCACTGGTGCAAGACAGCTTCCTGCTGAGATCAAGTCACTGTAGCATGCTGACTTCTAGCACACTTCAGCAAGTCTTTACTCAGCTCTTTATTCAAATACAAATTTATGATGTTATCTTCTTTATGAAGGTGTGCTTGCTGAAATGCTTTTTCAGCTTGGAAACACATTCCTTAGCTTAGAGAGTTTTTTGGGTTTCTATTCACTAAGCTTTCTTTCACTCCCTGAATCATTCATTCCTTTTAAGAGCTTCCATCATTCAGTCTCAAGCGCAGCAGCTCGAGTTCTTCAGTGCACTATGGTGCAGAGCCTGCCTTTTCTTCTTTTTCTTTCATAATGCTTCTCCACATTTACTGAATAGTTTCAACTTTATCACTCAAGATAAGGTTGCACAATTATGACATTTTTATCATGTTTCATTTAAGTCTGTTGCTCTTTTGCCTACTTAGTGATCTTGGTCATCTTGCTTCGCTGATGTTTCAGTGTTGAGTAATTAAAGAAGTAAAATAATATTTCCAGTGGATTCTTAGCATTTATTTTGCTCACACGTTTAGAAGCAATTAATCTTTTTGATCTTTTGAAAATTTTAAGATATTTCTATAAAAGTCCTGCAGCAAACTTGCAATTGTATATACATCTTGCAACAGAGCAGTTTGTGCTACTTCTACAGCTTTTATTAATTAAAATGTGAATTCTTTTGTAGTCCAGAGGTGAGGGCATTGTCCTACACGTAACAGAGACCCTCAAACTGTGAATAGTATGTCAAAAGAGCTGTGTAAAGGAGATAGCAACAAATGTAAGTTCTGCTCTTCCATGATAAAACTGCAAACAAAATTTAGATAATGCCAATGTCCATTTGATTAAGGGCACATGGGAGGCTATTACATGAACTTGTGAAGGTACCCACTAAAGTATCCATCTATTTGTATTTTTATTTCCTTTGTTTCATAAGAGGAAGCCCTCATCAATTTCCTTTATAAATAAAAGGTCAACAAGAAATAAAAAAAAATCACACTTTGAAATTATGAAAATAAGCAATATATGCAGAAGTAAGGTGTTTGAAAAACACCTTTCAATTAGAGATGTTAATATTTCTGTCCATTAGGCCTCAAAAATTAATTTTCTGGAATGGATGTTTTAAAATTACCCCTCGTTAGCAGCTGATGACTGCCAGATGTTAATAAACTTTTCATAAATGCTGATCATTAGCTATAATAATGAGTAATCTCACAAAGGGTTTCAAAATTATGTGACTGCAAACCACAGCATGAAGAGCAATGTCTATGTGCTCTTTTTTAAAAGATAAAGAATGATAAAAAAAATTGTTGCTCTCTACCAGTAAATAAAGGAGAAAAATCTTTCATGTCAGTCCAGAAGAGCCACAAGAGGAGCCATTTTGCTCTGCATTTTGAGTTTATTGTTACACCTACAGGTAAATTAATTTCTTAGCTAAGCCTATATATATATCTATATTCACTATTTGGTTAATTCCTGCATGCTAGACTTACTGACAAAAGAACAAGCAATCTTTATAGTGATTTGGATGAAGAGGAAGGAAGTAAATAAAGCACTTTTTTTTTTTTCATTGTATTATTCATTAAAAATTCTTGAGTCTATCTGACGGCATTTTTAACAGGTATTGATTATAATAATTAATAAAATTGTAGTCTCAAGCTGGAAGGATGTTTTCTGGAGGTTGCTTACAGCAGAGGTATAGAAGATTTGCTTTCCTCCCCTCAAATATTTATTTTCTAAATGTTGTGATGACTTTATGTGTCTTCTGTCTTCTTTTGGGTAACGTAAAAAGCTGCAAAGGCTTTCTAATTTTCCAATTAGCTTTCAGTGCTCCACTCCTCAGTAATATGGGATGGTAGAGACACCCTGAACTAACTTCCTTTCCAGTAATGTCCAGTAGGGAAGTTCATTGATCGAAACCCAGTCTATCTAAAATTGCGTCCAAAGCAGTTCCCCAGGCTTTCATTCCAGGTCAACTGTATCTAGTTACTAGCCAAGAGAGTTGGATTCCAGCTGATATTCTTGCCAAGGCTGCCATGCAGGGCTGGAGGAAGCCTTTGCACTCCCAGGCAGAGTTGAGATCTGCTATTTAATTCTCCTGTGACCCATTGGCCACAATTTCTTACGTGGGGGAGAAGCTATAACTGCAAAACAGGGAACAAGACAAGACTGAAGGGTTGATTTGATATTGCTATGAGAAGAGGACAGGGTTGGCTGGGCACCTCTTCAGGTATGGGCAGGGACAAGCACAGTATTCTTCAAAAAGGTCCTTCTGACACGTGGGAACAATTTATCATGGACAAGAGCAGCAAAGAGGCTTTCTGTATGTGCAGCTATACTGACCAACTACAAAGAGCAGAAAAGAGAGATCTTTACCTTCAGCAACAAAAGGAATAAGCACAGGAGCCTGCTTACTCTTCATTCAGGCCATTCTGCCCCCCATACACACATGTACACATGGCTGTAAATCCATGAGGACACTGACCTCAATGGGCAACTTTCACCTGCTCAGAAACTCCTGCTCTTCTCAGTTTGCCTTTTAGATGTGCTCAGAGATCTTCACTTTTCTCATGTGTAATTCATGAGATTTAGCAGCTATACTCATTGTTATGGAAAATATTAAAGTATGTTTGGAAGCATCTTATCTTCAATACCACTTTGGTTGTTTTCCAATATTTAAATCAACTAACAGAATAAGTGAGTTCTGAACTGGAAGAATTTCTTAAACCACAAAATTCATCTTGTTACTGTATTTTCTGTTTATTCTCTTTCATGAAATCTCTTTTGGATGGTGTACAGCTGGCTGAGCTTAGCACATATGCTAAAGACTCAAACAACTGGACTGACTTGTTTAAATCCAGCCCTCAAAGTCTAAAACTCTAAATGGTTTAAAACACCATTCTTCCTGATGAGAAATAAAGGAAAGCAGCAAAATTTGGAGTTAGTTTGCTATAACTACAGCCTTTACCCAGTTCCTTGGGATTTGTTCAGTGACAGTCAGGTCCTCAGGTCCCTCTGGAGAGATGGACAGGGGCCTCTGAGCAGCTGTTCTAGGAAGGTAAGTGCAAGGCTTCCCTGCACAATTCTCTCATCACATAACCAGGGATGGAGGGGAGAATAAATGATTCCTCCTTCCACTTAGCCGGTAGACACCATCCCTTGTCACAAGGACATTCTTTTTTTCCTTTAAGTGCTCTGGGGAGTTTCAGATCACAGCTTAGCTTGCTAGGTGCCTCAACAGGGCAGTTACTTGTACTGTTGTTTATGTAAGAGTGTCAGTAGTAGTGAACATCTGACTCAGAAAGCCAGCAGAAAAAAGAGAAACGTAAAGAGGAAGCAATAGATGTAATCTTATTGACTTTTCATAGTGAAAAAGTAGTGAGTGGAGGAACACAGCAGTCAGACACAGCTGAAATGCCATAATCCCCCTCCCATGAGACTCAGTAGATGTGTTGCTCTAGGCAGGCTAAGAAAAGTCACACATTGCCTACATGGTCCTTTGCCTTCCCGCTGTTCTCTCTCTAAATGTTCTCTCATACCATATTTCCCTACTGCTTATTTGAATGTGCAAGATTGAATTAGTGGTCCAGAAGAGTGATGGATTGGAAGACGCTTCCCAGCTGAGAATGAAGCTGCCAGAAGTCAAAGTCATTGGGAAAAGGCAGTGCTTTCATTGGCCAAAAATGACTGCTTTTCCTAGCCAGGTACCTCTGCACCTTATCTAAAATCCAGCTTTCCAAGTCAGGACAAAGAGTTAATTTGAAAAACCTGGTGTGGGGAGCTAGGAGTTAGAACTTGAACAAGCAGCAGTGGGGTGACGTCAGCAACCTCTCTCTTTCTGCCTACTGACAGAAATTAGACACCTACTGAAGGCAGTAACAGCTGAGCAATGTTTTTTTTGAAGATATCAGTGGCGCCTAACTGGTGGAATCAGGCACCTAGGTACCTTTGAGGTACTCAGCCAGGAAGATTAAGTGATTTGCCCACGGTCACGCAGGAAAACTATAGGGGAGCCAAGAACTGAAACCAACTTTCAAATGACTTAACCACAAGATTATAATTTTTCTATGTGTTAAATTATTAATTCTGATGCTTGTCAAGATGCCTGGGGCGCAGGATGGGTGCCTATTAATTGGAGCCAGACACATAAACGTGCATATTGATTTATGTATTCATATATTTAAAACTGGATGAAAGAAGTATGTAGTATCTCATTTTCAATCTTACTTTAGTCATTCTCCTCCCGGTTTACACAGAGTTGAGGATGCGCTGGAAAATTACCAGATTTCTCCCATATATGGAACATTTGCTTAAAGGTCTACACATGCAGTAGGAATCATTGGAAGTTGGGAAGGTTGCTTTCATGATACATATATCATCTTAGTCAATCTTTAAGATTTAGACATTGCTGTCACACATTCCTGGCTAGGATTTGTTTCTCCATTAAGCCAATGTGGCAATGGTGTATTTTTCACTAATCTGGTTTAGTTCAATTGCCTGTAATACCTGCGGTTCTTTTATTATTTTTTTGTTCCCTTCAGAAAAGAAAAAAGAAAATATTCAGGGAAGATGAAAGATACTGGCACTGTCAAGGTGATACTGAACTGGGACAACCATGTTAAGGAAATGACTGCTCCTCTCAGAGACTCCTCTGAGAGTCAGTGGAAGGGGTATTTTCTCTGGGGGTTGACTCAGAAAGCATCCTAATTTATATGCTCTGACTTGCCCTCCAGGGGAGACGCTCCGTCTGCACTGACTATCAAGGAAGTGCAGGAAGACAAGGCTGGTGAATGTAGGCATTTAAAGTAATGTGCTGTGAATACTACCCTCACACTCTTCACACCTTGTATTTATGCTTGAGGTACAGTGATGAGGACAATGGAAATACTGGATATTTATTCAGTGTTACACTTGTGGTCAGAGTTGTCAGAGTTGACATGTCGCTAGAGGAGGGATAAGCCAGCAAGATTAAGCTCATCTCTGATGACGCTGATGGGAATAAGGGCATGCACAGTCTGGTTCTGTGTCAAGAGAAGGGCAGTGATGGCCTCTGCGGTGTCTCTTCAGGGCCTTCCCAGTCAGTTCCCAGCTAAGGAACTGAACAAGCCCAGCAACATACTGGGCAGGTGTAGGGAATGGGCAGTTACTGAAGTGGAAAGTTTGAAGGAAAGCAAACCCCAGGGATGGTGGGTCCAGAGCTGGATTTACAGTTTAGACTAGAGCGATGGTGAACCTTTGTCGGCAACACCTCAGCGCATTGCATACACCCTGTCTGCTAATTTGTAGCTGCATTTAAATACAGAAAAAACATCCTACCAGACACCAGGAGTTTCACATGGTGTCTAAGGAACATCTACCGTGGACCTTAAAATATCTTGGGGCAATATATTTTGGTTATATTTTCATCCGATTATGATGATCAGATAAGTATATTTTGTAAGTCACTTTAGTAATTCATACTTTATATAGTTTGTATAAATTTACTTATATGAGTATTTCTGATTATTCTTTTACAATGGTGTGTGAGCACTTTACCATTGTTAGCACCATCTTGCAACAATTGATGCAGGGAATTAGGATTATAACTCCTCATGGATGAAGTTCTAAAATATTTAAATGTAACTCAATAAAAGAATGTAAATTATTGTGAAAAGGCATAGATTGTTTATTGTTATTCTCTTCTACAGCAGGCCAAGTGATGAAAATGTATCTCGTATATATTACCTCTTCCCTCTGCAGTTTACTGCAGATACAACGAAAATACAACCAGTTTCTTGTTCAACATTTGGATTATTTGAATTACATTATATGCTTTAGCATGGCTAAAACATGTTTATTGATATGCTTGAGGAGTGAATATTGGGTAAAGTGACTGAAAAAAATAGGTTCAATCAGCTTTTCCATTCAAATCTGGTGTAATTTTGTCTTTTCCATGTCTGTTACTTTTACTGACATGTGTATTTTATATAGTCACAATCAAACAACAATACTGTCAGTCCCAGTGGATGTGCAGTTAGGGACATGGTTTCGCAGGTATGGTGTTGAGGAATTTATGGTTGGCTTGATAATCTTGAAGGTCTTTTCCAACCGTAATGATTCTATGTCACTGGATGCTTGGCCCTTCTGGAATTTGGACTATTTAAATAGCAGCCTAGCTTTTGGCTCCTATAACAGATGTATATTCACCTCCTTGTGGATGTTTGCAAGTAACCTAAACACTCAGTCCTAACTTCGGGTATCTGTCCAGATACACTTGGGTCTGTTACTTTGGGTATTTAGCTCTCCAACGTGCTTTTAAAAGTCTCTTTTCCCCAGCAAGTTTTCCCTTTCTCGAGCAGAGTAAGCACTGCACCTGACTGGTACTCACAGGAGAGTTGATCCTCGATAGTCTACCCTCTCCACGGCCTTGTGCTCTGAGGCAGCCTCTCCACAACCATCACTTTTGGATAGGTTTTTGAAGTGAGCTCTTTGGAAAGTTTAGGATGGAAAAGATTTAAATTGGGAAACTTTCTTTGGAGGTGGAGGTTAGCACAGTTGCAGGTGGGGAATGCAGAGGCTAATACAGGGAACGAGTTGTGCATGAGACAGGGTGGAGAGAGGCAGTCAGCTGCTATCATAGTTTAGGGACCTAGTAGGAAGCCCGAAGGGCAAGCAACAGTGAAGCTACTGGAGAAGTGGGAAATGGTGTCATGGAAAGACAGAAGCTAAGTTGTCCTTTTTTGGAATAACTTCAACATCATGACCTTAAATTTCTAAGAACACCTCTCAAAGGGGAAGGAGACCGTTTGAAAGGCCCACCTCTTTAACCAGTTCTTTAGTCTTTGTTACTGAGGCCGTCAAGAGTCCACGGTTCAAGCTGCACCACAGCCTCACCAACTAGCTTCAGCCAGACCTATATACATGGGCACAGACAGACTCAGTTTCCCATCTTGCCCTAGATGCCCTAGAGTCTCACAGCTCTCACCACACCTGCGTCTTGGTGCAAGAACTCTGCCGTGCTCGTGCAGCTCTGCAGCGCTTGGCCAGGACTTTGTTCGTGTTACGCCAGCTTGGACAGCAGAGCTCAGCTCTGCCCATCCTACTGGATAGGTCTGCACTTTATGTCCTGCTTCTGCAGTGGATAATTCAGGAAAAGCCACTCAGGATTCAGTGACTGCATGCCTACTTTTAAGTACTCTCCTCATTTCCTGATCTATTTATAAAGTCCTTTGGCTTTTGTGTGTGTGCATGTGTGTATGTTCATGCGCATAGGCCTGTGTGGGGGGGTGTTTTCTTTCCTTCCTCCTCCTCTTCTATTTCCTTTACCAGCATCAACACTTTCTGTTTATTCTTGCTTGGCTGCTGCGCCAAATGCTGCTGTCAAAACACATCCGTAGAGAAAGTGGTGAGTTTATAATGGAATGTAAACAGCCAATAAATTGTTATGGGTTTTGCCCACAGAATCCATGCAGCTTTGATTGTTAGTACTCATTTTATTTTATTTAATTTGTTGTTGGAAATGTTTTGGGTTTGCTTCTTTTTGCCAGAGAGCTGCTGTGAACCCCACAGAATGAGAATGACAATGTAAGGGAGTTCTGGCTTACTTCAGGCAAAACTTCAGGGTTACTGATGAAGTCCTGAAGGCAGCGAACAGGACAAGGCAGGCTGACCGCTTCTCTTAGCTTTGCTATAGGTGCCTGTAGAGGTGTTATGGGAGACTCAGACATGTAAATCAACTGGGAAACCTTGTGGCTTCTTTCACATGCATTTCCATGAACTTGGTGCAGTAGATAGGGCTGATAGGATAGGTTGCATACCTGAGAGTGCCAGATAAGCAAAAGAACCATTGAACCCTGACAATGGTGGCTGCTGCTGCCCCAAAAGTGAGATTGCAGGTTCCTAGTGAGGAGAGGAGCAGAAGTTTGGGAGGGAGGCAAAGAGCACTGCTGGGACCTCAGCCACAACCTTGTGCTTAATGCAAAGCACTTGTGCAGCTGCAGTTGCCAAGGGTTCATCCAGCTTCCAGTAATACACCAAGGCAAGCATATGATCCCTTTCTATGATCTGTAAGCAGTAACTTTCCATGCTCTTCAATTATATTATGATCTTAACATTTTTAAAATATATATATTAAATAAATAATAAATATTTGAAGGTAATTGTCCAAATATCCAGAATTGTCACACTCCTTTCTGTCTCCCCAGGTTCTTATAAGTTCATGCATTGCCTCATCTCCTAAATGACCTATTAAATGTGCCATCTCTCTACCCACCATTCTTTTTCCATTGTGTAAATTGTTTTGTTGCTGCAGTGTTTCATTAAAGCTTATACCACTGTCAACCTTGTGGAGATGCAAACTGCCTGTTCCAGAGAGGCGTCCGGCTGTGTTTGTTGTATAGGACAGCAAGAGCATGTGGGACGCTGTGGGGGCTGCGCACTTTGGCAGGCGTGGTAGCTGAGACTCTGAAGTACAGGGTCCAGAAATATAATGGAACCTTCTTGCTGGTCTTGTACCACATGCTGTCCACAATCAAATTGTAAGATCATTTAGGCAGAAAAGGCAGAGAGAAGCAGTTGGAGACTAACCACGTCACTGACACTTCAGAAAATGTCACGTTAATCATATCAGTCTGAAGGCTGTGCTGAACTTTCATGGTGATCCAGTCAATAATTGACAGCACATTAAATGGGCCTGCGCAGAGGCCCCCATACCTGCATCAGCTGTAGCAGGGAGATTTAATGTGTTCCCTATAATATTTACTTACTTGACTAATTTAAATCTATTTTTGTACAAACAAGAAGACTGTCTGTGGGAAATTACTCTTTTCTATCTTAATTATATTGTTTGTAGGGCTTGGATAATTGATGACTGCGGAAAGTAGGGCAGTGGCATGTGTTTTCTCAGAGACACATAGGGTAGGACTGGGAATGCATGTCCACAGAGAACGCTTGATTAGAAAAGCATGATAAAAATTTTACTCTGCCTTAGCTGCTCCCATACCTCTTTAAAAGAAGAATCTATTTTTTAAATTTCTGTTGATAATTTGGGGAAATTTAGATGTGCAAATGAGTGCTTTGGGTAATATGTTGAAATGTAAAAGAAGTTGGGAAAAGACATTTTCCAAAGTAAAATTCTTGCCATGTATTCTCTTGTCTTAAGTGGATATGTGAGAGGGGAACATGAAAGAAAACATGAAAGAAAAGAGGAGTCACTATCGCTGTGCTGCTGTAAGTCTTTGTTTTCCATTTGATGAGAAATAATGTTATGTTAGGAATATGCTTGTTTTTAACCAGCTGTTGACATAAATGTTATTATTATTTTACTTGTGCTGATGCCTAGAGGAGGACAAACATTGCAACACATAAAGCAGACACCTAAAATAGGTGTTAAAGAAAGAGGTATCTGTGAGGAATATATAGAATACCGAAGTAAGACACATCAATTTCCTCCTTAAGATTTCTGTCTTCTGACATGGAACTAGGAAGCTTTGCATGCCAAAGAGGGATCAGGATAGAGTTACCCCATAGCCAAAGGGTGCCTGCCACTCTTTGGAACTAGAATTTGGAATTCCTGCCGCCCTTTGGAACTACCTAGGGCTATATTCAAATCCCATATCCACACATCACGGACACCTGAGTGTTCCTTGCAGAGGTGATGCTCAGCTCCAGGGGCAGAAGAATCAAGCCTGACTCTACTCCAGTGGCACTGACTTGCTGATCAGAGTTGTTGATCTCTCCTAGGAAGAGAAGCTGGATATTCCCCATTTCCTAAAGGAATGCCCTAACCACCAGCCAGTAAAACATCCTTCAGGGGAGGCCCAGGGCTGGAGCGCACGTCCTGATCTTCCTGTCAAACACCAGCCTTTCTACCTGCAGGCATGTAGAAGTCACGGGGCGGGCAAAGAGCAAGTAAGATGGAGCCTGATCCTGTACCAAGGGCATGTGGCAGCGACTGACCTGGCGTTCCTCAGCTGCCCCGGAGCTGAGGCTCTCAGTGGGACTCTTCTCAGAAGGATCTCCTGCCATCAGCAAGGAGCCGGTCAGTCCCTCTGTCATTAGGGACTGAGCATACTGGCCTTTTTGTCCGTGAGGAACAACTGTGCTATCCTGGCATGCCCTTTGAACCGTTTCTGATATTTGCTTGCACACAAGCTTTTCCTGAGCAATTAACATAGCTCATGTGGGTTTTGTGGGGCCACAAGGCATCTTGCTCTTCTTCTACAGCTCATGTTACTGCTTGGAGCTGGAGGCAGAAGGAGAGGCAGATAGGGAGATGTGGGATCTGGGTGGTGCAAGAAATGTTCTATATTTTCTCTTCTGCTGTAGGGCAGGCATGGGATCTAAGGATGTGACTGAGCAGGCAGAGATTGCAGTTCTGTGATGCTTCCTGAGCTACAAAAAGGTGTTCCTTGTTCCAGCCTTTGAGATGTCCTGTGGCTCAGTGGTGCTGTCAAAAACTCTGCTGTATTTAGGCAGAGATCTAGACTCCTCAGCAAACTTGTAATATCCAAGCCATAATGGCTTGGAAGAGAAATAGATAATGGAAAAGGATCAAAGGAGGATAGAAGACTTTAAGAAAGGAGGAAAAAAAGAAATGGAAGAGGAGGTAGTGGAAGGTAGGCACCTCCTGCTAAGGAAAGTATGTAGTTAATGGAAGGATGGCCAGGGTTTTCTCACTGAAAAATGGAGTTTCTCAAAAACTGAACTGTTGTGTTGTCCTGGAACAGCACAAGCTGGGAAAGGGCGAGCACCCAAGTTATTTTCAGTTCTATGTTTATTTTGCAGTTGGCCATAGGAAAAAATGTGATATCCCATATATTTTCTAAGCCATTCTTCATTTTCATTCTTGTAGTTTCAAGTTCACTGTATAATGTGGCACTTGTTACAATGATTTATGGGTTTAGGTGAACAATGTGCTATATGTGGTGTTAATTGCACTGGATAGAGTCCAGAGGCATTAAAAAGCTTCTCTTCCCTCCTCTGCTAATGAGCTTTGATTTCTGAACTGTCAGGAGGGATTATTTATTGGGGCATCATGTTTGTGATTCTACACAGTAGCTAAGTGTCAGCACTGTCACTCTAACACCCTTTATTTCCTTCTCCCCTGCACAGTTTTGACACAAAACAAAATTGATGTGTGCTGAAACTTGGCTTAGGTTTGCCTGTTGTGGGTAGCAGGAGTATAATGTGAATAAATATTGGAGTTTAGGGACGGATATAAAAAGAGGACTTTGTCAACTTTGGAAAATAAACCTTACAATAATATTCCTGATGAGACAATGAGATGTTAAGTGTTTAATTATTTGAAGTGGATGGATTCATTTTTTCCACAGGTTTGAGCAGATGGTAAGGAAACAGGGGGTCCTAATATCTAATAATAATTCTAAAACAGGTTCCTTCTTTGGTTTGTGGTAGTCATTTAATCTTCCTCCTCAGGTTTCCCATCTACCCAAAGGCAGATACATACCTCTTATTTGTCTGAGTTAAAGATAGGTAAATAGTTAGTCCACTGCACTGTCTTTCCTAAAAAGTCCTATTTTCTTTTTAGTTATTTCTAAAAATAAATAATTTTGACTTTTTTCTGGTCAATTAGGGCATTCCCTCACAAAAGTCTATCTAAATATTTGGTAGTACAATATTTCTATCAAATAACAACAACAAAAAAGTGTGTGAGCCCTCTAAAAAGAAACTAAATATGTTAATATGTTAATGTAGTAACATTTCAAAAATAAAATAGTAAGCAGACAGGACAAGTAGGGAAGAATACGTAGTGTAACTTCAGTTGTGATGTGTTTCTTACAATATGTTTGATATCATCAAAAAAATATGTTCTGTTGCACGTTTAACTGGAAAAACAGGAATAGGAAAAATGAATAATCGGGGCAGCTGCAACAGTGTTACATCTAGATTCTCACAGTATAGTTGGTATAAAATGTTTGTATTTAAAAAAAAATCTGGTTAATCTGGTATATCTTTCACTAATTTTGGAAACCCTTAATGTTTACATTTCCTACATGTTTTCTTTTTTTACCTATGCAGTTATAGTGTGATATTAGTGTAACTTTTTATTCAATCGCCATGCTTGTTTTGAAAGAGAAGCCGACCTGTCTGCACTTAATAATGTGAACAATTAAATATTCTCAGTAAGATTCCTGCTCTGCCAGGTAAGCGTTCTCAGAAGATTTTTTTCTAATTGCCTTATATGTTGCTTTTAATTACAATCCTTTCCCAAGTGATTATATCCTCATATAGGCCCTATTCCTGCTAGCTATCCTGGCACAGAAGCAGAGAGCTAGAGGCAGAAAAGTGCTGGGAAGGATTGCCAAGGGAAAAAAGGCATAACCCTTCAGTCAAAATAGAGGGATGCCAGGAAAGCTGTGAGTCTTCTTTGGTGAAGAAGCCAAATAATAATAAAAAATAATAATAATTTTGGAGGCACTGGGAACTAGTAGGCTGTAGTTATCTACATGGATGGAGACTACTGGGAGTTGTCAGGAGGATCTTCTGGACCATGAGAATGAGGTATGAAATGCAGAAAGAGTCTTCGTTTGGGGAAACAAAGTCTAGGGTGCCTGGGGCTGGTCCACCAGGATTCTGCTTGCAATGCCTCAGGGCTCCTGCCAGCCCGTGGCTTGAGGCAGGAGGTGCAAAGGCAGCAGGGCATCCCCAGGGGAGCTTCTGAAAGGAGAAGGGCTGGGATCCAGGGAAGAGCCGGGTGCAACTCAGCTGAAAGACCCTGGGCAGGAAGGAGGTAGGGAAAAGACCCCTGGTCACCCTGAAGGAGTGGAGGGTTACTTTAATAAACAAGAGAACTGCTGAAGAAATGCAGCTCCTGTCACAGAAGGGATTAGAAAAGGGAGTTTGCATCACATTTCAGCAACTGAAGGAGCTATTTTGTATAGAGCCCAAGGTCCATGCTCAGACTAAAGGAGTTAGGAAATTTTGAAGCGTTTTTCAGCAGAAAGCAGACAGAGATAGGTAGTCTTGCCCTCAAGCACTTTATTTTAAAATGCCAGTCAGCTGCAGTTTAATGTGCAACAGCACGCGCCGGGTTAAAAGTCCTTGGCAAGAGCCACAGCTGCGACTATAGCAAACATCCACAAAGAATGCTGACCACAATCTAACCGCGGCGCTGGACCGAGGTGCCAGGGAATCCGGCACACGGAGCTGTATACTGCAGATCTGAGAGTTACATGGGACCATTCCGATTTACTGATCACCTGCATGTGTAAGCCTTACCACTCCAGTATGCCTTGTCTGCATTAGTCTTAATTTCTCCAGTGTAGACTGGAGATTGCCAATGGTCAATATTCAGTAGAAACACTGTGATCTTATTTCATGTCTGACAGCATCTTAATTTTAAATACTGCATTTTCCTGTATGTCTGCCTACTAAAATGAAAATGCTTCTGTTGTCTTTACTGGGTGCATATTCAGTATTGTAGGTCCAAGTATGATGACATTTATTTAAATATACTTATTTTGATGCTCCTGATTGTACAGGGTTCATGCTTTTAGATTTTTTCTACTAACCCTCAGAACTAGGCTGTTTGGGAGAGCACTGCTTTATTTCCAGCTGGACTTACTGAATGTACTGATTCAGTTAAACTTTGGCAACCTGAAGAGGTGATTTTCATATTCAGTATAAACACAGTGGTGGAAATCAGGATTAGCCTCACACTAGAAAAACATGATTAATTGCCTAGTAACAATGATCCTTAAACCCCCTTGACTTGGTTACTGATATCCAAGATAGAGTCACCCCTTGTATAATTGTATTCTGCATTCTTAATGCTAGGGCTAATGACATTATATTTATCTGTATTCAAGCGCACATTGTTTAAATGAACTCAGCTTATCATGCAATCCAGATTGTTCCCAAGTGTCACCTCCTTGTTTAATAGCTAGCAGTCATGACGGATTTTCTTTGTAATATACTTAAAGCAAAGCTACCTCACAAGCACTAATGAGCTCGGTTGAATATATAAGCAAGAGTCAGTTAAAAACACAAGGAAGGCATTTATGCAAACTTTAATTCTGTGTTTCTTAAATCTTTCCTTTTACTTTTAACAAATGAAAAATAGCATTTGTCAGGTGAGATGGTGTTGCCTAATGGAAATAATTCATGGATGACCTCTTCAGCATAACTTGGCTGCTTCTTAATTGAGTTTTTCAAGGAATACAGCCAGTGTTGTGATCTCCACCACAGGTCTAGTATCTGGAAGGTGAAAATAAACAGGAATTATCTGTATTTTCTTCTTCTGCAGCTCCCTTCTATGTGGTTTCCATTCATGTCGCTCCATGGAAGAGGCAGATGTTTGTCAGCCTTTGATTTCTTCATGGACTCAGTGCATCTGTATGAGAAGAGATTAAAAACAGTAAGTTCAGAGATGCTGTAAATCCTTAGAAATGGGCGGACAAATTCTAATTCTTTTAGTTGCTTTCCATGCGAAATACAAACTGTAGCATGTGAATCCAGCTGTGTTTATAAGGTCCTCTGTGAAATCTTGTTCTAAAAGTTGGGACAATTAAAGTCAATTCCACATTTAAAGTGAAGGGAGAGATTAGGCCCCATTTTGGGAGCAATGTGTGAGAACAAAGTCTCTTTTCCTAAAAAAGATATTTTTTTAAAATGAGGAATTATCTTATGAATAGATGCAAAAAAGAATATAAAATCTGTATTTTCCATAAGTAGTGTTGTAATATAGACACAATAATGTATTACAATTCTTTCTTATAATGTACTTATACATCCCTAAACTAAATTATTTGAGCGAGCATTGATGAAAAGTACAGATAGAATAATCTATCTATATTATCCTAAAAATACATGGATCTATAAAGAGGCAAGCTCTTTATCTGTTTTTCCCATTTATTTTTTCCTTCAACTATCGCTTCTAATGCATGTGTTGTACACTCCAATGAGAGGAGAGCGCTGCTTGAGTCTTTGCACCCAGCAGCTCTGCACTGCTGCATGTTCAAAAATTAAGCTAAGAAAAAAGCAGTAATACTGAATAGAAGAGGCAAAAGTGAAAAACTCACTCCACAAAATGCACCATAAGATAGATGGCGATAACTAATTCAGAGAGCAAGTTGAGTTTCTGTGTCAAATAGTACTGTGTCAAATACTTAGCCTATATTAATGCTAAGGGAGCCAAGCAAGTCCACTTACATCCACCTGCAAATGAATTACTTTTGTGAGCTACTGAATATAGATGGCCTTTAGCCACATAAAAATTGGGATGGAAGATCTTAGGCTTGTAGTTTTTGACTGCATCATGCAGTAGTTTAGATTATTAATTTTCTTCATTTGGCTGTAATTCCCAGACTCAAAGATTTCCCCCTTGTAATATTAATTCATGTTCTCTTCCTGTCGCTGCAACACAAGCCTGCTTTTCCACCTACCAGTAGTCATGTGTAAAGCACAGTATGTAAACGAGGGCACAAATTAAAAGATTTATTAAAATTATTGGCATGAGAAAATTGAAATACTGTGGCTACCCTTTCTTTATTGTATAAGGTCTTCCATGACCAATACATGTCATCTTCAAACTCATTAAAAGAGCATAAAACACACAAAGAATGCAAGCAACGCTGAGCAACTCTCTCTCAAGTGCCACAGTGATGTAAATAAAGGTAAAATCACTCCCATTCCAACTTCCAGTGGCTTCTTCTTGCAGAAAGAGCCAGCCTCGTAGGCCGTATATCCTCTCAAGGGCAGAAATGCTGCAGGGGTATCATGAGGGCTGCCCAGGGAATGCAAGGGGTGGCTGCAGAGGGATGCAGCAGCAGGAAAGCGCTCCGTTCAGAAGTGGTGGTGGTGCTGGTGGGCACTGGAGCTGCTGGGCTGTGTAGAGGTGGTGAAGCAGCAGCAGAACGTCGCTTTTGTGCTGCCAAATGGCTGCATTAGGCTGAAGCCCTTGAGCACACAGTGTGTGGACCTCTATGAAAAAAACAGAGTTATGGTCACGTTAGCTGAGATGGGCAGTACATCTCACGTACTTCCTACCTTTTGAAACAAGATCTGCTTGCTAATCCTCAAGGCTTAGGCAGGGAGCTGTGAGGATGCCTACCCTGGCATCTACTAGCTACCTTGTCAGGCAGCTGGAAGAGGCAAATCAGCATTATTGCCAACATGCCTGGGAGCAGCAGTAGTCTCATTCATATGCTGCTAGTTATGTGGATTTTCTACTTATTCTTCCACAATTCCCCCAAAGAAAAGAATTGCTTCCTTAAATCCTTCTTTCTAAGATCATTATTTGCCATCTGGGGAACAGTTCATGCTCTTGAGCCAATCCGATCTAGTTTCTTACTTTTGAGAGCAGTGAGGAACACTTGTGTTTCTGATGAGAGTATCTAGAAAATGAATCTGGCATATTCCCTCCCTGGCATTGCCTGGCATTTTGCTTTTATTTAGCAACAAGCATAACATAAAAGCTCTTATGTATATGAAAGTGCTTGTAAAAGTAGACCTCAGTCCTATAACTGGCTCTGAGAGTTCATTAGAGTTTGTCCTTATACTGTAACAAATCTCTGACAAGACCTCCAATGCTGATGTTAATTGAATGTCTTTTTTTCCAGGATGTATTTGCAATGTTGCTTCTATCTGCTTGTCCAACCTGAATACTTCTGAGAATAGGGAGATGACAAGAATTAATGCCTGTTTGCATTAACCCTAACTTTATTGTCACTTAATTAAGCATGATTAATGTCAGGAGGCAAAGCAGAAATGTCAAGCTGCTTTCAACAGCTCTATACTGATGAGTTTGGAAAAAACAAGTAGTAGCATTGCAGTGTTGATTACAATAAAATCCATCCAAAAGATGCATTGTTTTGAAGGCTTGTTTTTTTTTTTTTTCTCCAACCTTTGAAAAGATTCTGGTAAATTGCCAATAACTGTAACCCCTGGAAACCTCACCTAAGAAAGATGAACCAAAAATACGACCTCTCTCTTCCTTATATCAAAAACAAATGAGAAACTTGTGCTCAGAATCACTCAATAGTCGTGTGTAAGCTGTATTTGGATAATATATTATGAATATATACAGGGAATCAGAAAAGCCAGTTTTATATTGGGACTACTCCTTGTGAATCTCACAAATTTAATCTACAGTCTTGATCCACTGCCAAAAATAAAATGATAGGTTGGTTAGGATTCCTGGAGGATCTAGTAAAGTAGACCAAATAGCAGAAACCTTGTGCAAAAAGCATTAAGTGTGGTAGGCCTGGCATTATCTAAGTTACTAGAAGTACCTTAGCTGTCTAAGAGCTACCTATGACTATATGTAGCAAATCTTTTTTTTCCCTGGTGATTTCTTTCTTTAAAAATGTGTTCGTTTTGACATAAAATATCAAGCGACTGAAGAAGTTACAACACTAAGATGAATACATACAGTGGATTTTTATTTTTAATCATCACAAGGAATTGTCGATTTACTGAGTTCTTCAATAAGAAACTTAGAACCTGGGATGAGAGTGTGAATTTCTGGGGGCTGCTTGTCAGGTGAGAATTAGGCTAAGGGAATGATTTAAAAATAGTCAGAGAACTGATATATATATATGTATTTTTTCCAGTGGATGTGACTGTATTTTCCTTTCTAAGAGCTCGAGTGAAAGCATATGTATTTTTTGTTCTTTTGTAAAAGGGAATGTTTTTCTTTCCTGTTTTTCCTGTGATCTGGGAACTGTGTCCCACAAGGGACCTCTCTCTCATATTTTCTCTTGTACTGAAGAAAAAAGATGAAGTAAGACCTTAGCAGTGAGATCTTGAAAGGAAGCAGCTCAAGGCTGCTGGATGTGGTTTCCCCTGCTCCCCTCCTCTTTGCCTTTGTACGTACTCCTGTCCCTACTGTCTTCTGTGGCAAGGACACTGCCTTACTTCATAGTTTCTCCTCAGCAAAAAAGGAATGGAAAATATGACATTAGATGGAGAGGAGGTAGATGAAAAGAGGAGAAGTGGGTGTAAAGAGGAAGAACTGGGCATATTTAAGACTGGAACAAGGACAAATAGGGAGTGACTTGGGGAAAGACAAAATAATTATAGGGAAAAGTAGATGAAATCATTAAAACTAATAAATAAGGTCATGAAAATAGAAAAAGGAATGGGAAAAGTTTGAGTAAAAGAAAGATCTTGCAGGTATTAGTTGATAGATCTGTGTTATTATGATACATTTTAAATTGGAAACTTTTGATTTTTTGTTCTTCAAAACTATTTTCTTTGGAAGTTTCTTTTTTTTTTTTTTTTTCCCTCCTTACCTTTGGAGGACTCTTTAAGTGGTTTTTCACCCTCCATGTTATTGAGACTTAACTTTTCATAAGCTGCTTTTATTTATGACAAAACACAAAGCATTTACACACATTTAGAAGAACTAAGTTCTCATTTTAGTGAGTCAAAGGAGGAAAAGCCCACACAGACTGATCAGAAAGATCAGTCTCATCTGGCAGCCAAAGGCAAGCGCTTCTTCTCTTCTTTTGTCTCTAGTTCACTGAATTATTGCCTATACTGAGGGATATTATTCCACTGAAGAGCCGTGCTGAGAGCACTATTGAGAACGTTAGGAACACATCCTTCGAGGAATTTTCATGTTTACTTATGGAGCTAGAGCTCTAATTTTAGAAAAGCTTTCCCCCACCCACTCGCTTAAATTAGCGTTTTATGTAAGGAAATAAAACTTTCCTGTTACAGCTGAAGGGATAGGAGGTTGGAGGATGTTTGGAGGAAGGAAACTATCACGGGTGACCACTAAGTGATGTCACTCTCCCTGAGCGTTCAGCAGAGCAGTCCTTTTTGGGAGAAACCATTTACTAGTTGCCCCATGTTTTCCCTGGACTAGAGCCTTGCCATATTTAATATCTAGCTGTGGGCTCTGATTCGGGGGTATAGGGCCTTGGTGGGTTTTAGTGGAGACCATTAGGCTACTTACGTAGGCTTTAAGAGCATTTCAGTCTTAGCCACATAATTATCATGTGCTTTGTCATCTGGCTGGACTCAAGGGAGTAGTTATGTGAGTCATTTGAGTTAGAACTTGATACTTCATACTATTGTTGGTGGTGTCCAAAACAAATTTTGCTCTTGCTCTCTCTCTCTTTAAGGGCACTGTCAACTGATTTCTGTTTTACTGAAGTGAAGAAGAAAAAAAGCCATCTATCATCCCCTCTCAGTCCTCCTTCTGATGGGAAAACCATTGCACAACATAGTAGGGAAACAAAAGTGTCATCTCGGCCTGTGACGCGCCTTTGTGTAATGGCAAAATACAAAATAATGCCATATTATTGCTTACTCAGCATTTATTTAACTATTCATAAAATTTTTGCCTTCATCCAATGATTTCTCATTTAATAATAGGTCTGGTATTATAAAATCATGAAACATTAACTAAAAAACTTATATGGCTGTAAAAACGTCCTTTCTTTCTCCAGAAAAAAAAAGAGGAATGTGCATACAAGAATCTGAAAGTAATAAAATGGGATATTCAAAATTTATCTTTATCTCAAAAATAAAAATATTTCCAATGGTAATTATAACTGAGAAACAAAACTTTTCCGCCACAGATTTTCATTGCTCATTTTCCTTTCCAAAATAAATTAAACCTTGCCCTCAAAAGCCCAGACCCATGCAGTCAGTTAGATGCATGGCTGACCAACACAAATAACAGGCTTGATTTAATTCAGAAATAATAAAAAATGGTGGGAGATAAAATGTGGCGCACTACCCTTAATGAGTCCACATCTAAACCTGCTCAAATGTGTCATGCCAAATGGGAGAAAAGCACTAAGATTTTCTGTTCTACTTTCCATACACACTTTCCTATGCGTGTGCTACTGAAAAAGGATGCAGTCCTTCATCTGGGATCTCTAAAATATTTCTTTTAGTCCACTGCCAAGACATCCTGTCATGGATTTCCCAAGGCAGTTATTTCATAATAATTTTCATAGGGACATGAATTAAAGTTTTGGACAGGCAGTGGCCACTGTTTAAAAACATACCTCAGTATGAAAGATGAGCCTATATATCAATGATTGAGCAAAGCAAAACCTCAATACAGTGCATTTTTTTTTATTTATTTGTTTTTCCTGTGGCAATTAAATTGAGATTCTTTGTAGAAGCTCATCTTAAAGCGCCTGTAAGTTTATCGAAAACATAGCTTGTGATATTCCTGGGAGAAAATCAAATGAGGGTGAAATAATGCCCAACATGTTGCTTTCCTTAACTCAGCCAAATGTTCTAATATCTGCAGTGTGTTAAATAACATTTGCTAATTATTTAGGTATTCAGCTTGTGGATGTTTGTGTAACACATACAAAAAAAAATTATCATAGGTATTTCTGTGAAGTTTGTTGCATATACACTGTTATTTTTTCAACGCACACAGTTATTTCTGTGTTGCTATTTAAATCTTGGTGAGACTGGTTTAATCTGATATGTTTTGTTGCTTAGTTGAGGTAGGCTAATGTTTCATAGAATTAAATTTACAATACAATCAATTTTATTGCAGTTTACCCATTCTAGCTTTATCATTTTTCACTGTGTGCCCATAGTTGGTGTTCCTTTCTTGTCTGTGGAAGTGGCTTGCATGTGTATCCCAAATGCTCTACTGTTTTTAGAGGAGAAAGGAAAAATATCATTTGAGAAACCAGAAGAAAAAAAAGAGACCAAACTTCATTTTTTACGTATTAATGACACAACAACACATAAATTGTCACTCTTGTTTTCAGAAATCTCTCCCAACAGGCAGCAGATTTGGAGGCATGGTCTTGTTCCAGGAAACCCTCACTCCACAACATAAATGAGACAATCTTGAGCCATTCGCAACTTGCAAATGGCCTGAAACAGGTTTGACCACCTTAAAGTTGGGTGCCTATTACCTGATGTAGAAACCAAAATCCTTAAGTGACTGTATAACCTATATTGTACACAGAGAGCAAATAAGCCCCTCGGAAAGGAAGATGAAATAGACAACCCAGCAAGGAAAAAGTTGCTTAAAACAGGGCCCCCTATGTTCTGAATTACCAGTGGGAACAGCGTTCCTGGACAAAACGTCACGCTAGCACACTTATTCATGCACTGTAGTAAAGAATATGTGAGGTAAAAATTTCCTTTTGAAACCCACATTCGGCATTTGTGCATTGACTACATTGGTCCAATGCCAAGCAGAGTAGAGGCATTGTTGCCTGTGGGCTCATCTTGATACATAATCCAGATTCTGAAATTTTATTCAGCTTTATTCCTAACTTCCTTCCAGCTCAAACTCCTCTAAATGAAAACTAGCGAGCTGTATTTCATGTGTGTGAATACAATTACTATACTTGTTCCTTTGACTTTACAAATGCTATTTATTTCTGCTTCATGCTCTGCTCTGCATAGCTCCCTATAACTTCTTTGTTTCTGATTTAGACTGTGCCTTTATCAAATCTGCCTGCCATTTAGAAATGTGGCTTTTTACTGGGCCTCATCCAAATGCCACTGAAGTCAGTGGGTTCATGAAGGGTTCATGGCCAATTATCATTACCAGTACTTCAAGCCATGTCGTTTTGATGCAATATGTTCTGCTTTTTTAGTGCTGTTTTCATCTGCCACTATTAAAACAAAAGCTCCATGGTAAAACAGTGAAATATATTTAATACTCAGATTTTGGGTTTTCTTTTTATAAGGAAGGTTTTCTATTAGCATCCCTTATCTTTCCAGGATGGTATGTGTGTTCAGTTAGTCTAATAATAAATTACTAAGCATAAATGGAACTTTAGTTCTCTACGTCAAAGAGTAATGTTTTGCTGCTTAAATAAATATTACTGTGAAATATATCCTTGATTTACTAGTCTGTGCTAAAATAGATGACTAGCGTTTTTCTAACAGTGTAAAATAAATGCCCAATCCATCCTCTTGTACGGCATGTGGGAAACTAGCAGGCAAAAGTTGATATATATGAAGGTGTTTGGTTCAGATTCAGTATTAGAGCTCATTTTTTAAAAAGCAGAATACTAAGAAGAAGTATTTAAACTTAATAAAATCACCATGGTAGAGTGATGAATTCTACCATGCAATATTTTTCTCTCTTTCTTCCTTGCACTTAAACATAGGAAAATTATCTCTGGAATGTCTGATTTTGGGTTGCTATTGAAGCTCCTTATTCATCCTTGGCTCCCATCTATTACAAGTCATCATTCAAAAAATTCTGCACTTAATAAATTAAACAAATGAACTGTATTTCTCTCTACTCCTTTTGATGGGAAGAGCCCAAATAAGCCCATCTTCTGAACAGCTCTTCAGAACTTCTCCACATTACTAATATACCATAATAGCTTCAAAGTTTATGGGAAGCAGTGGGGCAAATAAATAGTAGCTCTGTATGGTACAACACCAAACAGATACTGTGGCAGATGCTAGTACTGCAGCCCTCTGCCATTAGCTGATGGGAGCAAAACCAGTGCCAGAAACAGCAAGGATGAGGGAACATCCAGGGTCTGACTCTGCCCAGGGACCTGAAATCTTGCACCACCGAACCTGGATTTGCCTGGAGATCCCTGCGCTCCCACTAAACTTCCAAGCAAATAGAAATAGTACCAGTTCAAAGCTGGGGCATTTTAGAAAGACTTTCATCCTTTTTCTAAGTTTTCTGCAGAAGAGAATACTATAAACCCCGAGACATTTTAATCTGCTTACTAGCCTTTAATTACACTAACTGCCAATAAGACCTATAATGAGTCCAAAGAAAATATTGGCTGTTGTGTATTTTTTTAATGTGATTGATGAGGCATATTTGTGTAACATTGGGTCATATTTGTCAGAGTCTAACTTTTTTGTTGGCAACTACACTATTAATTAGCAATATTGCTGATAACCTCTATTTTATATAACCAACAAGCTGTTTTTCCATTTGAGCTGGCAGTGGAAAACAAGCAAATGGTATTTCCATGGTGCCACAAGTCTGGAGTTGGAGTAATCAGAGAAATACACTCTAGGAAGCTCTCTGGGATTGCTGTCTGTAAAACATGCCTTATGTCTGGACAGGTTTTATTTTCTTAGGTGTTTCTTAGGTGTTCTTACTGTGTCATCTTCACTTTCCAGAATCCTGCACTATACCCTGGTGTGTTACTCTGTTTTGAATGCTGAGTTTGCAGTCAGTCTGACGGCAAATTCCTAAGGTTACACAGTATTTCCTATTTCCTATTTTAAGGCCCTGTTTACAGTTTCTCATAACTTTTCCATTTGTCTATTTTTCAAAGAATATTTATGGGATAAATAATATATTTCTGCCCATGTCAGAAAAGCAACCCACCTTTTATCTGATATGTTGCAGTCTTCTAAAATTCAGAGCTAGCATAAGAAGTTTCTCAAAGGGTAAATTTTGGATCAGGAGCTTGTCTTTTACTGTCATTATGAAAATCCATATTCAGTCAAGTGACATCCCTTTGAAATGGTGCATTTTGAAAATAGTAGAAACTGCTTTGAGCTCACCAGTTAAAGTCTCCAGAGCTGAGTCTTAGTCTTGTCCAAGCTCCTTGAGCACAAGGAAGGACCTTACAGCTCATAGTGGGCATACACTGTGTGACTTACTTACCATTAATTGTTCTGCACTGCATTTCCAAATTGGAAACATGGGGTGAAATCAAATTTCCTTCTGTAGTGAGGGTGTGTAAAACTTTGTTGTGAGTGTTTGTGAAGCACATAGGTGCTGCAGTGATTGTAAGAGGTCTCTTGAGGAAGTGAATAATTCTGCCCATGCATGAGGACTGGATTAGTGGAAAAGACAGACAGCTTGAGCCCCATGTTGAATAATGAAGAGAAGGCAAAATACTTCATAGCTGCTCATTAGCTGAGTACAATCAAGTGTTCTTTTGCACTGAGGAAGGACCTGTGGGAAGGAAAGAAGGACATAAGCACGTGATGAGAGACAGCATCCCAGGGCACATGCAACAGCACGTTGCCCGAAAGCTGTGTGGGCAAGTCTAAATCAGTCCTTTTCTTACTCCTGAGTTTTTAGTAATAGTCTTCAACCTAATCTCTGTTATGTACCTCATAAGTGGCAGGTGAAGAAGGATGTCCTGTGGTTGAGGAGCTCATCTGGGACTCAGGCACAGCAGGCTTATTTCTGAATTCCACCACATCTTCTTGGGGAAATTATTGGGTCTGCATGGGCCACATTTATAAAGGTCTTTTGTTAATCTCTCACTGTCTTATGAAATCAAGGGGAGTAAGGCCAGTTGCTGTATGAAGAAACCATATCTTTAATATGAATATAATTAAAAGCTCACATTATTTGCCCATTACCTATCACATCTTTTTAAAATTTGTCTTTTTGAAACTTCATGGGAACTTCTCGACCCATTCTCAGTATTTTTCAGTCTCTAGCTGTCATTTTAAGAGAAGTAATGATGTGATAAGCTCTTTCTGAAGCTTTCTGAAACTAAATAAAGATTTTTTTTTTATTTCCTGGTGGCTGTGGGAATTCTCCAAGCAAAGTCCCTAGCACTTCATCTCTGCTTAGGAGGGTTAAAAGCCAGGTGAGAGCTCAAGGATGGTCTTTTTATCTTGAGATATGTTTAGGAGATATGAAGAAAATGAGATGAGCAGCCATTAATGGCTTGATGAAGCTTCCTGAGAGGCAGAAGGTGTTCACGACATTAGCAGGAGGCTGCCAGGTCTGGCTCTGAACCCATGGGAACCTGCCTTGCCCTGGGTGGGAGGTAGAGCGGTGCAAGGCGGGATACTGTAGGAGACTCCAGTGGCACCAGGAGCTTATGTTCAGGCAGCTGAGTTGAGTTCTGTACTTCCAAGGTAAGACCAAAAGCATTTGATAGCAGCTGAATTTGTGCAACTTGATTGAAGAGATTACGAACGCAGTGCTCACACTGCTTGCTATCAAAGAATGCAACAAAATGAAAAGAAGGGCGATGTTCAATATTCATTTAGGTGAATGTTAGGTAAGAGATTTCTCATTTATTATTATAATAGAAACTAATGGTTAATTATCATCAAATAATTGTCAGTTCTTGCAAGCTGTAAGTGTAGCTTTGTATTTTCTCCAAGGATTATGTATTATTCTAACAGCAGAAAGATATTCTTGCATGTATTCTTGCCACTGCGAGCTACATTTTCAGAAGATTAAAATACCTAGTCATCCTAAATCAAGCCCAAGTCAAGAAGCAAATTTAGCACAAGCATCATAAGTAATTGGCATATTTCTAAAGGTTTGAGGTGTGAATTGAGTACCATACTAATACACAATTTGCTGTGTCTTCATGGTCGAACACTTAAAGCTTTCTTGGTGCGTATATTTTGTGGAGGTGCAAAATTCTTTTGTTATTGAAAATTCTTTAGGAAACTATTGCAATTCCCAGAAAAAAAAATGGTGGAGACTTAAATGAGGGAAAATTTTCTCCTCAGTTATTAACTGTTTTTCTAATACTCACTCCCAAGAGCACCAATAATTTCCAATTCCTAAAATTAAAATTGTAAGAATAGAAGAGGCAGAAAACAGGACAAGAGGCAAAACTGTTGTGCAGAGGTATATCATACACTGACTTAAAACCAAATCCTCCAGTAATTTGGGGTTATGCTTAGAAATCAGACTTCTGATGCATCAGGAAGATACTTCAGTAACTTGCAGCACAATGTCTATTTTTGAGAATATTTTGTATGTAAATTCTTCTCCTTAAGCAACAGTATTAAATAATTGAACAAAGAGATGGAGTTATGTTTGGATTAAGCTACCCAGTCTTCCTCTGACAGATTTCAGGAAGTCTAATAGATGACTTTGTAACAAACATAACTGTATTTCTCTCAGACTGTTGGAGGAATTTGGTGCCCTTGATTTCAGCTGGATGACATTTTCCTGAACCTCTATTTATTTTCTTTGTCTCTGATATTTTTTTTGCTTAACTCGTTTCACAAGCAGTTCTTTATTCTCCTCCAGGTGAACCGTTTGTTTTTGTGGGAAGCACGGCCAGGAAGGCACCGCTGGGTTTCCTGCAGGCTGTGGGCACCATGCGCTGCCTCAGGACGGAGGTGGCGCGTGGCATTGCCAGGGCTGCCCAAGCACCACGCTCGCTCTCGGGCTGAAATTTGCAGCGCAGACGTAAAATGAACATTTTGGTCTGCTCTTAGAGCATGTTAAAATGATGGGGAAATGGTCGGTGGATTCTCTGGTGTCTTTGGTTTTTTATTTAAATGTTATTGCACCTTTAGGACAAAATGTCTTTTTGATTAACTCAGAGGAGAATGCCACCTCAATCTTTTGCTATTTTCATTTTCATTTTAGAGGCCAAGACACATGTCCAACACACAGTTTGTGCCAAAGGGGCCTTTGCATGAATCCTACAAAAGTAGGAGTCTTAAGTGATGCAACCACATTTTAAAAGAGGTCAACTTTTAAAGCTCAGCTCTTCTGAAATTACTGAGAGGGCAGAAGGGCAGAGATGCACCTATTACAAGGACAGCTAATACACACAATGCATCTCCATAATCGAGAACAGAAAGAAAAAAGGGAAGTTTAACCCAGAGGTTCCACTACAGAGGAATCTACTTCTAAATACTTTATTGCAGAAGTATTGTGTTATTATGGCTTTACTGTAAAATATATATATTTTCAAAAATACAATTCAAAAATATATTTCAAAATATAATTTTGAAGTAAATTTGAGATAGGATACCTTTTTTGGAGGTGCACAATATGGAAAATAAAATGATTCATAGGAAGAGAGAAATAGATCAGCAGCCATTCTTGTTGTATCTGTCATGTATACAAAATGTTTTCGCGCATGGCAGTCATAGTAGTGCTGCAAGTTAGAGAACAAAGAAATGAGTTAGAGGGTGAAGAAATATTATGTCGTATCTTATCCTTGAGTTTAGTGTATAGTTCAGCACTGATGACAGGCGTTCTCTTTTCAAATAGACATCTTTGTTATTCATAGACTATACATTGCAGCAACATAGCAGTGTAAGCCATTGATAAGAAGGAAAAAAAAAAGAGTCCCTGATGAAAACAATGGCTCTGCTGCCTCACTTGGGAAAGCGCAGCAGGAGAATGGTGTTGGCTGGCCGAGGTTATGGTCCTGTTGGTGCCTCTCTGTTAGGCTCTTTTCTGCTGTGACTCGGCTGTGCTGAGACAGCCCTTGTAGGCCCTTTGATTGCTCTCACATTGCAGATTTTCAAATACACCTTCTCTCTGCCCACTTGCTCTCTGCTTCATGCTTTTGGAAAAGAAATCATCGAATCACAGAATGGTTGAGGTTGGAAGGGACCTCTCAAGACCATCTAGTCCGACCCCCATGCTCAAGCAGGAACCCCCAGAGCACATGGCACCCAGGCAGGTTTGGAAGATCTCCAGAGAAGGAGACTCCACAGCAATGGGCACAAAGGAGGGCTGCCAGCACAAACAGCAGGTGTCTGGTGTCCTTTGGGGCACAGTCCTTGAAGGGGGCAGCAGGGAGGTGCACGATGCCAAGAGATCCTGGGAAGGGGGTTACATTTTGAGGGCAGAGCCTTTGTGGTCCCTTGGAGCAAGTGGAGGCAGTGCAACTTCTCTTTCCCTTGACCTTCAGGACAGCCCAGCCTGCCTGTGTCCTGTGTCCCTGATTTTCCATTGGGATGGTTCAGCCACTGGCGTCATGCCTGCCCATTGGAAGCACCCCACAGTATGCTGGGGAAGCAGCCCCTGGTGCCACAAGCATGCAAGGACTGCGCACGTGCAGCCCCTAACCAAGCAGAGATGGTGTGGGACGAGGGCTCCAAGGGCTCTTTTCCCACGCATCTGCACTCAAAGGGCAGGATGCTTCTGAATATCTTGCTGAAATGTTAGTTTAGATATTCCAGAAACGAAGAGGCCCAGGCTTGCTCCCAACAAAATCAAGGGCAAATCCCTACCAATGATAAAAGGAAAAACAGCAACCCTGAAACAGGTGTCTGTTTTCATTTCCCAGACAAAGTAAAGGTGCAAACTACACTTGACAGTTTTTCAGCTAAAACTAATATTCACTTCGGCTTACGGCTGAATTTTCAGAATGTGATAACATTCCTGTGCTTCATTGTATTCAGTCATCCAGGATCCCTGCAAAATATTTATTTTGGATAGTCCTTATATCCAATTCCTCTTTTTATCAATAGAACAATATTTATGGAGGTCAGACTGCCAACTTTGCCAGACAGACGCCCTTTGCATTCAAAAGAAAACATGATTCATCAGAGGATCAGGATTTCAGCTGCAAATTAAACTTCTCTTTGATAGGCTGAAAGATACAAGTCAATAAAGGAAAGTTCTTGATAGCTGGAAAGGAATGTACACTTTGGGGCTGCCAGTATTTAGTCCTGATCACTAATATCTTAACTGATGGAAGAGATTTTCTTTGCTTTATCTAATTATATCCCAGAGGCAATATTTGAAAGAAATTGAAAGATACTTTTAACTGCTTGTGCTGTGTAAAGGTCTTGGCAATATTTTGGTTAGCTCTTTTAGAGCACAGATACCTTTTAATGTGCTTGCATAGCATGTAGCACAAGAGTGCTCTCGTCCAAACCTAAAGTTCCCCAGATAGCACATATAATTAGTATTAAGCATTGTAAAATCTATAATAGCAACAACAAAAGCAGTGATAAGCTTACAGACTTATGGCTTGTTATCTTTCATTGCAACTGCACAAGCCTGACGCACATATAATATACACATAACATACATGCAATAGCCACAATGTCTAGCACAATAGGAAGAAAGTTTTATGCTAGGAAAAGATACAGTAAGATTTAGTGACCTTGTTTTTCAGAGCTGTTTCTCCTGGACTTTATTGCAGATATCCTGGAGATATCGCACAAAGTTATTTCTTTTCTTTACCAACATAGTACCATTAAAAATATGCAATGTATTTTTCATCATGTACCTTTTCCATGATAATTAAACATCACAATCCTACCTTGCAACTAATTGCAATGGTCTTATTATTTTTGGGTTTGCCTGATTATGATTTCAAACTAATGATCATTAGTAATAATAACAGTCTTATACTCTTTTATCATGCCTTACATCTGTGGGACTCAGTGTTAAGCATTACTGTGTTCATTACACCAGTGCTTACATTGAGTCACAGAGGTTAATTAACTTATTAAAGATCTCAAAACACGTCAGTGGCAAAATCAGGAATAACATCAGTCAGGCCTGAGCTCTGCCTTCCCTGCACTTGATACGTTGGCAGGTCTAAGTAGAAGGTTAGCCAGACTGCACTAAAGGCTGGTCGTCGCTCAAAGCTGGACTTATTTAGGAGAGGCTTATTTGCATGGGAAGGGAAGGAGAGGGTAATTTCATTGCTCAAATGAAGCTGAACGTGGAACCAATGGAAAGAAAAGCGCCTGCATATCTGAATCATACTGCTTGAAGGCACTGGGTGTTGCAGGGGATTGGGAGGATTTAAGGGAGCTCAGACGGTTGCATTTGCTAAACCATTTCAAAAGTTATGCAAATGAAATGCAAATTTACCAAGCAGTGCAAAATCAGACCCAAGGATATTTTGTTAATTGAACTGATCTGCTTTATAGAGAATGTAGGAATAGAATAGCTCTTAAAAAACATGTGAATCTACCTCCTGCCTCAGATGAGACTGTAACTTTGGACCTTGTCTTAGCAGTGAATGACTGCTTGGTCAAATACACAGCTTGATAAATTACTTTGTCGCAGAGATCAAGAAAACTAGGAAATGCTAAAATCCGATTTCTGTAGAAAAACATATTTTCTGTGTCTCTCCTCTACCACCTTCCTGCTGTTTAACAATAGAGCCTTTGACAAAAGCTGTTAATACTGTTTCATATTCTCATGGGATGGAGACTGGCATCAGTGAATTTAAATTGGTATTTTATGCTGATGTTATATTAATATGTATGACCTAGAAGGGACTTCAGCTTTTATTACAGTTTGGATCATTACTAATTTTGGCAAATTTTCTGGTTTTAAATGAGCTATAATAAATTTGAAGCCACGGTTCTGCACAGACCAGATAACACACTTGCCCTCAGAGTTTTGCATTTAAGCAGAGGTAGTAAGTTCTCCCAGACCTTGGCTTACCCTGCCTCTATTAAAACAAACAAACAAACAAAAGAAAATCCTTATAGCAAAATATCAGATTAATATAAAATGGTTTGCAGTGCCTTGATCCATTTTAAAGCATAACTGAGGGCCAAATCCAGTTTATCTCACATGGTGGAGAGCCCCTTAGAAGTTAATAGCAGACTCTTATGCTAAATTATATGTTATTGATCTGACTCTTCTGTGATACTAGCAGAAGGTAATGCACATTATACAGCTGGAGGGTGATGAGAGGCAATGACATAAAATATATTTGTATGTGTTACGTGGGACATTACTCCAAAGTATGAGGAGAAAAGCACACTCATCCCTTCCAAAAGCACATCTGATTTTGAGCAATCTTACCTCCTCCTGACATTGCTGTCTGAATGCTCAGCATTGCTGAAACTCAGGCTTCTTTCCTGAAAAGCCCTGTTGGTTAAAAGAGCAGTGATGAAGCAATAGAGCAGGCAGGATCTGTATTAACACTCTGACAAAACACACCAAAGCAAGACTGTCAGGCTGTGCACGTCAGGCCTCAGTGTAGGAGGAGGTAGTCATTAGAAAGATTCCTACACCAAATTAATGTTCGTGAATTTGTACTGATAGCTAGCTTAGGGACAGGCATATTTAACTTGTCCAAATCTGCTCTACTGGGGTCATCTTAGATCTTACAGGTCATGGTCTCACACAAAAGCATGAGTAGACATTGTTGGTCAAATCCAAAATACTGTTTTGTCAAACTGTTTGACCTTCAGAAGATTAATTTGTTTTCCTTTCCATTTTGGCCTTATTAAGATGAGAGTTTTAAAATTATGAAGAAAAAATAATTGCTAATTTGGCACTTTTGGCATTTCCTGAAACAGGAGAAAGTGGCATTTTTTGTGGCTGTTCTCCAGGAGGTGTTCAGCTGGACTACACTCCCCCAAGCATAGTCACAATTTCAGGTCTTTTTCTGCATAAATTTCTCAGTTGTATTAAACACATTTCTCAGTTTGGTCCCCTGAGAAAATGATGTGCATCCTTGGCCTTCTCCACACACACAGGCTCAAGCATGTGCATGGCAGTTTGTGTCTTCTTAATTCCATTTGAGCTGTTAATTCATATTGGCCAAACATGACAAATGTATGGGAGAAAAGCTAGAAGGTAGATTAAAAATGGTTAACCAATGGAGAAGAGACCCTTTCCTGGGCTCTTCCTACTGAAGGATACTACAGCATGAACTCCACTTTTATTGGAAATAAAAAATCCAGTAACCAGGCATAACTCACAGGAAAAAACATCTTTAATTAATTCCAACAAGGTTTCCTAACTAATTTGGAGAGGTCACCTGCTGAGTAGGGTACCAGGACGCCTCTATTCTTTCCTCTGAGATCTCCCACACAGACTCATGTGTGGCATTTCCCTCGCCCAGAGAGACTGGGAAGGGGAGAGTGAAAAAAGTTGTGGAGCTGCTGGGACTGATTTAAGATGATGATGATTTTATGTTTACTCCTGGAGCAATCAATTTTATGTATTTTTTAATTTAGGCACATTAATAAGTAATTTAGGATTCTGGCAGCTGGAGAAAAAATATAACAAAATAGATCAAGAGCCGGAAAAAATACAAAATCTAAGTGTACTTTCTCACTGCTCACAATAATTGCCTCTATGTTATGCTGGATTTACTACCATAAATTGTTTATGCTCAATTGCATGTTTTTTTCATATTTTTTCTACCATCAAATAAGAAGACATGCAATTAATAGTTTAAATCTCTAATGGCAAAAGTGAAGCGTGTCTAGTAACCATGCCCTCTTGAGCACTAAACTATTCCATTAAGTGGGGAAATCTTTCCCTTTTTAAAAGTGCATTATTTCTGTTAACAAGCTGGCTCTCAAGGGGACTGGCTTGGAGTTGGTTGAATATTTGGAGTATCTCATATTCCAGGTGTGGGCAACACTCAGAAAGGAAAGTGTTCCTTGATCATTTTTATTTAATATATTTTATAAGGATGTGGAGACAAGGCAGTGGTTGAACAGGACGCTCTGAAGCCAGCGTTTCAAAGTGCATGAAGGACAGTGAGGGTAACAAAGAAACACATGAAAGCAGCACATGTGTATCCTGATATGCTCATCTTAAAACCTATATGAACACTGGAATCATCACCTTTTGTTTCCACTTTTTGTCTATTTTTTTCATGTTTCCCAACTGTTTTCTTGTCCTGTATATGTTAGGAGATTATGAACATGAAAATAGTGCACAGATTCATGCATTCTCATTAACTAATTATATTTTAGCAATCTTTAAAAAATGGCTTCTTTCTTTCTTTTTGTCCTTTTTTAACTTACTAATAGCTTTCTCTAGTCCATGGCAGGTTAAAATGAACATAGGAATCGTAATTCCCTGCACACATTTCTCAGGCTGCTTGCCCAGCTGAGACTAAGGCAGCCACACTCTGGTGGCAAAGATATTTAAATTTAATTTCAAAGGCTTAAATTCAAGGATTTACATGAGAGTTCTGAAAATCCTTCCACGTAATTCCCACATCTTTTCTTTTATATTTTGTCACATTTCAATTCAAGCATTTCCTACATGGCTGTGAACACACACTTTTTCTCCTTTTCAGGTAGATGTGCAAGTTACTACTACCAAATTTACAAGTGAAGGAGGTTTTCTAGCCACTGCACAAGGTAACACTGGCAAGAGACACACAAGAGCGAGCCAGGAAGGTGGTAACACCTTGCAGCATTTTGTCATGGATGCCAAAGCATTCACTGAGTTATGCTGAGTTTAGAAAGTTTAGAAACTCCGCTTCTGAGTTTATGGCATATCTGGTTTTGCTAATGTTAGGTAAAGTGGCTGTTTTTCCATCTTTGATTTTTGAGCTCATATAGCGCTTTGAAAGGAAGCTCTAGGGACTCACACCGCATATGAATTTATTGGTTGACCAAGTACTGGCTATGCAAGGACTTGACCCTTGTCTGGAGAGATGCTCTCTCGCGGTGGGAAGGTAAATACTTCCCGAAACGTGTGTGGCTCTGTCAGGTCACTGCATTTTGGGTTTTCTTTTTAAACAAAGTGAAAAATCATCCACTTAGATGTTTTCGTGAGCTAACGGGTGCTAAGAGCACCTGGTGCTGAAAGCTGCTGGTGTCTGCGGAGCCTTACGGGGCAGCTCTGCGTTACGAGGAGGCGTCTGCAGCAGGGGAGCGCGTCGTGGGGCGGCTCTGCGGGCACGACTTTAGGCCCTGGGATTCCCGGGGCTGGCGGGGGTTCGGCAGCAAGGACGGACGCCTGCCCCGCAGGAATGTCTCACCGGCCCCGACACGTGGCGGGTTAACACGCTGGCAGGCCCCTGCGCCCTCAGTCTGGCTCTCACCTCTTCTTCCCCCTTTCTTCCTTTCCTGACATGGTAAGATTCACTGAAGAGTAGCCAAACAAGAGGGAAAAAAAGACTTAAATAAACATCTGCCCACATCACCTGTGTGCTTCTTGGGTCAGAACACTGCCCCATGCTTTTCTTTTTGCTTTCCCGTGTTTCAGTTATTACCTTCTCTCACTACTGGCTTTCCTGACCATCCAGCACTTTTCAGGGAAGGCCAGAGGCATTACACAGAACTGGAATTACAGTCTTGCCTTGTCAGCATCTTCCTGAAGAAAAAGGGAAATCCCAAGGCCCTGCTCCATCACAGACTTCCAGCTCATGCAAGCTAACAGGACCCAGACCCTAAGAGACCCCAGCTCTTCATCTATTCAGCACTGATCATGGTGCTCCCCTGTCCCATGCGGGATGGAAAAGGCATCCTCCAGTACCCATACCTATCTATAGATTTTGTATCTCAGGACTTCGTACAAAAATGCAGTACTCAAAAACAACTGCTCAGCTACTAAGTCTTTAAATTCCTTAATTCCCGGTGGTCAAGTTCCTCAAACGCCTAATGCTCAGAAGCACTTGGCCGTTGTAGCACTGGGCAGCTTCACTCTTGGATCTTGCACCTCTCACCGTGGCTTTCCCTTCCTCCCTGCTTGCGCAAGGCCCCGTCCTCGGGGGTGAACTCAGGACACATCTCCTGGGTTTGGCTTCACAACAGACACTCGGGTGTGCTTTTGCCCATGGCTTGTGTTGAAAGGGACAGGCTTTTATTCGGGCTGCCCTAAGGACTCGTGCCTTTGCGCCCTGGTGTGGCTAGAGACGTGGGTTGTACATGGATGTAAACGGAACACTGTAGCATTAGCAGCAAGTGCAAAGTAGCTCTGTGACTTGCTTACGGCTATTCAGTGCCTAAGAGAGGCAACTTTAACATCCAGACCTCCCACCTTTAAGACTTGTTCTCATTTTTCCAGAGGTCTAGGTTGATTAGTGACACGTTTGATGTCTGATATAACTAAATAGGGACTGTGCTGTGTCTTTGTGCCAATGAACAATAAAGATCACAACCATTCTCTCTGTGTAAACTATTTTGCTGAATGTCTGCAGTTTTCTGGAAGCTTCTTTCCTTAAATGCATTAAAATCCTTGCTCAGGCTTCCAAAAATAACTGTGAGCTTTCAGGCTTTTTCTACCTGTTCATCTTAGGAACACTGCCTTAAGCTCTCAATATGCTGCAGTGCAGAAAATTGCTTTCTGAGCAGAAAATAAAGAAAATAATGCCTTCAGAGGTGTCTCTGTATAAGGAAATGTGAATTATATGGATTCACTTAATGCTTATAATTTGTTCTCTAAAGTCCAATGGTGCTCATTCCTTCTGAACTCCTGAGGATAACAAGTTTTAATAACAAACAGTCAGGTCTAAATTCTGATCTCAGTTAAAGTGATGTAACTGCATGGTCCTGGCTCTAACACAGTTACAGGTTTTTATTAGCGTGACAGGGAAAAGAATCTTCCTTTGAAATCCCACAGATGAATAATGCTGTGAAATGATTATGAAAATGAGGAGTGGAAGAGGAGGTAAAAATATATGCTTTATTCTTCCATATGTGAGTTGAACGTTCATGGGATTTTTCTCACAGACTTCAGTGGAACCGGAATTCCTCCTAAAGGCTCCCTATTTATTTGCCATATTTCAGAGCAACAATTCTCATCCTGGGATTATTCATCAGAAGATTTGGAAACAGCTGTACAGTTCATACTTTAAACTGCAGATCCTCTTAGGATGTGCAGAGATAACCCTTGATTTTCCTCTTGAACTAGTTCCCCCTCCTGTTTCTTTGATGAGCATGGCCAGGCCTCGCACACTGAAAAACAACCCCCTCAGCTACAGTTCCCCCCAAATCCTTTCTCAAAGCCTGTGTGTGCACATATGTGTGAGTCTATGTGAGCGTGACACAGAAAGTGGGTGCATTTCTATATTAAGTGACTTTTGTTGCTTTACGACATAGAACAAAAGGGGAAAAGATGCTGGAAGATCTTGAATATGCTGAGAGTTAAAAGAGACTGGAAGAGAGGCACATCTGTTATTAAGTTATTTGTAGATCCTGAAACCGGAACCATGGCTTGTCTTGGAGACGAGCCATTCCGGAGCGTTCATTTTCTCCATTACTGGGTGCAGTCCCAGTGCCGGAGCTGCGCAGAGCTGTAGCAGCCATGGGCAATGTCCTTGCTGTTCCTGCGCCCTCTTCCACTAAATCTGCATTTTGCTCCTTTACTGTCATGCTGCAGCCATGCCTGGAATGGCAGGACGAGACCTGCAGGTTTAGACGTTGACACCTCAGAGGATCACACAGGGATACAACAGAGTGATCGCTCTGAGGAAAACTCAGCATGATGATTGCCTGATTTCCTAATTATATAGGAACTAATCTGACAATTAGGAATAATCCCATGTAAGCACATCAGTAATGTTTGAATTTATCCATATTTGTCCATTGCCGTGGATGTCTGATACGCATGTACACACATAGCTGCTGTTTTCACATGAGTTCTGTACAAGAGTCTGCATTGCAGGTTCCTGCACTGCAAAAATACTTTTCCTATAAACTCAGTCGCCTGTGTTACCCTGACACCTTTGCAAAGGCACATCATGTGTTATTCCAGCAACAACAACAAAAAGAAATAGAAAAAAGGCAGGACTATTTCAAGCAATCTTGCCAGCACACTGACATTTCATTAAGGATTATGCATGATCCTAAAAAGGTGCCTACCATGGGATTCCCAAACTTTATCTAAGCAACTAGATTAAAAAAATCTAAAAGCTCGGAGTTTTCTCTCAGATTATAAACCTCTGGACCACATCATCCCTTGGCTACATCTGTAATATAAATAAAATAGGCCCAGAACCCCAGAGGGGCTCGTGTTCTTACACCCCAAAGCAGCGTGGTCACGTCAAGGGGGCCTAGGCCCTGCCACTGCTGGCCCCTGCCCGAGCCTTGTTTGGGAGGCTGCTCGTGGGCCGCGAGCAGAACAGTCCCAAACATCCTGCTAGCACTTTAACAGGGTCAGGATCAGTGTTTGGGCTCGCTGCGCCGCTCGGGTTAATTTAGGAGTGTAGATGCTGCCACTTTGTGCAGACCTGAGATGCTGGACCACACGTAAGATGATAAAGAAAATGCATCAGGAATGATATATGGACAGAAGAGAGGGTGTAAATAAATAGTGAGTGCAAACAGTCAAATGCAAAAACGTAGATGAGAAGAATACTTTTTAAAAATCATTTCGTGTAACATTCAGAATGACACTGATTCTATTGGTAAAATTAAAATTGAAAAAAATTTCCATTTAAAATCAATGGAAATACTAGATAATTAGAAACATTAAAAATAGTGTAATGATTTACTTGGGATATCATGAGGTGACCTTTTCCTTCTCTGAGTGTGAGACAAAGCAGTTCTGATGTGCAGCAAAATGTCTTACGATGTCTTATCATACAGAGTTCCCTCCCCAAGCTGAGGGTCTATACGAGGGTACGGTCTGTTTATTTGTGTTGCACTCATGGTAATCTGAGCAAAAATATGCATTTCTGTGTGGCAAGTCAGAAATGGTAGGTTGCTGGTTCTACTCAGGGCAATATCTGGGTCTGTAGATGTTCCATGTGGCATTGGCAGTTGTTCTGAAATTACGGTTAAAAGCTACTGAAAAATGTTTGTCAAGCAAATTATGGGTAGATGGAACCAAGATCTGCAGTCCCAGGTATGGTCATGGAGCAGGTATGGGCAGGGTTTTCCTGCTTGCTTGAGGAAAAGGGGATGGCTGATTCCCTCGGGGACATTGCCCCCACGTTGCCTTCATTGTCATGGGAAGCACCAGCAGTGGCTTCAAGCCTACCAAGCTCTGCTGAGGACACGCTGCTGGAGGAGCCACGGTTGGATGTAGGGGCTGCAGAACTGCCGAGGAGACACGGGCTCTGCCTCAGCCCTCCTCAGGGCCACAAAACAGCTCCTGATCTGGGTCTGTTTGGTCCGAATCTGCTGGTCTTTCCCAAAGGGCTGGTGCCCGAGGCGATGGAGGGCACTGAGGAAGCCCCTTGGAGGGCTCCAGCCCTTCTGGGAGGCTCTCCAGGGCTGGGGGCAGCAATCTGGCCCCCTGTTTTCAATAGTGAAGCTATGTGGGGAATGTGCGAGGGGTTTCATGTTTCAGAGTGCTGTGGGCTGTGCAGCAAGGCAGGGGCAGGACCCGGGCCGGTTACTGATCCTAACTGCGCATTTGGAGATTCTGCTGTGTTTCAGCTTTCCTTAAAGTGTTGTTTAGACATATGCGGTTGTTTAAGATAGCTCAGCGAGAGCTTCTGCTACCCAGACTGAACTTCCTTTTCAGTTCTGGTGTGGCAGAAAAAATGAAAGACAGTGAGAGAGACCTGTAGGGCCCGGGAGTTCAGCAGAGCTTCCCGCGTGCCCCTGCCCACCGCAGCGCAGCAGAGCCACGCACAGGGCAGCCCCTGGGAGCCAGGCTGAGCACGTGGGCGCGCACACCGTGCTCACCTGCACGCACCCTGCTCGTGGGGCGCACGCCACAGCAGCGCAGCCTCGAGTGATGCTGCTTCCTGGCCCTCCTGACAGCTGCCTACCCCAACCTGCAACACCCCGGTGTTCCATAACCACCCAGCCTGCAACACCCTGGCACTCAGTAACCACCCAACCTCTGCATTCAATATCCCCCCAACCTGCAATACGCCGGTGTTCAATAACCACCCAACGTGCAACACCTGGACACTCAATGACCCCCCAAGCCTCCACGCCCCGCGGGCCGG
>PTEX01000040.1:3200894-3253288 GCA_003342815.1 Eudromia elegans
CCCCCGGCACCCGCACCGGCAGTGGCACCCGCACCGGCAGCGGCAGCCGCACCGGCAGCGCGGGGCGGCCCCGAGCCCGCGGCCGCGCCGCGCTGGAGCCCCAGGGAGCGGTCGCTGCTGGCGCAGCTGTCGGCGCTGCAGAGCGAGGTGCAGCTCACGGCGCGGCGCTGCCAGGCCAAGTTCGGCCGCTACATGAGCCACATCAGCAGCATCACCCGGAGCCTGGCGGGCGCGCAGCCCGGCAAGGTGAGCAGGCCCGCGCCGAGCCCCGCTGCGCGCCCCTCCCCGCCTCGTCGGGGCGGCGGCAGAGCCGGGCTGGCGGCGGGTGGCCGGGCGAGCGCTGCGCAGCGGCGCGGGGGGACGGGGCTCCGCGCTGGGCACGGGGTTCCTCGAGGCGGGTGTCGCGGTGCTGACTTCTGTGTGAGCAGCTCTGGAGCTGCCTGGGAAGATGGAAGAATCCTTTGGAGCAAAACACCCCCAGAAAGTTGGGCAACTTGCGAAAAGTCTCTCGCGTTTGGGGGAATGAAACAGCAGCTGCCAGCACTGACAGCAGAGACCGTGCAGCGCTGCTGCCTTCTACGGAGTGCAGTGGCGCTGCTGAGATGGGGACTTGTGTCCTTCGGCCCGGAGCAGCCCCGCGCGTCCCGGTCAGCTGGCTCCGCGCGCTCTGGGGGCTTTGCCGTCACGTCCTTGGATGTGCGGGGTCTGGCGCTCCTGGTTGGTGAGGGCTGATTTAATACCAGTTAAGCTCTACTTGGGATATTTTCTCCCTCCATTTTTTTGTATACCTTTGGGAAGCAAAACCTCTTTTATAGACCCCTGGGAAGCAGGAGGGAAGGATGTGAGCAGCCAGCTTGTTGCTGAAGTTCAGCGACGTGCTGAGCATCCACCGCTGCACGTGAATGGGGAGAGGGTCATTGAAAGAGTCCCTGGTGGCGGCTGCTGGTGGCACTGAGACACTTTGTGCTTGGAGACTTTGACACTTCATTTTTTCCTCCCTTTTTGTGCCCAACTTCCTTTGGGCAGCTAATCCCCGAGGTGCAGGGTGTTGGCTGGAGGGGCGCTCCTGCGGCTGCATCCCTTGGAGGAGGCGATAAGGTCTTAGGATGGAGGCCAGCAGGGATGCCGGGGATGTGTGGGATGGGCGAGGAAAGCAGGGCCAGCGGCAGGGAGAGGAGAGATGTGGCTTTTCCGAGGGGAACTGGCACGTTGGTGCGGTGCCTGGCCCGAGGGCACATCCTTGGGCAGCGCTGGAGTACGTGCCATGGCTGGACACCACCAGCAGATGCTGCTCTATGTTCTGCCTCGCAGAAATGCCTTTTGCAGGAGGCCAGGCTAACGAGCAAAGCAGGTGTTGGGAGGAAAAGCCATCCATAAAGTGGGAAAGTACTGCATTAAAACTAACCGTATTGTGCTGCAATAAAGCACGTCACTGTCACAGTTAATAAAGTGTAGACTTTGACATCATGTGATATATTTTGAATGTTTGGACATGTATAATATATTTAGGTGTCAGATTTGCATTAATCAACCAATTTAGGCAGAATGGCAAACACAGATGCCTTACTGTACTGGGTGAATACTTTTTTCTTGGTGAGGATTGTGCTTCCTGAAATGTGACTATTTTTATATATGAACAATTTGAGGAAACTAACTCTACTCAAGCCTTCAGGTTGTGTTTCAGTTTTATTACTTAGAAAATTATTTATCTGTTCTGTAGGAGTGGTGTCTTTCCCTTTATTTATTTAATTAATTTTGATTGCATCACTAGTTTTGATTGTTTGCTGTATATTTTGAACTTTACCTAAAAAAATATTGTTTGCAGAGATATTTTCTGAACTCTTTCTATTTGGAACAGAAGTAAAACATTGGGATAAAGAGTTGGGTTTCATTCTTTGTATTTTTCTTACAAGCTGCAATGAAACCTGTATGGATATGGCTTTTAGGTCTGGAAATTACAAAGTTGAGGGTTTCACCTGTGTGCTTGATGTGTTAAGTGTTAATGCACATAGAGGTTATTTTATTTTATTTTTTGTAGAGACCAACAGATATTTGGAGCTCCTCAGTGGTGCTGAGCAATCCTGCCAGTAAAAGCAGGCTTTTTTTTTTCTTAATCAACACTTAAAATAATCTGTCACTCTAGCTACCTGTTACATTTCAGTGACACATATCTATTTACTTGTTTGTTTTCCAGCACAAAGTCTTTGCTATTAGTTTTTCAGTTTTCTTTTGCACCTTAGCGTACATAAGTGTTTTAATGATTTCACTTAAGCTGTTCTTCTTTGAAGCAATGCTCTTTAATAGTATTTGACCTCTTTTTGTTTTTTAAGGGAGGAGAACCAAAACCTTTAACAATCATGCTGCACAGAGAAAATGATACTTTGGGATTCAATATCATAGGAGGACGACCCAACCAGGTAAAAAGAAAAGTAGATCTAGTTTACTTTTTAACCACATTTTCTGTTATAGTGTATATTAGTAGCAAAAGAGTTCCTCTGGATGAAGGTAGGTGTTGAATCAGCACCACAGGCTGAAGAACTGCATATTATCAGGTATAACTAGATTTATCATTTGAAGACCTAATCCTGTGAGGACCCCTTTTCATGAAAGGGGTCCCCCTTGTTTCTGCTATAAAACTTCACACTCATCTGCACTGTGTTCCCATGAGTAAGATGTGTTCATGCAAATGGCTCAATGGAAATCTCTGGGACTGAGTTGCGGGATTGAGCCCTTGGACCTTTGGAAACTGCTTGCAATGCCTTTTTTTTTTTTCTTTTTTTTTCTTTTTAAGGACAGATGAAAATTTGATCTGTAGCTGAGATAGTTTGAGCACTTGTCCTGCTCTAATATGTCTGCTTTCAATTTTTATTCCTTTGTAATCTGAAATACATTTTTCATTGATCTTGTATCTTAAATTAATCTAGCCTCACAAATCATCAGTCTAGCTTTAGAAGGCTTATTAAAAGTCCTAGAATATGCATTGGAATATGCATTTTTGTCTCTCTCCTTCTAAAAGTAGCAGTCAGGACTGCTATTACTTATGAAGAATAAAGAAACCTGTTAAACTGGAAAATTAATAGTTGATTAGAATGTTTGGTAATAATTATGTACTGATCAGTTGTTTTTATTTTGAGTTGGAGAGCTGTAACCTCCTGCTATTACTGGGGAAGGGAATGGGCCCCTATGTATTAGTTTTGCAATGCTCAAAAGCTATATTTATATATAAGCTTTATATATATATATTTATATACGCTATATATATATTTACATAGCTCTAAAGCTGTATTTAGCGGTGCCAAATAGTCTGTTCCCATTAGCACTAAGGCCAAAGAAGTTTACTGTCTGCCATGCAGAATTGCTGCTCCTTGTGGGGAAATAAGAACAGCAGTTATCAGATGCATATTTTAGGAAATCCAAACCAAGAGTTTTATAGATTTTCTAGAGGAAAGATGAAAAAGCAGGAGACTATAGGATAAAATACACACACTTTAAATATTCATACGTTGAATCTGCTAGTAGTGAAGTTCAAACAATAATCTGGATTGAGGAGTGACTTCTGTTATTTACCTCTGTGGGAAAAATGCTGGACTTTTTCAGGGGAAAGGGAATATGGTGCTCCCTTAATTTGGGGGGGATGTCATTTGTGCTAATTTGAAGTTTTACCTGCAGCTCAATGTATACTGGAAGCATCTTGGTATTACAAACTATGAGGCTTTGTGAGTATTTTGGAAGTTCAAAGAGTAACTCAGAATTGTGTGGAGGTTCTTAGCACTCTTCCTGGAGGGAACTGCTCTGCTCCAGAGCAGGAGACGCTCATGGCCCACCACTGACCAGCACTAATAGCTGAGGAGGAGGAAGATGCTGAGCTGTGAGACAGAGCTGAGTCTTGGGGCTTTTTGAGTCCTTGAATTCACAAACTCAGTTTCGTGGTGTTTTATTCTTGTTGTGAAAAGCACCACAGTTCTTTGATTGGTAGTTCCTAGATAATCAGTACAAGGTCTCATCTAATGCTCAGAGCCAAAGGAAAGAACAGGAAAAAAACTCCTTTTTTTGGTCTTCTTGGATTTAGATTAATGACTATTAGGCTTCTTTTATCACAGTTGCATTTGTCACTGCTCAAATGAGTGGAGATCTGTTTGTTTGCCATTTCAAAATATTTCTGGAGCCACTAATCAGTTGTTTTGGTTCTTGTCTGGCAATTATATGCCTCTGTGACAAAGGAAAACAAGAGGAGTTTACAACATCAGAATCTGAAACTGAAGTCTGTCTGGTGTGAGCATTTGGCCTACATGGTAAAGCAGTTTTCTTAGTGGCTGCTGTTTGTGTTATATTTTTATCATTTTCTTAATAGAAAAATGAATAAAATGGTTTCTCCCTGAGAGCATAGAACCTCTTGCTAGAAATCTGTACACAGACACACACAAGTTGCAGTGCTGAATGGCGATTCACTGGTTGTAGAAGGAAAATGAGCATCATATAAATTTCTATGCAAAGCCTAAAAGATCTGAAAAAAATATATCTATATGGGTTATTATTTTGACATTATTTAAAACTCCATGTTGGACATTTGAGATTACACTCTATCATGCGATGAAATAATTTTAGCATGTGTAGCAACATCAGATATATCATTCTAGCTGTGGTAGATACATTATGAGCTTCAAATTTGGCCTTTATGTGGGCTCTGCTTAGAAAGGTGTAAAGGTAACGGGAAGTGGGTTCTCTCTCTGTCCATAGCTGATCTTTATAGATTTCACAGTTGAGCAAACTCTCAATCTCCCATGTGAATAAGATTTATGAGGCCAACCAATTCCAACCAAATCCTGTCACTGTTCCATGTTGCCAACTAAGGACATTTTATTTTCAAATCTAGGAAAAAGTTTGCAAGCAACACTACTGCAGGATCACTTTCCTTTCTGAGAGGATCCTTGGATTTCCATTCTTATGACTGTCTTTCTCTGGACATTTACATAATGCATAGTATCTGCTGTGAACTTTGAGGTCTGTTTTAAATATTTTAACAAGGATCTGGTTACCATTGCACCTCATGTCTCATCTGGACTAAAATAACCAGAAGTAAACGGATAATCTTGTCAAAAATGCCAGAATAGTTCATTAATTCTATCCTTTTGATTAATGACTATTTTGTTTTAAGCAAGTTTAAAAAAAAAATCCCAAGGAGTTTAATCCTCAGCTAAAAAAGCTAACCACATATTTCAGGTGGATTTGCATTTTTCGTTGCTGCTGATTTTAGAACCATCTCATTTCTTACACTAATGTGGCCCTTTTTGCAACTTCCATATTGCCTGGTACAGAACAATCAGGAGGAATCTTCTGCTGAGGGAATTTATGTGTCAAAAATTTTGGAAAATGGACCTGCAGACAAAGCAGAAGGCCTGAAAATTCATGACAAGATTATTGAGGTAAGAAATGAAACAATGCATTACTCTGTGGTATTGTCAGCTTAATCATCCATTTGATGTTTTTTACACTAAATCTGTTGTAATTTGCCTCTTTTGGTGTGTGTGACCATCATTCTTATACAATTAACTGCTCAAACATTTGTCAGTTGTGAAGGTACTTTATGTCCTTTTTTTTCCTTAGCAATTTATAAGTGTGTTGGTCTCAGGTTAAGGTAGTTTTATCAATGCAAACTATAGACACTGAACTAGCAGTCAATAGAGGTATTTTGTTTTGTTGATCTAAGAAAAAAGCAAATGACTCTATGTAAATTCACAGGTTTAATGTGGAGTTGGTGTCCTGTGTTGGGGCTATTACTGTTGTGATTTTGGGATGCTTATGGAGGTGGTGCTGACGAGCAACGCTGTGAAAATTCCTAACCAACTACAGGCTGTTCTCTTTCCTGTCACATCAGATGTGGATCATCTGTTGTATTCACCAGGATCAACACAACTCTTTCCCCCATCATGTATTGCACTAACATGGAAATACGAACATCTATTCGTGTTTTGTGAGCATCTTTTCCCATAGAAGAAAATAATTATCATCAAAAAAAACTCTGAAAAGAAGTTGGCTTCTCTCTTCTGTCATTCAGTGGCCTGATATAGATGGGTATTTTAGGAGACCGTTTTTTAGTAATGAAAACCTGATGTGTGGAGATCATCTGATTGCTTCAACCAGTTGTTTGGCAGTGAGATGCTCTGATGCTCTGGGTATTCTTTCTAGCAGGGTGTCACTAACGGGATAATGGACAGAAATATCGCGTTAAATCAGGAGAAAATCTGTTCTCAAGGCATGTTGCTAAATAAAGAAGGTAATTTGTTTCAGTGCTTTATCAGAGGTGTAACAAATGCTAGCTGCATGGGGCTGGCGAGAGTGACTTGTGCACTTTTCAGGTGACCATCTCACGTGTAAGCCGGTGCAGCAGATGGGTGTCACGGGAGCTTGGCCCTGGCAGCTGCAGTTGTGAACCAAGTCTGGCGGACAGCTATTGCTGCGTTTCTCAATGCTCATTATCCATCGGGGTGCAGCAGCAGCTTTATCAAATATTTGTGATTACATTTGAAAGGGTACTAAGGTGAGAAACTATTTCCTAAGGTATTTATTATAAAAATAGTACAGACATTTGGTAAAAGTGGCCTGAGTGAATATTTTTGAAGTCAGCCCACACAGAGTATGGGCAGTGAGGTCTCTTTGGATAATTAGAAAAAATGTTGGCGTTGATGTGGGCTTTACTGCCAGGTTAGCCAACGTTTTCGTGGGTGACCAGGAACCTGGAAGAGACGCCGGTGGCCTGGCAGGCTGTGCTGGGTCTGCGTGAAAGGCAGCCTGCTCTGGGAGAGGAGAAGGGAGGAGCCGCATGGGTCTCGTATCCCAGCAGGCTGCCAGGAGGCTGCCACTGTTCACTGTTCAGCTGAGGAATACAGGATTTCAGGTCTTCTGGGAGCTTTACACTCATTATTCAATGTTAACTCATCTGTGAGAAAAGACTTGTTTGTTTTTGCTGTGATAAGCTGGATTGGGACAGTGGTGTGCACAAGTCTTTCTTTTGGCACCATGTTCTTTCAGGAAACTCACTGCAAGCCAGAAACAACCATTGGTTGGTCATCAAGGATAAACTCTGTCATGAGTTACTTCTACGTGGCAGGTTCCTCCAGAAGTTGGTGGCTTCTGCCCCTTGGAGATGTTTCCATCTGAAGGATATACCTCCCTAAATTAACATAGCACCAAGTTTGCTCTAGGACTAAATACTGATCAAGTAATGTAGAAAAACATCTTGCAAAATTGGATGTAACATGGCTATTTGTGACACCCAACATAAAGCTTTGTATATGAGTAATCATATAAAGTCACCAGATCTTGTGACATCCAGCATAAAAGCTTTGTACATGGGCAGTCATATAAAGTCACCAGATCTCTGACTTCTGGATGTATCTTTCCCTCTCCCGGATGTTGAAAATGGATTGCAGTTAGCAAGCTGTGTATCATTTCATCTTCACCACACTTCATGCAAATCTTACCTTCTGAGTAAGGTCACTGCTCATCTTTGCCAATGCTAATAGACTTCTCAAGATGGAGTGTAAAACAGAGCTATGATCCTTAGCAATGTTGTTACTCCACAGAAATGCCCCGTTGCCTCATCTATGTATGTATGTATATATGTATATGTGTATATAAATATATATAGGTATAGTTATGAGCAGTGGCACTGGAACTGGCACATTCTGCATAGAGGAAAATTGAAGTCAGTTCAGCTTTCATATGCAAGTGGGCAGAGCTCCGACTACACTAATATCCTGTGGGTAGTTATTAGCTAATGCCTTTGGAAGAGTGTTGGAAAAGTGCAAGCAATGGGTGGTGATGCTTTCCTTGGGAAGCCTACAGTGATGAGGAAGGTTATATACAGAACTAGTTCTTTAAAATGTTATTTTTTTATTATTTTTAGGTGTAATATTATATTTTACAGGAATCTATATATCATCTCCTCTAGTTTAAGCCCAGCTTTTGGAAAAAGTGGTGACTTCATTTTTCAAGTTCTCTTTTGCTGTGTAAGTCATAGTGTCACGCAAAATACGACTGTGCTACCACAGTGAGATATGCTGGTAAAGCACATGACCAAGACAGAATTTTAAAATTTTTAATCCAGATATCCAGATGGAATGTATGAATTTGTTTCAAAAACAACCAAAAAAGGCAGTGTTTGATCAATTTGAGGAAAAAGAGCTACTGTTAATTCATATAGAAAGCAGAACTCTAAACTCGCGGCTGAACTTTCTGTAGCAAGTTTGCCAAAAAGACAAAACAGCCATGAAAATCTTGTGTGTATTTAAGAGTCTTAGACTGAAGATCAAATATTCATAAGAAGAAATACAAGCATATCATCATCTGGAAACCAGGTATTTTTCCGCTGCTTGCTCTGTATGGCAGAGGCTTCTGTTATTTTCCTCTCAAATGAAATGAGAATAGTGGCCTTTTTGCATTTCAGTCAGTTGATTCTCATTAATTTGGTGGCTGAGAAACTGACATGATGGAGAAGAGGAGAAAACATTTTTAGTCTTGGGTCTTTAAGTCTTTTTGAAAAAGGAGATGGGTGCATATGTATTACGACTATGTATTTTGTTTATGCAGTCTGAGCTCCATAAGTGTATAATAAATTAGGCTTCATCTCCTATTCCATGTTCCCCTTTGTTCTTTTCACTTTTTTTGGAGAGTACACACACAAGGGCTTTCAAGCTCATGTCAGCAAAGCCAGTTTCAATAAAGACAGAAAGTCTTGAGGCTTATACTGGCAGGAGGAACGTACATCTGCAAAGCGCCTACACAGAAACTCTTTAACTATTGCCAGACTGCTGACTTTGCTGTGTGTCAGCCCTGTGATGTTTTATCTGCTGCATGTTTCCGTCATTACGCTCGCTGTGTTGCTCAAGCGAAATCTTTGATAGTCGTCATGTTTGTTTAGCTGAGAAGCTCCGCTGTCAGATGATGGCGGTACAAGTTGTGAGCTTAAAAACTGTCTTGCTGGGATCAGAGCTAGTGGATTTGGGACGGCTTGGAATCAAAGCTGCACGTGATGTGAGCAGTGAGATCCGGGTGGTCGCTCAAGGAGACTTTGTGTAGGATGCACAGACAATTTTAGTGGTATGGGTTTATACCTGAATCGTCCCCCAATGGCCATATGCATATTAAGATCTCCTAAATTCGTGTCAAGTTTATAATGTCTGGTACCTGCATTCATTAGACACCTCCTAATTAGTCTGAAAGATCCCTGGCAGAGTAAATTAGTTACACGACAGCATAAAAATGCCCGTAGCCTCTTTTCCCCTCTCCCTCACTTGCAGAGATACAGGTTTGTGGATACCTCAATTATACCAGCTCCCTGAAGAAGCTTTAGGAGTCAGATGGGATATGTTCCTCCTCCTGACAACTTTCTTGCCTAACAGAAAGTGCTAATGCTTCACAGAGAAGCGAGATACATAGATTGCAGCCTCTGCCCTGCCTGAAAAGGGCTGAACTTAAATACCCAGATAATATCCCCTGTTACTAGGGCAGAGGCTATCCCATGTGAGACCAGTCTCCACCCATCCTCCTGAAGCTCAGCTACGTGCCGCCAGGCATTTGGGAGTCGGGATTATCCAATGATAATCTGGTGTGAAGTAAGCCCTGGTGCCAGGGAGCTGGATGGGGAGCACCAGCGCTGCCGGAGGCGAGTGCTGTGCCAGCAAATGGGAGTTCGTCTCTCTCTTGCGTGATGTCAGCTCTGTGCCTTGATCCGATGCTTTCCTGAGAGGCACATTTCTGATTTTGTGGGTCTTGGCTTTGTGGGTAACTAGAGAATGCTCTTGGCTAGCATCTCCTGTGGTCAGGGCTCTCGTCTGGGTAAGAAAAATGTAAGTGTGCAGGTTGAGTAAAGACCAGTAGCTGGGGTTTTCTGCTTCCTTGCATCTGCTTTAGCTCTGATGGTATGTATGTAAAAGCTGGTTACTGCTGCTGGGGTCTTCTGCTGCTCAGAAGACTGTCCAGGCTGGGTTTCACGTAGACAGGGGAGACTTGTGCTTCGTGTGCCTTCTGCACAGGACGCCAGCATCTAGCTTTGGGCACCTGGAATGCCTCAATTTGCCCTTTGTGGTTCAAGTTCCCAAACATCAGTAGTCTGAATTTGACTGGCTTCACCTCTTCAGACATGCCTACGTTCCCCTTTATTCACTGAACTAAAATGCAAATGTTGTGTTTGCGAAACTGGGTTCTGTTCCCTGAGAAAGTAGTTGAAATTACAGCAAAGTGGCGTCTACATTTTGAGACAAGAAGAGACTTCTTGCTTATATGTCAGCTGTATTTTTGTGGCAAGAGATGTTTTAGTAGTCCATTCTCCCATGTGTACAAATATACTTCCGTATTGATGTTGTGTCACACATCTTAATATAATTTCACAAGATATTTTGTGCCCTAAAGAAGAGGCAGAAATTGAACAAAACACGAGCTAAGAGAGAAAGAACTTTGTGTTAACAGGATAATACTTAATAATGACTGAAGGTTTTATGATTGGAAATGTAATATTTGATCCCTTAATTGAAAAGAATATTAAGTTTCTAAATGGGAAAAATACTATTTTGATACTTATGTAAAACAATATCTCATTTTTTTTTTTTTTTTAAATTTGCATTGTAAGCTGAGAAGGTTTTACTTTAGGGCCTCACTGTGGACTTGGCTCTAGAGATGCATGTGTGTGTAGGTTTGTAATCTTGCTTTGTTTTTTTGGGCTTGTTCTCACCGACTACCAAGCATACATGCAAGTAAAATGCTAGGTTGCTTTTTCCTAGCAGAAGGAAGCTTTATTAGGCTTCACTTATCTCGTTCCTTGCGGAAATGCGTGTGCTCACAGTGCCTTTATCTGTGAAAGCTGCAATGCCAAACCTCTGGTCGCAGAGTGGCTGACAGGCAAATGCTCCAGCTGGCTTCTTTGCTGGATTGGTATGTTCAGGAGATAACGGCCGTATCGCCCTCTCCAGCAGGTCTCTTCAGCCAGCGGTTTGTGAGTCATGGTAGTTTTAAGAGAGGCTATGAGCTAGCTGGTGTACTGCACCTTTGCACATGGGGTGCTTCTGTGCAAAGGCTTCCTAGGAGGCAAAGAGGGGGAGATAACTGGGGTCACTGTGGCAATGCACAAGGCAGAAGCTGCAGAAGGAGCAGAATGGGAACACGTCTGAATTGCAACCCAGCTTGACAGGAGTCAGGAGAGCCTGCTGAGTGGAAGTGCTGAACATTACTCTGTAACAAGGGCTTTTAAGGGACTCTGCTGTGTCTTGTCTAGGTAGCTTAGATAAGGTATGAGCAGAGGGATGTGGAAGAGACATTAGGAGCCTGCATGCCTGTGAGTGTGCATAGCCCCTTCTCCTCTTGCTCTCACTGTGGAGAATCTCTGTTTTAGCTGCATCACCATAGGAGCAGAAGAAAGAGAGAGATTAAGAGTCCGTGAGAAGAAGAAAAAGGGTGGATGATGACCATTGCAATTGGAGAGCACAAAGCACCAACCATATTTACACCGGGGTGAGTTCTAATGCCTGCCTATAAATAGGCAGAGTGAGAGAAATGAAAGGCATGTAGAAATAGAGGAACTGAATTGTGAAAGAGGATCATGTAGATACATTTCCATGTGGAACACAGATATGGAGTTAAAGTAGGAGAGAACTAGAGCAAAGCTGTAACTGTACTGTGCTTGCGAAGCGAAGCAGTAGCTAGGTTGGCAAGTTAGCTGTGCTGCTAGGAGGGATTCTGGTTAACCTGTGGAAAAGCTGACTAACCTAAGATCCTGCAAGATCCCAGAGATGCTGTAGCTGCCATGCACCACAGACCCCTAGGCGTTGTGTGGAGGCCCAGTTACACCCAGCTCCTTCATAAAGTGGCTAATCCCAGCCCTGAGGGATAACGTGTCAGAAACTTGGCAAGTTAAAACTCAGCATTTTCTTAAATGCCTTGTTCGAGCTTGCCTTTACTGCATGTCATCTTCTCCATCCTGTTTCTATGCCTTAGCTTTAGATTGAACCTTCTAAAGCAATGCACGTACTTCCATCTCGTTCAGCAGTGCAAGCAATGCAGTTCATATGCAGCTGAGGTAGAAGGTCTGGAGTAAGCTCTTATGTATACGAGGCCTTAGAGGTGCTCGTGAGCACTTTCAGGAATGTACTAAGCAACATGACTAACATGTGTCACATGCTACTTCTTTCATCCCCTTCCCAGGAAGAGAAGGGCATATGCAAAGGAGTGTTTTGTTTAGGAATTTTTCAAATAATTACCTATATACACATTTGCATTTTAGTGTCTGTTTATGTTAGTGAAGACAGGTCATAGAAATATATTTTATATTGGTACTGAATATGATGAGGCTTTGTGATGCAGGCTTTTTTTTTTCCTCTTTTTTTCTTGGACCAAGCCTGAAGAAAGTTCTGTCTTTTCCTCTGAAGAAGTCATATCCCCATATTTGACATTTTGATTATAGCCTTGATGTGGAGCTTTAGTCTTTTAGAGATATGTGTCAGCTGGATAGTCAGTGTGGGGCTGAAATAACATAATCTGGTGAACTTTAGGGGGTGTGAGAAGATGAAAGGCATTTTCTGATAACTTTCCTTAACCTTATCAATTGTGTGAATAGAAAGTTTAAAGCTTCAGACACGATTGCCACATTGTTCAGAGGGGGGCAACTCTTTGAGATTCACATGATGAGGAATAGCTGGAATAAGTAATGGTAAGGCCAGCTGTGAATAGCTCTGATAAAGCTTGAGACCATGCTGAGTTTGTGGCTTAGAAATTAATGAAGCCCGAGGAAGCTGTGCCTCCCACAGCACACATTGCTGGCACCCCAGAAACTTGTGTTTTCAGAAAGTGAAAGAAACTTTTTCAGCATTTCATCAAGGTTGTTCTTTATTGTGGTTGAGACAGCCTCACAGTTAGAGGAGATGACAGCTTCTATATGTTGTGTGAATGCAGTGTTTTATCCTCTTAAGTCACTGAATTGATTGTTGCAATCCAAAGACTATATGCTCCAAGAGCTTTGATCTCCTCTGCCCTTTTCTTAATCAGCTAATTATATTTGTAAGGAGAAGCTAATCACTCGTCTCTATAATCAGAGGCTGAATGGAAAAAAGTCATTAGTGTCTGCCAATGCAGAAATGCTCAGAATGAAGTCATTATTCATGGCTTCACCTAGAAAATTAATAACCTAATTTTTAAGGAGCTGTGAGATGTGGTAATGTGTTGAACTGGGAAATGTTCCTCCTTATAACTGGTGAATAGGGACAGTCAGAAGCGTGTACAGGACTGTACCTTACAAATGCTTTGAAAAATTGAGTAATAATGAAAAACCAATGGTTGTCTGGAAGCCCCACCTCTGAAATGCCAGGTTCTGCAACACTGAAAATCATACAGTAAGGGAAAGTTTCTTGCTAATTGAAAGAGCAGATATGGTCTCTTCAAACCGTCAATAAAGATTATATTAAGTAAAATCAAATATATTAAGCTAACAACATTTGTTCCTAACACATTGACTTTTTAATAAATGTATTTCTTGTCTGTAATTAAAACATAACATAATTGAACAACTTAATTGAAACGCTGCTTCTTAAGAAGTGAGAAATGGCTAAACACGGCCTCTTCATTCAAATAATTTTGGAGGGCATTTTCTTTATGAAATATTGTTGACAAAATAAGTCATTTGCAGTATTTTTTATGTAGCAAATTTTAAATAGTAAATATTACTACAATATGAGGGTGACAGAGCCCTGGAACAGGCTGCCCAGAGAGGCTGTGGAGTCTCCTTCTCTGGAGGAGACTCTGGAGAGTCTCTCAACTCTCTGGAGAGTTCTCAAAACTCACCTGGATGTCACAGAATCACAGAATCTTTAGGGTTGGAAGGGACCTCTAGAGATCATCTAGTCCAACCCACGTGCCACCCTGTGCTGCATGCTCTAGGGGTCCCTGCTGGAGTAGAGGGGTTGGCCTAGATGATCTCTAGACGTCCCTTCCGACCTGAACCATTCTATGACTCTATGATAATTACATTATTTACAGTATGATAATCACTTTTTTGAACAATACTTCTGTCTTCAGGTAGCTAGATTGCTACTTGTGACAGTGAGAGAAAAGAGGAAATTATGGAAAAATATAACTCAGAACTGTTGACAGCCTGTCATTTTGCTTGTGTTTAAATATGAAAACCAAATTAAATATTGCTGCATTCTGCGTGCCTGGAAAAGCTTTGCTTCTTTATGATTGAATAAATTACAAATTTGTGTCGTCTATAAGCAAGTGTTTAATATAGGAGAAGGTCCAGCATAGGTGGATCTACTCTATGATGTTTACTTTCATCTGTCTCCTCCTGATATTTCTTTTGTCTCTTTTATTTGGTGAAAATAGGAGAGACTTGTAGAGAGTAGAGGGATATTTCACTAGATTAGTGGATATATTTGGAAGAAATGAGATTATTGAACAATCTGACTCTTCCTTCTTCAAGTCTGTGTGACTGAAGCCTCGTCTGGTTTTCCAGATCTGCTTCTTTTTCCATGCAACTTATCCTAGACCATCACAGCTCTTATAATATGACATTAGATAAAATGAATTGGGTGTAGCTGAGACCTGTGGAAAATGGGATATGTTATACCACTTTGTGGTGCTGCGTTGCGCCCTGTTTGATTAGTTCTGCAGGGATATTGTTGATTCTAAGCTTTTTGTGATGTGTGTGCAAAGTCTGGCACTTACAGAAGTGCCTTGAAACCTCTATTTCAGGCTGCTACACTGAGCTTCGACTACCTAGGGAAAAAAAGTGCTAACTGGTAGCATGTGAGAGAGGTGCAGAAAATGTCTGGAAAGCTCGGTGCAGAGAAGCAGCTTTCCCTCAGTAAGCTCTGATAGGCAAATGACTGAACTTTCCCTTTTTTGAAAGGGCGTAGCACCAGATGTGATGTACTCCATAACGAACCTTAGGCACCTTAGGCAGTAATAGAAAGTTAAATGAATCCAGTCAGGTATCACTTGATTCAGACATGTACCGTGGATGTGTCAGGATGGAAGCTTTTTTGTGCTCATGACAATATATAAACATATAGCCACCATGATGTGCTGCAGCAGGAGAAGTTACTGGAAAAGCAGTTACCTGCTTAAGGGTGTGTTACACAGGGCAATCCATGGCAGTACAAGCCCGTGAATTTTCAAGGCATTGTCAGGTCATGGAGAGAGGCACTAGCAGCTTTCTTCAGTTGCAGAGGAAGGGAGACTTCCAGTAGGCTGCTTTGGAAAGCAGAGGTGAGGATAGGGACAGTTTAAAATGCCCAGCGTTGGAAGGACCACGCGGCTTAGAATGTACCTGTTTCTGAACACGGTTGTTCCATCTTTACTTTCTTCAAGCACAGCGCTCTAGTGGGTTAATATCTGAAGTCCTTCCGGCGTGTTATTTTAAATGGAAGAGATTTGCTGTCTTGCGTGAATTGGAGCAGCTGGAACCGTACACTTACCTGTTACAGATAGATCGTGTTGGGCTGGTCTTTGGCACATGGCAAGTATGGAGCCATATGGTCGTCATGCCGTCAACAAGCCTCTTCAGCACATACCTGTGCTTAGCCTGGCCTTCTCTGCGTGGTGGCTGCTACTGTCGTCTGGAAGTTCCAAGAGCTTTTCGGGCTCTTCTTGAACGTATTAATTACATTTTTAGTGGTACAACACATAGCAGTCTGGAGCAGAAAGCTGAATCTTCATTTCCCTTCTAGCGGTCAGAGCTGTGATCTAAACTGGACACCATATGCTAGTGCCAGCTGTGTAGCAGCTTCTTCTCACTTGGAATTTTTGTCCCTTGCATTCTGTTTCCTTAATATCTGAATTCTCCAGGTGTTCCCTATGACTGTTTTTAATGTGTTCTAGAATGGGTTAAATGGGAAACTGACTGTTCTGAAAAGCATCTTAGCTGAAGTTTATTTTCAATGGCCGCAAAATGGTGTTAAAAACATGAAACAGTTACTAGTGAATGTAGGAAGACTAAGCAATCTTTCCTTGTGAGCGTGTGAAATAATTTCAAAAAATATCAGCTTTTCATAGTTTTCAAATATTTAAAAATGTTTCACATATTTTTGAATATTTTGGATAAAAGTTACTGATTTTCCTATTTCTCACTTGCATTTTTGAAAAAGAGTAGGTAGAGGTTGACTGAAGAACATTACTGTTCTTTAAAAAAGAATCATTAGAGATTAAAAGTGTGTGTACATACATAATTATATAAAAATGTAGGGGAAAACTCTTCCTACTGGTGTTTTACATGCCTCTTGTTTTGTATTGACCGGCTTTGCTGTCAGATCTGTAGTGGGGCAGTGGGCATTTCCATTCATGAAGGAATCAGAACGGAAAGTCTCAGCACTTTGCCATCCCAAAGCAACCTACCTTCTACCTGGCAACACTATCTCCACTTGTTATAGCCATGTTCTGGAAGGAGAAGTCTAAAATCCACACCAATTGCTAAATAAATTTTGGGTTGTTTCATGTGTACCTGGATGTGAAAGCCTTATAAAAGCTGATTTGGTTTCAAGTAGTGGGGTGGATAGAGTGAAACTTGTGCTAGAATCTCACAAAATTACGGACTAATTATAGATTATATGCACTATAATTGTATAAAATACTTTGCTGCTTTTAATTTTGAATGATTGACTTCTCCCAAATCATATGCTGTATGCTTTACCAGTAAATGCCTCGCCAAAGCTTACATTCCACTTACAGGTCCATAGTTGGACTGGTCTTCAGTGTTAGATTGCTATTAATATTGTTTCTGGTTGAAGTACCCAATTTTGCCTGATGACAAATCCATGTTATTAATTAAGAGAACAATAAAAAGTGATGTTAATGATCCTGTGCCAAACCATCTGTCTAATATTTCCTTTTTTTTTTTTTAGTACTAAGCATATGTTCAGCAGTGTAGAAAAGACTGAAGGAAAGAAATGTCCATCTAAAGATCGTCTCAGAGAACCTAGAGTACACTGAGCATTAAAGATAAGATTCATTTTGCCTAATGTGAAGTGTTTAAGAATTCCCTCATCCTGATAGTATTAAAGATGAGTTAGGCACCTATTTTCAGCAAAGATGACTCTCTCCTTCTGTGATCTGGCAAGAGTTACCAAGAGAAGAGTTTTAACTTGAAATGCTCCAGTAAGCTCTGGCTTCGTAGACACTAACTTTGAATTCACTTAAGCAGGCTGGTTGTGTGTCATATCCGATCTTGTTAATTCCTCTGTCTTTGGGATAGTGAACACAGCTGTTGAAAAATCAACCTGTATCCACTAGGATGATAGTTGTTGTATTACTTTGGTTTAGCTAACTTTGCTTTAGTGGGAGAAATTATATGAACAACCATGACAGCAGAGGGCATTCCCTGGTTTGAATGTTCACTGAGCCTTTTTAGAGTGCTGCAAACTCTGCTGTATTTTGGCAGTGTCTGGAGCAATATGAGTAGCTGTTCTAGGAACTGTAGAGATGAGCTTTAGCAAGTGAAGATACAGATGTTAGCAATGGTACAGAAAGTGGTCATCCAAGCAGCGGAGCAATGCTTCATTTTTTTTTTGTCAGTCCTTGGGGAGACAGAATTTGTTCAAAGAAGCAGTCGGTGCAGAAATTAAGATGCTGTTGGAGTTGTTTTGGCAAGAGAAAAGCATGAATTCTCATTGCTCCAAGTAAGAAATTTTAGTCTGTGCTTGTTGTTTTTGGGTGAAACATTTCCTATTTATAGGCTCTTTTCCTATTTGAGCAGTAAGGCTCTTGGGGAAGGGAATATCTTTTATTAGGAGACAGTATCTTTTGTCAGAGAAACTAAGTTATAAATGGTGGTCAAGCTTTTGGGAAAAAAAGTGTTTATTAAATCTGTCATAGAGGGATGAATATAACTATTAATGTGTATAAATTTCTACTTGAAGTCAATACTGAGAAATTACAAGATGGAGCAATGGCTTTATCCAAAATGCTCTTTTCCTGTTTTTAGAATAAATTCATATAGATACATCAAGGATCCATAATGATTTATAGTTGGACGTTTTTACCCACAATTTCAATAAGAATATTTATTCACTGAATGAAGCATATCGGGTTTTCAGATGCACACATGTGAGATGCATTGATACTGAGGATGTCTCTGTGGGGAGGCATTAAAAGCTGGAGTTGGATGGATATGCTGCCTGTAGAAAAGCCTTGAAAGGTTTTCCTTTTTCTCTCTTTTTTTTTTTTCCTCATGTCTCCATTTGGTGTTTATTGGTCTATGACGGGCTTGTGTCTGTCTCTGAATTTGAAATTTGAGAAGTGGGTGTTTAAATGCTAACAGAGACTCGAACATTTTGTATGTAAGTAGTTGGTTAGCTTTTAGAAGGCCGTGTGTTTCTTCTTAGATCAGATGAGCGCAGATAAGTTTTTCTATCACAAAATATCCTCATTCCACTATAAATTATTAGATACTAAAATGTTTCTGTATCCCTGCTACTAAAGCTGTAGTGAATCATGAAATTATTGCTAATACTGATGAAGTAGCAGTTAAATGCTGCAGTGAAGATCACGAGGACTATAGTTTACGTTTAAAACTCATGTTTATAGTTCAGTGTGGTGGTTTTCAAACACCATTTCAAATCCAGCTTTAAATCCAGAATATAAGGATATTCTTAGAATATTCTTCTGTTTGCAGTATTTCATTTGACATAGTAATCTATTATAGGGCTAGGAGATGAGGCCCAAAGTGGTAGTATAAAAGAAACATCTGAAATTTTATCTTTTAAACACTTTTTGTCTGTCTGTTTTTTTTCCTATTTTTGAATTGTGCACTCTGAATAGCACTTAATTTTCCATTGCAACAATTTTTCGATTTGAGATGTTACATGACTGTTGAGACAAGCTTTTAAGATGTGACTTTAAAAATGTTGTGATTTGTGAGCTGTGTCTTCCTGCATGTAGAAAGCAACTGCCATAGTCTGTGAGGCTCTTGCTTTCCATACGAAAGTTTGGAAGCGATTAAGCAATGGAAGCTGCTGTGAGTCACAAACTAGTCTCTTCTCATGGTCTGAAACCGTAATTTCAGAGGAAGCTTTTTCAGATGCAGATTGTTTCTTTGAATATTGCAATATATCTTTCTGTCTCCAACCATGGTACTTGTACAGTATGTTTGTAATAAGAAACATCATTCATCAAGGTGAAGAAAGTGAAGGATGACTCTTTTTTTCCTCCCTCTCTGTAGTTCAGAGAGATATTGTTAAGGAATGGCAGGGAAAGGAAAAGCAAAGCAAAACATATGTGCACATACTTGTTTCTTCCTACAACAGTCCTTAGAATCATAGAATCATTATGGTTAGAGAAGACCTCTAAGATCATCTAGTCCAACCGTAAACCCATCATCAGCATGCCTGCTAAACAAGGTAGCTATAAGCAGTTGTGAGATTTCTAAACTGAGAGGAAGAATCCTGGTAAACCAAAATTTCCAGTGCAATTGCTCAAAGCTGAGATGATAGCAGTTTGGTTAATTCTTTCCTTTTTGTTGATAACGAAGGGAAAAATTCTCAACGTAGTAGTCACTTATTATCCGTTATTATCCACACCAAAGAAATAGTATTAACCTTGGTGTGGCTGATCAGAGCACCAGAAAGTTAAGGTGCACAGTGCTCTATGAAAAGGTAAGGCTCAGTCTGTCCGTAGGGAAATAGAGCTCTGGTATTTGGAAGCTGTCAACAGTAGACAAATTTGACAGAAAATGTAAATATTGAAGCTTGTCAGAGTACAGGTGGCGTGTGGATTTGTGTACACGTGTCGTGTGTTTTTAAATAGTTTATTTTGAAGAAGCTGCTACTGATTAGACTCAGCAATGGTACAGGCATTATTTAGGAGTGTGCCTGAGCCCTCTAAACCTAAGCCCTTCTTAATAATGGCTTGCTGAAAGACAGAGTGGAATCTCTGAAGATTTATGTCAGACTGTTCAGCTGGGATCTCTACACAAAAAAAGCCAATTGATTTCAATGTTATGCCAAGCCCGTTCACAGAGAACACATGTATTTTCCTAAGGCTACAGGTTGGTATTGAAGAGTTTCATTGGAATGTAAATTTTTGGTATTTGGGACTTGTGCAGATTCTGCTGCAGTGTGCTTGGCTACACATGTGTATCTTGATAGACCACAAACACTTTGCCACTCTTAAAAACATTTTGATATCTTCCTGATGATTCTGAGTATAAATAAACATGCATATACAGCTTTACAGTATTATCCTGGCACTGATGAAGTTCAGTCAGACATAAATCTTCAAACTTGCTTGTAAAGTTTACAAAGAAAAAAGCATCTGAAGGGGATTTGCGTAATTGCTTAAAGCTTTTTTCTTTTTTAAAAAGAACAACCGATGATTTTTTTTTTAATCTCAGAGCTATTTAACACTGCTCTGTTACACACAAAATGCACCATAATAATTGAAAGCCTTATGCAAATATGAAGAGGAGACTCACCTACAGATTTGAATAGAGCTGCAAAAATGTGTACGTAAATCACAACTGGAAGATCTTTTACAATAACTGAGAATAAAAAATGGGTAGTTAGGCAGAAAAACTTGTGTCTGCTGTTTTTAGTGATGGCAATCCAAGAAACTTAGTTTAAGTGAATATTTTTCATTTTTACTCTTTTTTTTTTTTCCAGACAGTAAGTGTCGAAAGCATATTGGTCTCCCTGCTACTGGGAGCAGCAATTGCAAAACAAGCAGAAATCTTGTTTTCAGTGTGATGAATCTTCACCATGTTAAATGTAGCTTAAGACTGTCATGTCCCTTTTGCTGGAAACAATCTCTTCTTCTACTTTAGATATCTATTTATTATAAATGACCTCTGGCTTTTTTACCTCCACCCCAGGTCTCTGCTGGAGCATGATCTGGGGCAAGTGCAGAAGAAAGAAGCCCAAATGGCCCCAGCAGCTCATGGGGTTAGGGAGATAACTGTTAGCTTGGGTGTGTGAGAGGGGAAATAGGGAGCAGGTTGAACTTGTGGAGCTGAAAGGCTGTAGGTGTAGAGGCTATAATTTGGAGAGCTGTGAAAAGAATTGATGGAAGAAATAGGATTTTAGAAGAAGAGGAACTGGGGTATTTGGGGAGGGGAGGGTAAGAAGGCTGTTTTACTGTGAGCAGAACTTTAGAGTTAGGAATGAATCTCAAACTGGGGCAGAAGAGACAGCTTAGGGCATTGTAATTGTAATTGCTTCTAACAACAAAATTATTAGTTATTAAACAAACATTTTTGAGGTTGACCTTCAAACGTGTTTTGATGTCTTTCTGCACGCTTGTGAATTTTCCTCTTTCACAACATCAAGTTAGGCAGTTAATACCTGAGCTAAAGGTGCTCAGGTATGGAGCCTGATCTTTGAAGCTGTAGATTTTTTGTTGAATAAACAGATCAAATATTCTTCTGGCAAAAACACAAGAATGGAGCAGTCTACAGGGTCATGTTTCTCTTTCTTCCCGGTGAAGTACATCCCATGTTTTTTGTCCCTTTCCATGTACTCACAATTTGCAGGAGAAAAGGCTTTCCTGTTTGCCAGCGAAGGTATTACTGATGAAACAAGTTTATTTTGGATCTGCAGTTTTCTTTCAGAATCTGAGTATCCTGGAACAATGTAATGGCAAAGTAAATATAATCTTATTAAGCCAGTAAAAACTAAGTTGTATTGAATTTTAATTGGCTAAAAGCCAGAACAGAAACTTTCTATTTTTTATTAAATTGAAGTCTTACTCTAGGAGATGTTTCTTGATTTTGCTTTTTTGAGGATACAGAAGACTTTTATTATTTTTCTTGTAAAATCCTACTGCAAATATTTTAAACTTTGCTACTTTCTGTATCTGTAGTCACTTCTATTTTTCATGCAATTCTCAAATCACTGCTTGCTAATGGCAGAGAGTTGAACAGAGAAGAATTGACATTACACCTACCTTTGCCTCCTCGAAATTACCTCTCAAATCTTTTTCTCTTTTTATTTTTATCCTCCCTTCCCTGACTTGCTTGTTCATCTTGGAGCAGCTCTGCTTATACTCTTGGTGCAAAAGCTTTCTTTTGCATAGTTGCCAGAAATTATCTGAAAGTCATCCCTGGGATATATTTTCTTAATATTTTTTGCAGCTGTTTGATAATGCAATTCAATAAAAGATTAAAAATAAAGAGCCAAGTGACTCGAGGCCTGAGCAGCTGGTAGTCCTCTGAAGGACAGGGCAGGAAATGGAAGCAAAGGTCGTACTGGGCTTGGAGGGAGGAGAGGTGAGGCTGGGCTCACCAGAGAAGTTATCCTCACGTGTTTGTTATCTGGAGCTTTTATGTAGGGAATTAATGAATTCAATTCTTGTCTTCTGCTTATCTCCTGCAAGTTTAATTGCCTGCCAAAGACTGTTTTGCTCTGTATGAACTGCCATACATTGCAAACATGACACATATTAATGTTTTACATTATTAATTTCTTTAGACCCCAGCCTTCTTGGCTGAATCAGAGCAGAGGAAGTGAAAAAGGCTTCAGAAGCAATGCCAGGAGGAGGTGTCTTGGTTAGTTGCTGGTAACCTTTTAATAGCTGTTATATGTTTGGGTTCTTTACAGCCTCTTTCTTTCTAGCTAATCTAGAGATTATTTCTCTGAATGAAACACTAGTGAAAGGGTTCTATGCCCAAACAACTGGAGCTGAAAGGTTTTATGCTGACTTTTGTGAAATACTAAATATCATGCTCGTCCAGGAGTATGAATCATGTGAATAGTTTTTAAGGTGGCATATTCTTGTATCTTCAAGATACCAATGAGGGTTTGGTAATTAGAATCATAATTTCAAATATATGAGAAGGACTAAACTACCATGGCTTATTCTGTTTTCTTGCACTCCCTGTAAATAGACAAAATAGCAGAGATGGAATTGTAGCTAAGCTAATTGTAGCTTAACAGTGCGTTCAGGTTGTCAGGTCCCCTTTGAATAGAAGAGTTGATGTCTCCTGATTTATGAAACTGTGAAATATTAAGGCAGAATAATCTAGAGCTGAGATAAAAGTTATCTGCCATGCAGAAGCTGGGAAATAGGAAATTAAGATCTACCTTCTCGTATGTGAGACTGAACACCAGGTCAACCTGGCAACTTTCTGAAGTGTCAGAACCTCATGGTAGATATTTTCATATGACCTCTATCAGCAACCAGAAAATAAGGTTAGGAGCTCCATTAGTTAAGTTTATGTATGCACTGCTGTGGGATCAAATACAGAATGAGGAGAGTTGCTTGAATGCCTCAGTCTGTCTGCCAGCAGCAGCTATCGTATGGCTTGTTTGAAGCCAGCTGCAACTGTTGGTAAAGGTCTTGCAGATACATGGGTAGAGTTCTGCCTTGTTCTAAGACTCTCCACTTTAACCAGGCATTAAGGATAATAAATCTCCACTGGAGAAGACACATGGCTACTGTCCACTGACAAGCTACAGTATTTTATTAGTAATCTTGTCCACAGTATTATTTGAAAATAATCCCCCAAACTTGTTATAAATGAAAAAGAGCAGCACTAAGAGATGGAGGACATAAACGAGAAAAAAACTGTTGGTTAAGTGTTACCATGTAAAACAACTATTGCTGTGTTGTACTGTGTATCCCACTGGTTATACAGGGGTTTGTGGTAGTGGACAGTTTGCTGCTGTTCTTGGGTAGTTAGAGACTACCCAGATGTATTGGCTGGATTGATCCTCCTTGGGAAAGAGGAGGCTAATGTGTAATTTTATCTTTATTCTGATTCAAACAATAAAGAAACTGATGTACAGTATGGATATTATAATGGGCTAGAGCCTCCGAGAAGGGAGCTAGAAAAACAAGATTTAGTAGTATGTAAAGTCCAGAGATAGGAAATAAACTTACATACTGAAGATGATGTATTTTTTTTTAAGAGTAAGAATGTTCCTGGATAACTGTACAACTTAGTACCTCTATTTTTTATATCAGAAAACTTATTTTGGAGAAAAAAAAAAAAAAAGCTTGCAATTCAAAATACTACCTTGTCCTAGAGTTCCAGGATGTTATTATATGAAACATTAGTGATAAAACCCTAAATTACCATAGCAATAAATTTTATTCATATTTTTCTTAATCTGAAAGATGAAAGACTTAATTTTTGATTAATGAGTTTGCTCTTTCAGTTTAAAGAAAGTATACTGTGAATAATATCGCCATGAGAAAATTCCAAAGGAAATATTTCTGCAGATATACTGTTTATTATTATTTGCCTTATGTAAATTAAATAGGAGATATAGGAATTGAAAGTATACTTACCTTATTGTGGATGTTTATTTGGTTGAATTCAGAGATTTGTTTTGAAAATGACAGTGGGAAAATTAACATTTTTACACTTCAGCAACATAGTGTGCATAATTATTTGGGTGCATGAATTTACATACACACAAGCTGTTTCATGGACCTTAGGACTTGACTTTTGTGTTGCTGAGGGGCTTCCAAAGGGACTTTGGAAAGCAGGGAGTGCTGAGCATGCTTGGAGACAGGTACAGCTCACCTGACAACCTGACGTGCTGCAACTATGCTCAGAAGTCAGCGATGTCTTGTGCTCCCTTAAGACTTAGGCATTAATTATGATTGATCTTCATGCCAGATCAAAGCCTTAACACCATATGTTTTGTCTTTAAAGATATAAACAGTCTTTTTTCCTGATTCACTCTTCTAATTCATGAAGATTACAGAATCACAGAACGGTGGAGGTTGGAAGGGGGACTTCTAGAGATGATATAGTCCAACCCCTCTGTTCCAGCAGGAGCCCTGGAGCATGGGGCACAGGGTGGCGTCCAGGCGGGTTTGGAAGATCTCCAGAGCAGGAGACTCCACAGCCTCTCTGTGCAGCCTGTTCCAGGGCTCTGTCACCCTCACTGTTAAATTTTTTTTTCCTTAAGTTTCTGTGGAACTTTTGATGCTTTAGTTGGTGGCCATTTCCTTTTGCCTAAGATCCATACTTGCTCATAATATGGATGTGCTTCTCTACCCCTTCTTTTTCTATTTTGTTTCTTTAATGTTGTTGGCTATAGGGGACTACAGGTGATGTATAATAATGTTTAATTACTGTTTGTTGATTCTGACAGGGCAGACACTTCTAATCCACTTATTTAATACAGGCTTGCGGCTGATTAGAATTTTGCAAATATTAAAACCATGGAAAGTCCAGATAATAATACTTAATAGTAATAATTCTTAATCAAGATAAGCATTTTAATCTACATATATTACCTAAAAATGCTTATTTTGGCTAGCACTCTCTAGCAACAAGAAGGGTTAATTTTGGTTCCTAAGGATCCTTTGGAAGTTGTTAAACAACTGGCTTGTCCGCATGCAGGCACTTGGGAACGGGGTAGGCAGAAATAGGCCGTTTGCCACTCTGTGGATCAGACTTTCCCACTGATAAGCAATGGGATAGTATGAGCAGCGGCTCATAACAAAACTCTTTTAGAAGGAAGGAATGGGAGAATTAACACCAATGAGACAAGGCCTTCCTCAGCTCCTCTCACCTGCCCCTCTAACCCAGTCCACTACATCGTATGTCCTGTCCCTAGTCCTCTTTGGGTCTCCTGGAGCAGGAGCAAAAGACCCAGTGGATATGCCTGCCAGCAGCTGATCTGCATGGACAGATTGTTGAATCACAGAGTGCGGGTTGGCATCTTGACCTGTTGCACCTAAAAAGAAGTGTCCATGTTTGGAACAGGGCAAAGTATTCCATTTTTTGAATAGCTATGGTCCTTTTGCAGAGGAGGCTCCACAGTGCTTAGCTTGAAGGCTGTGCAGTGAGACGGATTCTGGTCCCTGCAGTCTGGCCCATGGTAGAGCTCTAAAGCACCTGGGCAAACTGATACCAATTTCTGAGACCCGCACAGAAACAGAGGACTTCTTGAATGGTGGTTTTTGTTTTGCTTTGTTATCCGTGTTTAAAAGGTGAAGTAAACACAGCTTCCTGGAGCCCATTTATCTTCTGTATGACAGTGCTGCAAGATACTGCAAGTATTTAGGGTGAGTTGTTTGTCTTGACTATAATGGGTACAGGTGGGCTTTCTGTACAATCTACAGTTATAGGATTTATACCAACTTTAAAAAGCCTTAACAGAAGTGTTCCACAAATCTCAAATTGTGTCTGTAAAGCAGTCCTGTTTAGGCTTGTCTGATTCTTTGCTTCTGTCCAGTTAACAGCTTATTCATCAGCAAATACTGACAAAATGCCTCTTTTTCAACATGAACCTTGTCTGTTGAGGTTATCAAGGAGAATCAGTTCTGCCTTTGGCTGCAAACAATGCATAAACTTTTTTTCAAGCTTTACCTTCTTTTTTATTTTTTTTTCTATTTCTTTTTTTCAGAAGTATTAACAAAATGAGACAGTCTTTAGTAATTCTACAGGGAAAATATTCATTTGTATGCCATAGTTACTGTGGGTGTGTGTTATGGATGCATTGTCTATTCAAAATGTGTGTGTGTGTGCATACTTATAGGATATCTGGTGTGAGCTGCTCTGGAATTCTGCCCTGTGCTGTTAGTTGATAATCCTGATCTTGTACATATATATGCATCACATTTAAAATCAAGGTAGTGTAATTAAGGTCATTAGGACATGAACAGTCCAAGTGTTATATACTTCTTCAAGGTTATTTTGAAAATCAGGGCCCCAAGCATCAAGAATGCAAATACTCTTACAATGAAAGGTAAAAGGATGAAGGTTAAGGTGTAGGGAAAAAGAATATGTTTCCATTCATCTTTAAACATATACACCTTTTCATTTATAAACAGACTATCTAATCCTTTTTCTTGTAAATTCTGAAAGTTAAAAAAGTCATTCCTTTCAGTTACTAAATTTGAATAATTTTTATTTTGTTGATTCCTAAAAGTCATTAAAAGCAAGACAGAAAAGACTTGGTGTATTTAAGATAAATATAGAAAACAATGGTACTGGGAAAGCTTTTTTAGATACCCTTTAAAGATCAGAATGAAAGAAATACGGTCCCAACTCCTTATTTACAAAGTGATTTTTTTTCCCCAAGAATTTCAGTTATATGAGTAATTTTGTTAAGTTTTCAACTATTGCGATAAAACCCTACTTCTTTATGTTAAGCATTTTTACAAGAGAGAATTTTTGTTAGAATATCCTGAATGCAAACTAGTATCAACCTATTTATGTGTAGGTAACATCCATACCTTTATTTTTTATCATTGCAACTTAGTTTGGGGACTTGTTATGCTGTCAGATATTCAGGAGGCCATTAATGATTCTGTAGGCTTGTAAAATGAGCTAAAAATTATGCGTCTGAAATTTTGTTTTCTCTCTTACAAATGTTGTGAGACAATAGCTGAGATTACAGCAGTAACAGGGTGGAGTCAGACAGACTGAACCCTATGTTTGAGGGTAATATGAAAGGGTTATTATCCACCCTTTCCTTAATCTTTCTGCACCAGAGACTACAGATAAGGCATTTTCAGGCCCTCCTCAATCTGTTGAGTAGTGGCAGGCATTCATCACGATCCTACCATTCACTTGTCACAAAAATGATCTTGCCATAGAGAAAAGTAATTCGTAATTTGATGCTGGTGCTTTTGGGTTAAATATAACCAATGGTGCCAGATTGCTGGGTCAAAAGTTTGACTTACTGCATATTTTTTATAAACATTTTAAACCTAAGATAACAGACAAAAAAAGATCAGAATGGCATTACCTGAATAGCTTGATTATTTTTTTGATAAAGAAACAGAAGGAAAAAGACTGGAATCTTGTACTTGAAATAACATTTTGCAGTTGCCTTCAAGTAAGAGTGTGGTTTGAGTTAGGATTCTGATTAACAAGACAATTCTGTGTTTTTCTCCTGAAGTATTTTTGGTTTTATCCAAGCGTGTGTGCTGACTGCCTTTATCTTTTGGATGACTTTTTTTTTTATTTCATGCCCTACTCATGAGGATAAGCCCTTGTGGTCAGTAGAGAGTCCGAGATTTTTGCTGAAGTCTCTCAGCTTTAAGTCTTCCAAAGCAAATGCAGTCTCACCGTGTAGTCGGTGAGTCTCTAGAACAATTAATGACACATTTCAGCTGAAATAATTGCACATTTATGTGTTTGTCTTACAGAAATATTTCAACTTGATCTCTTCATATTATTTTCTTCAAAGGAACACCTTTTTGAGAGCATAATTAAAAATGGATTTTTGTTGTTTAAATGAATTTTCAGCTGAATGGAAAACTTAATGTCTTATTTCTTTAATTTGTAGTGTCTAGTTTGCAGGTGTGAACTAATCAGTCAATTTGATAAACTGTTGTTTTTCTTTTCATTATTGTAATAATGGAGAACCAAAAAATCAGTTCCCTGTCTGAATTACTTATGAGTGACAAGTTCATTTAAACTGAAAACAAAGGTTATTTTTTGGTGAGTCTATATGAAACTCTCACATGGCTCACCATATCAAATTGGGTTTGATTGTTCCTTTTAGAAAAGTATCATTACACAGCTACTTTATGCAATGCATTTTTCTTGCACAGTTCTTGATAAGGTTTTGCAGGTCTCCTCACAATTTTCTTACTAAGCATCTCTGATTTTCTTTCCCGAAGAACAGTGGAAAGAGCTTGGGTTTATATCAGCAGAACAGTGGAAAGAGCTTGGATTTATATCAGCAGAACTGAAGAAAGAACTAATTTCTGTTAGTTCCTTTACATATATGTGTGTGTATATATATTTAAAATATGTATTTTTTCTTGACTGCAAAAATGATAAGGTACAATAACAAGAAAGTTGCATTTCTGCCTTAAGCAGTGTGTATTTGCCCTGTTTTTACCCTCTTGCCTTGCTACCTGGTCAGCTGGAAAAGGGGCCTTGATCTAGATAGACCATTGGCTTCAATCAGTGTAGTTCTTATGCAGTCATTTTGTTTGGTGGGTTTCTGGTCAAATCATAATCATTAACAGTCACATTTTCCCACTGCTGAACAGGGTGTATCTGTACCAGACCCTGACATCCTACTGCGGCAGTTAGACTTCCTGTCCTAATTTTTCTAACTGTGTTAGCATATTTTAACCCAAATGTCTATTTTCATTTTGTAGCCCTTTGATAACCTTGAAATCAGTGGCTTTTCTGTAGACTGCTGTTGCTAATGCCAAAGAATTTAAATTTCCTGGTTAACCTCACAGGATGTCTAGTGTCTAGGCCTTTTGGGAGGAGGCTGGAGAAAGGATAAAAATAAAGTTTTCTGAGACATTATGGAAAGTAAAATAAGTGTTTGTGTTCTTTCCCTAGCTGTATTTAATAAAGACTGCTCTTAAGGATCTTTTAATGATCTCTGACCTCCTCTGAAGGTGTGTTTGTGTTCTTCCTCCCATCACTCTGACCAAGATTCATGTTTTGCATAGTTAGTGTATGTATATATTATGTTTAAATAGTATCCATATATTAGATTTAAATAACATCAAAGGTGTATTTCAGATAAACCAAGTACAGCAATGTTTCACTGTTATCACTAACAAAAATTGAGAACGGAGATAAGCCAAGTGGACAGCAAAAGACATAAACCCAACGTGGTCATCCTACAGCACTTGCTGCTGTGAGGCACATACTGGAAAACTCTGAATGCCCAGCATCTCTGAGTAATATTATAGACTCCTGTTGACTCATTCATAACGTGTAACCATCATAAAGTGATGGTGCTGATTGCTTTGAGACTTGAGCAAGGGTATAACTTATGTTTCAGTGCAAAAAAAAATCATGGAAAGCAGCTTAATAAATTAAACATTTGCGTTCACTGAAAATGTCAAGCCTGCCTCTATTCCAGAAACCATGAGTGATTTTTTGTATTGCTCTCCCAACTCATGTTCTAGGTTAAAACTGGTGTTTGTGCACTTCAGAAATGTGTGAACATTGAGATCTAGGTGGATGGTAGATGCCTATGATACAGAATCAGAAACAGCTATCTGTTCACACTGGGATATTTGATAGCTCTCAGATCTGTTATTGTATGATCTGTCAATTAATGTATGAAAAGCTGAACTGATCAGCAAGTATGTAGATAGTAGAAACCTCCCTGTGGTTTGAGTGAAACTTGGGCTAAACTCTTCAACTCTCCTTGCCATCAATTGGAAAGGAACTTTAAAAAAAAAAGGAAAAAAAAAAAAAACATACTTGATTGGTTCAGGACCCTATTTTGCAGTTCAGAGAATCCACTGAAATCAGAGATGGTTGTTTAACCTTATGACAGATGGAGCCAGGATGTCTATGCCATCAAAGAGAATAAAAATGAAATGTGAGTGAGCGCAGAAGTCAGTAAATATGAAAGTAATTGCAGTGGGCATGCTGAGAGGGTAAGGAAGGATACCTTGCTGTCACTTTCTTCAGCCATCAGCTTTGAAGACAGTTATTGGTCTGTATAAGTGACCTCGCTGGCCTACACCGAAAGAGGTTAGAGGGTTATGTAAATGCACTACCCTATAGAAACCTGTCCAGGGACACCTATCCAGAGCCTCATAATGACAGGGCAAATGTGCTCCTTGTGGAGGACGGACTGCACAATCAGCATTGGTCTTTACTTCTAAAGACATATTAGAGGTTGTGAACTGGAGCTTACAGTCTGTTTTGTGTATTTCCCCTGTTTCCTAGTATTACCTGCAATCATCTGGAAAGAAAAAAGAATCCTGATAAATTTGATGTTAAATTCAATGTCCTCAATATCTTCGAATATTGAGTACTCTCTGAGTACTACTCTTCATTGAAAACACTAGGTGTTGAGATAACCATGGTCTAGACTAAGGTGGTCAGGTTATAATTGGCTGTTAGATCCATTTCCAAAATTAAAAGATTATTTTTAACTAATCTCTAGTACTCCCATTGCAAAGCTGTTCCGGATCTTTGTCTGCAAGTCATAGATGGTCTTCCCATTTTGGAGTTAAGTAGTTTTATGGCCATTATGTCATCATTATCCTTCTGCTTAAATGATTTCTATTGCTGGGGTTTATTGCTATGAAGGGGTTTATCCCTCAGGTTTTGTTTTAAGTAAGGAAATCGGGCTGGGACAAAAAATAGTCACGAAACAGCAATCAGGACCTCGGGCTGAATGAGATAAACTGGATACTGTTATATGCAAAGTAAACTTTTTTTTAATCTACCTAACCTTCCATCTTCCTGGTGTTTGGAAGAGTCCAAGGCTCCATTGCATGGATGTCAGTGTCTCTCTGTGAAAACTGCCAGTAGTGTGTGTTTCTTTCCTTTTTGTTGACCCTATGAAGCTCAGCAACCTACAAGTGGCCTTGATTACAGTTAGTGTATTAATAAGTAATAAATCTAAAAATGTCAGCTGTATATTGTCTCTGTGAAGTACATGAAACCAGATGGTGGGATTAGGGTGGGGATTAAGTTTCTTTTTCAATTTTTAAGAGGGATTTGCACATTGGTTATATTAAAAGAACTTAAATTAAAAACTCAAGTACTCAGGAGTTGAGGAAAATCAGAATTATCTTGCATATAAGCATGCAGCATAATACGACTTTTCAGTTAGAGTACAGCTGTGGTATTTGGGCATTTGTTTTCTTCTCTGTGCAGCTTCAAACCAGTGACTCTTGTGAAGAGAATGTGGTGGATTTTATTTTTGGAGGAAAAAAAAATGTGAATAATATTTAAGGCCTGCTGAATTGGAGGTCTTTTAAACAGTTGTTGGTCTGTGATTATTTGTCTTTGAAATTTTGCCTATTAGTTTGCTTGAAATGGCACAAAATAGACTGCTAGAAGCATAAGAGGGTAACTGATATTACTGAAATTATAAAGCGAATATTTGGCGAGTTACCTGGATTTAAGATTTTTTGTCTTTTCAAGTTGTCTACTAGTTGCCTAGGTATCACTTTTGGTGGATTGGTGCAATGTTGTTTTGGAGGGCATAGGAGATCTCTGGGGTCTCCTTAAATGAGCCGTAGACATGAGCCATGAAGGTGTGATGGGCAAATCAGCTGATGTTGAAAAAAAGGCTGGAACCACAGAACCACAGACTGGTTGAGGTTGGAAGGGACCTCCAGAGATCATCCAGTCCAACCCCTCTGCTCCAGCAGGACCCCTAGGGCACGGGGCACAGGGTGGCATCCAGGCGGGTTTGGAAGATCTCCAGAGAAGGAGACTCCACAGCCTCTGTGGGCAGGGGCCGCCTGTTCCAGGGCTCTGTCACCCTCACAGGAAAGAAGTTCTTCCACACATGGAGATGGAACTGCCTGGGTTTCAACTTGTACCCGTTACCCCTTGTCCTCTCACTGGTCACCACCAGAAAGAGTTTGGCCCTATCTTCTCTGCACCATGTTAAATAGGATATTTCTTTTCTTTCCAGAAGGCTAATCATTTAGCTTCCTTTTAGTGTGTAAAGAATAAGTGAGGAGCTGGTTGTTTGTAGGGAAGTAGGCAAATTGTCCAGAGGGAGCTGGGAAAGGCCTGTGGCAGCAGGCGAGAAGTGAGGCTGGCTGGAAGCAGTTGCTAGGGAAAGCAGTTCACTCTCCCCTTCGTGGCATGTTAAAAATAAGCAGTGTCCACATGCTCTCCACAACCCCTGCCTTTCCCCAAACATCAGTCTGGCGATACGGATCCGCCTCGCAGACCCCTGTTCTGCTGACGTGGTGATCAGTGGTACCCAGCGGGGACCACAGGTATGCTTTCTGCCAACAGTGTTTGCTGACTGGCATGCAAACATTGCACGAAGTCACAGCTTACACGTTTAAAATTGATTACTACTGCAAGAGCTGGTTTGACAGCAGCAACAAAACACCTACAAGACCAAAAGTACGTGACTTTCATCATGAGCAAGACTATCTATATGAACAGGAAAAAAAAACGTTCCTCTTAAGACAGTGCTGGAGGGTTTTATTTTTCTTGTCAGTCTTGAACCTTTAAAGTTAGGCTAGGAGAATGTGTTTATTTTTCCTGTAGAACTTCGAATCTCCTGTACTAAATAAACATTAAACTTGAGGCCCCTTCACATGGTTAACTTTTTACCTTAAGTATCAGCAGACCAGTATGAAAGATCTCCATTCCTGTCCTGATAACAGTGATAGATGTAAGACACCCTAAAGAAATGTCTATTATCTGTCTTCCTCTTCTTCTCAAAGCAACAGAATGCCCCAGGTCAATTCTGGAAGTGAAGAACAAAGCAAAAAGCAATTAACTATTCATTAGTTGTGCTTGAAAAAATAATTTGCAGTTTTTGATAGAAGAAAAATGTATTTAAAAACAGTGTGCCGAATACAAGATTAGTTGCCATATATCATTTTAATAGTTCTGGGTGAGGGAACTGAGAAACATAAACTTTCTTGTTTCTTGTGTGTGTCTGTATGCATATGGTTATTTTATGGAAAGATTTATTGCTATGTTAACTTTTGAGAATCACCATAGAATTCTGAAAATGAAATTAAATTAATGAAAAAGTTTACCAGAAAGGCAATGGAGTGAGGAGCTGGCTATTGAGTACATCGTAATTTGAAGATTTACCAGGAAGTATTTTTAGTGTGTCTTAAATTCCTTGCAGCTCTTAACTGTTTGTTTCATACCCTTTGTGGTAGAATTTTGAAGAGAAAAAAAAAGAAAAAAGGAAAACTACATCTAGCCACAGAATGTTTATACTAACAGCACTTTTTAAACCTAGTAGCAGTAACACCACTGCATGCCCTGCATGAGTTTTTCCTTTATTCCTACCATACCATAAGCCACTTTTTCTTCATTGATGTTTAACATAACTGCAGAATTTATTCCTCGTATCCATTTTATTTCAGTTCAAAAAGAAGTTTTTCAGCACTGAAGAATAAGCAGCAACATCTGTTTAACTTCATCAAAGAATTTCCACTTCATGCACCTCGAAGGATCAAAATGACAGGAAAATAAATATTTTAGTAAGAAGGACCAATCAAATGATAAGTAGCTGTGCTGAACTCAAAGCCAGCAGTGTTCGCAAAGGAAATGTCCCCCTGAATCCATGTGCTACTGTCTGGTATAGGTTTAACTGTTGCTCCTTTAGGATTATTTCTTTATCTCAGTTAAATGTATTATATCATGGGTAACCATTACAGAAACTGGACTTTTTCATGAAAATGAGATAGGATATCTGGTTTTCACAGATTAGGTGAGACCACACATTTTGAATTTGAAGAGCTAATAACTTATATAGCAATATAAGATAGAAGGCTGATACAAAATGCGAACATGCAAAGACATGTTTAGATTGAGGGTATAGATTGTATTTGCACTCTAAACACTTTGCATCACCCAAGCTGGACCTTACCACTTTTCACTGGGATGAGGGAAAGGAAGACTAAACGTAGCTCAGCTGAGCTAACTTTACAAGAACTGCCTGCTGGGTTGCAATGTGAAGGATCTCTGCCTGTGACTGGGTCTGTACCGGAGTGACAGAAGGAGAGCACAGTAAGTCATGCATGTGTAGAAGTGATTTAGAGGCCTCTACATTTTTTGTAGACTGTGTAAGTCATTACCTGGCAGGATTTCTTGACTATCGTAATCCAGCACTTTCCTCTTTCTGTACACTTTCTGCAATACTCTTTAAGCATAATAGTGGAGCCAAACCTCTGTCTCTAAGCTGGGGAAAGCCAGTAAAGCTGCTCGTGTATGTCTCCACTGGAGACATACAGGTGTGAGCGTGGATGTTGTTCCAGTTGTGTTGGACTGCGTTTGGATAATTCTTTCCAGTTTTGGAAGAGATCTCCTTCAAGACCCTGGCATGGATTAGTGTTGTGGATCTGCCTTCACATAGGAGAGATGCTTTGTTTTGCATTGCTTGAGGACATTTTGCCAAATATTCCGAGACAGTATGGTTTTACAGTCCCTTCTAATACATAAGATAAATTTCTTACATTTGGTAATTGGAGAAAGGAGAAAGGAGAAAGCTGTAAACTCAAAGGGGTTCTCAATTGGAGAAGGCAGAAAGCTGTACACTCGAAGGTTTAAACAGATACAGCAGAGTGAAAAAGGAGGAGCACATAAATATTTTTGGAGGGCTCTGTGTTTTCTGAAGCCCTGTGCTTATAGGAAATATTACTTTGGGGAATCTGGGATACTGCATTAACACAGTCTCAAGTCAGTTAGGTAGTATTGCAGCCATACCCGAGGAACTTGCTCTGAATGTGAAATTTAAATCTTGTTCTGTTTGAGAACTTAAGTATACCATGGAGGTCTGTCATTGTCATTTCCCACAGATCTCTGAGAAGAGTTAGTGGCTTTCCCTGGTGACACCAGATTGACTTCTTGGTGCTTTCAGCTTTTGATGGGAATTAAATCCAAAACTTTATGCATATATTCCAGCAGTAGTCGTTGAGGAATGGAGGTTTTCCAGCGAGAGACAGTAACTTCTCTAGTCACAGAGAGCTGTAGTGGACACTTTAATAGAGCTTTTATTAATCTGGTCAGCACATAGAAACTGTAGCTGCAACAGACGTTCAAAGCCCCTTGCATATTGTGACATGCACACAACATTGCATAAATACACCATTAATAAATAGGATGTGGAAATAAGATCTAGAGAGACCACAGCTTAGATTTTTTGAGGTGATGGGTGGGAGGCAAGAAGAGAGAGGAAGACATGAACACTGTTCACATAGAAGCGATGTGCTAAAGAGCAACTAAATTCACCCTATTTTCTACCCTACTTTCTCTACTGGTAAATTCAGCCTGTGGGTATAATTTGAGAAATCCTGGCATCTTAGCCCAAAAGTGAGCTGCCTTTTCCTATTCTCTCATTGCTGGCTATATTTGTGTGTCCTGTATCGTAAGAGGGATTAGAGATCCTGCTGTGTCTTGGAACCTTTAACAGGTTTACTTCATGTTTAGGTGTTTTCAAGGTGTTCTGTTACTTTTGCAACGTCTTCATCACTCAGTGACCAATTCCCCTTTTGCTCTGCATATGTCTAGTTATTTTTTTGATACACCTACAGAAAAGGCTGAGTGTGTATCTTCTGGAGTAGATCTTTGGCCTTTTTTTTCCCACCTAAAGACTGCTCCAGTTCTTTAATCATTTGCCAGAGGATATGTTAGGCACTTTCCATGCCAATTTTTAATAACACCGTATGTTCTTTACTTCTGACAGCAAGTATGTCTATCTTTATTAGCTGTGAAGAGATTAGAAGCATCATAGCAATTAATCACTACTAGTACATGTATCATAGAACCATAGAATGGTTAAGGTTGGAAGGAACCTTTAGAGATCCTCTAGTCCAACCCCACTGCACACGCAGAGTCACCTAAAGCATGTGATTCCAGACTGTGCACCTCATGTCTTGTTGATGTGCAGTGAACAAACCTGTTCAGCTTACATATTAAAGTGTAAAAAGACACTGATCAATATTCGTGTATTGTAGCTATTACCAACAACTAAAAATCTCTTTTTTTTTTTTTGTGCTAGCATTATAAACAAAATCCTTGTAACGATATTTACTTTTGCCTTGTTCTCTATGGCCTTCTGTGCAGTCACCACTATTTGCCTGAACATTCCCCCATGAACATGAAAAGGCAAACAGAAAATTCTTGTATCATGAAAGGTAGAAACCTCAATACTAAAATCCTGCAAATCTTTTTTTATTCGAAGTACTAGGGAGTAAAGAAATCCATACAGTCAGCAATGACACAGCACTTGCGTGTTTCTAGTACAAAGGCTCTATTAGGGTCAGAAAGAACATTTTGTTTTATTTGCTGTGTTCCTTTGTTAGAATTACTAATCAAGCTTTGTGACTTATTCCAGTTAGAGACTCTTACTAAATCTGTAATGCAAGCTGCTCATTCTTTGTCGTTGCTTTGGAATTTCTTGTGCTGTAAAACCTTCAAGGTGAAGACACCAGCACGTTGTTCCTCCACAGTCACAGAATTTGCTTTCTAGCTTGAGGTGAAAGATGGTGTCTATGACTGGCTATTACTTTATAATTTTAGGAGATACTGTCGGGTACTTGTCCGATCTGCTGTGGTTTGTTGATTCTATTCATTTTCCTAAGCCTAGGTGTTTTAGCAGTGGGGTTTTTTTTTGTGCACCAGGATTTTGTTCCTGCCCTGCATATCCCACTTCTGAGGCTTCATTTAATACCTGTTAACCCTCCTTTGAAATACCAGCACTGTAATGTTATTTTATGCTATTTTCTGACCTTATACTGGGAAAACCTATTAATCTCCTATTTATTAAACCCTGCCAGCTGTGGTTTACTGCAAATTCAGATCTTGCTAAACCTTACTGCTTTACCTTCCCTCCAGGCTCTTTTTCTTCTTGAGGACCACTTCTTTAAAAGGTGGTGGCTTCTTTCCTACTCTTCCTTCTCTTGCCTCTCTGTCATCAGTCCTTATTTTTCATATTGCTGGTGTATTTCTAGATATATTTGGATGTGTTTTTAAAGGGAGTTAGTTCCGCTACATTGGCAATTCACATCTGAAGATTTCTTGGCAGCTGTAGCCTACATGCTGTGTTTAGTTGCCATGTTGTCATTCAGTTTCCACTGTGATATGTAGTAGCACCTCAGATGTGATAGGGACTCTAGTCCAGGGCAAAATCAGTGTTTCTGCCAATTCATGAGCATGCTCATGATCTATAAAGCATATACAGGGTCCCTGAGATGACTCATTTATTTGTTTGTTTCTTCTCTTTTTGCAATTGCTTCAGATTGCAAATTCTTAAGCACTTCATTTGAAGTGTTCTCCCTCAGCAACATTCTCTCTCCCTCCCTCCCTGCTTTTTATTCATACTCATTTTCTGCATGCAGAAGCCAAGTAAGTATCAACATTAGTAGCAGTTTCTTGCATTCAGTGCTATTGAATATTACCCTTTGCTGCCCACATAAGGCCTTGGAAGGATAGCTTATAGAATATTGTTTGGAGTACATATCACAATAGGAGTCCTGTTTTGAGGTCTTCTGCTTGGGTAGGACCTAGCATTTAGTGTTGGGGAGACACAGTAAAGGAAAGAATCTCTCAACATACAGTGTGTAATTTGTGGTAAAGACTCGATTTTCAAGATTTTCAAGTAAGCTTAGCTTTATGTGTGGGGGTAGAGGGGATTAAAAAGCATCCACCCACTGCAGGATGGACTGGCCCTATCTTGATGGTGTGCATGCGTGTGTGAGCAGCATGGTCAGAGGTTGCCTGGGTCAGGCTGGCCAATGCAGCAGATTTCAAGCAAGCAAGAGGACTCTTTATGGTGGTCGTTTGTCCTCCCCATCCTAGGAGGACATCATTCCCCGGCAGGCTTGCGTGGTGTGATGCAGCACAGCCTTTATGAACAGGAGAGCTGTTGTGTCTCTGCTCGTTAGGTCTTTAACCTCTCCGCATTTTCCCTGGGGCCACTCTACTGAGTGGACCTGATCAGGTGGCCTTTGTAGATAAGTTATTCTGTGCATAACATTAGTCGCTTCCAAACAGCACAGACCTTGGACTATTTTTAGGAGTAACTTGGTTTTGAGTTACTTCGCATGACCATGCAGGTATACCACGTCCCTGTCCTCCCCCTGCTTTGTTGCAGCCACCGTGTGGGATGTTTCAGCTGCAGCCTGGGGCTGTAGTGGACTCAGCTTGGGCACGGCAGGAGCACGTAGTCAGGATTTGTTCCTCAGACATCTTGTTGAATGACGTCTGTATGCAGAAACTATCACTCTCTGTGTTTAATGATATCCACTGATCCCTAATGATAACACCAAATATCAGATCCTGCCATTTGCTTTTTCTTCTAATCTCTGTCATGTTTTTGATGCTGGTCTTTTGGACTGATACTGCTTGAATAATTAAAGTCTTGCATGGACACAGAGCTGATTAGCCTCTATATTTTATCTCATAGCCTCTGAGATCTTCCAGGTTATTTTATCTTGAACCTGTCTTTATCCTATGTTTTTTCCTTCCCTGCCCTCCAGTTATTGTTCATAGTTTGGTGTAAATCCAACTCCATACCTGTTTACTTCTCACACTTTCACAAGAAAACCTGGTGGATTTTAGAACAGAATACAGGCAGGCAAAGAAACTAGGAGGAAAACCAAGAACTTCTTAGAACTTTGATTGATTACTTTATCCTGTTAGCTCCTCATAGCATCCTATTTTTCCTCAAATGTCTTCCTAAAGGCTCAAATATGAATGATATAATGGAAGCTTGCTCTTTACTATTTGTAAGCAATAAAGCCATTGCTTTTTTGGTCAGATCTTACTAACTGTAGGAGTCCACAGTGGAGAGATGAACCTACAGGGTTTTTCAGCACCTACCAGGTGAAAATCTCATTTTACTTGAGTGAAAGGACAGAAGGTTCCGAAGCGGCAGGCCGGTGTGTTCTCCCGGCACGGTCTGGAGGCAAGCACACTGGACAGGACGCAGGGGCTTCCGCTAGCCGTGCAAAATGAACCTTGCACTTCTTACCCTGGTGACCAGCCCCGTCTCACAAGTGTTTTCCCTGGGTACCTTCTTAGGACGGTGGCTGCTTTAGGCCAGGAGGGGGGTCCATCAGGCCAGAGCAGTTGGAGCTCCTCTCTCCGCACATGTGTTTGGGTTGAACAAGGGCCCTTGCTGGGCCTTACGTAACCTGTGTGATGTCACTTGGCAAGCAAATAGCTGAGCTCTGCTTTCCGATTCTCTGCCGCTGGGTCCCACGCTTCGTCGGTGTGCATCACTCTTCCTTTCATTACTGTCCAAGTCCACAGCTTAATTCCCTGCTGCAGTGTTTCTAGTTTAGTCTTGACTTTGTTTTCTGCTGCGCGCATGAATCAATGGCTTTGTAGAGGCTCCGAGGCTCTTGCCACAGTTGTCTTAAAGCTTGAATGATTATCCTTTTTAAAACTAGATAAATTCTTAGGCATAAATAAACTAAGGAGTGTGCCCGTGCCCCCAACATATGTGCTACGTCCTGTGCATATAGGGTACAGTGCTGCTTCCCGTATCTGCTCCAGCGTAGCCTTTTGTTGCTGATAGCTTTTAAAAGATTTAGGCACTAATCTGCCTCCTGGCAATGGTCCGGGCCCCTGGGAAAGCCTTCTGAAAGCCGCAGATTTGGAACATGTCTTCATCTTATCCTCTCATACTTCACTTCCCAGCTGTAACTTTTGCCTGGGTTTTCTTTTGAACTGTGTGAACCTGAATGTTCTGCAAGTTCCCGGGTTTTGGATTTGTTCTTTTCTTCCTTTGTCACCAAGATGATTCATGCAGATAAATATACAAACAAGAGCTGACTGAGTATAAACTAATATTAACTACTGCTTTATTTAATAGAAATTTTTAAGGATCAGAGTGTTTTTGTAAGAGGAAAAAAAAAAGATTTTTTGTTGTTGTTTTCTTTTTTCTTTTTTTTTTTAAGTAACATAGAGAGTTTTGCTCACATAAAAGCTAGTTTTAGCATAATTGTACTTAATTAAATTTTTAAATAGGTAAAATTCAAATCCAGTAAGCTTTCATCCAAAATGTTTTTGCAATCGCTAGCTTCGACCTCTACATATCAGCAGGTTAAAAGTGATTGAAAAGAAGCCTGGATCCTGCGGAAGGAGGCACAGAGCTCCTGTGCTTGCAGAAACTCACTCCTGACGGCTTGTTTGGACACCGGCTGCCGCTCGCGAGCTCGGGGACCTTGTGCGGTCGCCGGGCTTTTCAGCTGCAGCGGAGTCTGGCCCTGATCCATGCGCTGAAAGATGTTACAGCTGCGCAGGGCTGTTGTTCTAGGTGGCCAGTGCGAAGCAGGAAATGCCCTGAACGAAGCAGGCTGTTAGCGAAGAAAGATGCGAGTTGGTCGCACCTCACGGGGTGGTGAAGACGTGTCCTTTGGGAAGTGGGCCTTGCGTTGCTGGGGCTGCGCAGGTCGTCACGGCTGGGGTTTGTATGTGATACGGCGGGGTCCATGCAGAGGCTTTGCGTGCTGCTGTCAGTGTAACGAGAGCTGCGTGAAGGCACGGCGCGTCCTAACGGGCAGAGAAGCCATTCTGCAGGCTGAGACGTTGCTGTCAAGGGCATAGCTTCCGAGCGGCTCGTCGGCATGTGTTATGGTTAACTCGTAGTGAAATATGCTGCACTGTGATACTCCCAGCCTTTGGCAGCCTGGGCTTGGCATAACGGTTTTGCAGGCTCTGAGAAAATTGTTGCATGTGTGCATATATAAATGCCTCAGAATGGAAGATGGAAAATGCAATGTATGTGTAACAACATATATTATATGGATTGAAATAAAGGCAGGGCAGTTCCAACCAGTATAAAAATATATAATACAATTGTTTTACTGTCCGGTACCTAGAGGTGCTTCAGGTAGGTTAGGCTAACGAATGCACCGTGCACTTTTTTGTCGACAGGCATGGACTGTAACACACCTGATGAGCAATAATTAGACAAAAGTGCTAAGACCGGGAAGGAACACAATTCCTTTCTGACAGGAGGAATATAACAAAATGAAGACCATATTGCTGCAAAATAGGTGTACGTCTCTGGTTGAATGACAGATTTTTGAGAAATTCAGCAGAAAAAATAATAGAGCATAACACAGGTCTCTGCAAGGTGACTCGCATCCTCTCAGAGGTAGCCCTGAGCTGGGTTACCTGCTAATGCCCAATGGGCCAGAAGTGTTTGTACCTCACAGTGTAAATACAAAACATGATTTATGTGGGCAGTTGTGGGCAATTGCTGACAGTATTTTGAAATATTTGTTTTAAATCACATTGAAGTAAAATGTAGCTTTGCTATATTTTTTCATGCTTTTGAATTTTCATCTTAAACAGCCTCTTCCTTTGCAATCAATTTATAGCAGTATAAAGACCTACTGAAGCTGGTGGACTCTTCTGTAGCACTTGAAGTGCATTGAAGGTATTTCTTCTTACCTTTGCTCATCAATGTTTGCTTAACAAGAAAACATTCTAGTAATGTGAGGAACAAGGCCATAGAAATGGTGAGCTCATGTATAAATTGATGCCAGTTGCTATAATTTATAGATTTGTGGGGCTGGACTTGTGGGGCTGGTACAGTCTCTGGTGTGATCTGTTTCATTCTGTCGTGCTGCAGTGTTTAAGCTGATACAGTTGTATGTTTTAATATACATTTAGTTCATTTTTTTCTTTCCATACGGGAAAAAGAGGTAGTCTAAATTAAAAGTTAAAATGGCCATTTAAAATATATTCTAGCTAAAAGTTCAGAATATTCACTTGCAAAATAGGAAGCGTAGCTGTGTTTTTTTTCTCGTCAAGCAGGCAGGGTAAGTTTATGACTTTTGGTTCAGCGGTTCAAGATAAACTTTTTTTCCCTACTCCAATTATGGGGAGTAAATGGAATTTTAAAAAGAAACCTGAACACTCAGCCACACTTGCCTTATTCCGGCCCTGTTGGTGCTTCAAGATTTCGGCAACTGTTTTCCTAGGAGTGCCGTCTTCATAGCTGCGGTAGGGTGCGTGCCATGCCACAGGCGTGCTCGCAGGCTGCCTTCTCCTGCCGTGGGGCTTTGCCGGCCGAAGCGCATCCGTGTGGTCGTTAGCTCTGTGTACCTGTTGTTGTTGGTGTTCCTCTGCCCCTGCATTTAATTAATCTCCTGAGTTAAAAGGTCCCACAAGGTCAGGGGTATAAATGCTCTTACTTATAGCGTGTGGTTTTAGAATGATGGCAGTTAATTACTGTTATGTCTTGTTAAATAGCTTGAAGAATGGTATGCTGTGTGACTTCAACTCAGAAGCCTTACTGATAAGGTTTCTCTGTTATGATCACAATAGAAGTATTCTGTGAAGACGGCAGTGAATTAAATCTTTTCACTTTATAGCTTTTATTTAACATTCGTTTTTATTAACTTATTTTATACACTTACTGCAGGAAGTTATGTTGCAGTCCAAATGCTTTATGAGCCATGTTAAACAGTATTGTTTGTCCAAAATCCTTATGTAGTCTTAATTCATCAATGTCTTTTGTTTTTCTTGGCTGAGTTTATTCTTCTCTCTTCCTCTCCTATACACGCTATCAGATGAGCAGCTCTAAACTCTTAACATGACTGGAGCCCATCGTGGCAAATTTTTTTCCAACAGTATGAAAGAAATAACCCACTTGCATCTTTTGTACCTTGTGGGATTTTATCCACATCAAGCGTGCCTGCTGGTCACCATACTTTCATGTCTCTGATGTTCAAAGGAAAATGCAGTTAGTGAATCAAATCCCAGACTTCTGACTTCTACTCTGTTTGATTTCCAGCAGTATTCTCAGTTATATCATTCCAGGGGCCTGGTGCTTCCTACAGCGCATTTTCCCCATATTGGGGAACCACAGTGGTAGGGGAGGTCAGCAGATGAGCTTTCACTGGCATTCCCCAAGCTAGAAAGCAAATAAGGGAAAGTGTTCCTCATTGGAATTGGAGCTGAGAGGGCTGAATAAAATAGTAATAATTGCTTGACCTTGACGAGAACAAGCTGAATGAAACATTTTATCAGCTAATTATGCTGTTTCTTGATTAAAAAATAAGACAATTTTTGGATATGAAGTGATTTAAGACGTCAGTGCCCACTTGGGTGGTGAATGTTGTGCCCAAGCACTTGAGATGCTGGAAGAGCACTTAGCTGTCAGGATAGATCAGAGAGGCGGATTGCAGCATCTGCTGTTACTTTTCACAAGTGTTACAGAAGATGCTTAGTTTTTTACACTGTTTTTAGAATTCTGACATGAGGATTTTAAAACAAGTATTGTTATTTTTTTGTCATACTGATTTTCCTCTTTCAGAATGTTGGCTTTGTGCTCTAGAAAATCTGATTCGGTCATTTCATTTTTATTAATTTGCATGCAACATGTTGTTCCACACATGCATAACGAGACATCAGAAATTCCTGGAGTGACTGGAGGCTTAAGCTATGGTCCACATGAACAAGCAGGCTGCCTCTTCAGTCTCATGGCTATAACTCATTTTGCCAGTTGTCTTATCTACCATCTGAACTCAGTTGCTCTTCATAGCATTTGTTGCCTGAACAAGGGCTGGTATTCATGGCCAGAAACTGAAGCTGACAGAAATTGTAAGAAAGAGCAACACAAACCAGGGTAAGTCGCTGTAATTTGCTGTATTTGACAAAACTACATTTGAAAGAAGTATTTTGCAGCGTGATGATGAGGGTGATAAATGACTGTTTGCTGCATTGTACTGCATATTCTTGATGAACCGATACATTACTGGGAATTTGTATCCTCAGGGCAAACTCTGCTAAGGAGAACAGAATTGCTGAATGGATGTGCTCCAGATAGTCAAGTCTTTCCATAAGTAACTTGAAGGGGTAGTAAAATTGCTGACAAAAAGTGATAAAGTAACTGCTGTGTCTTGGTATTTGCCTTGGATGGGTGTGTCTACAAGTTGTTTCCAAAATTATCTGAAGGTGGGATTAATTACTGCTGTTATATTAACTGATTTCATCATGGAAAAGCTAATGATACGAATTCACAGCCAAGTCACTTGGAGTCATTACTGCAAACAGGAGATAACTTTATTAGAAGCTGCTGTGAATAATGATATAGGGGTGCTGGAACCAAACAATAGTCCATCTGATTGATATACATATGTGTGTGTGTATGTGTATGTGTGTATGTATTTTAAACTCCTTTAAACAGCGACACATACTTGATGTGAGGTCACTTTCATTGGCCAGCATTAACTGACTGTTCACTCCATCACAGTTTTTAACAATATTTTTATTAATGTCACCAGGCTTGTTATAATTCCGATATAGCTAAGGAACCCTGTAACTTGCAGAAGTATCTGGGTTAATGATTTCACCATACACCCATTGATCCATGTCCATTTGGAAAAAGCAGCTTCATTTATCAAGCCCCATTTATCAACTGAACCCCTCCATGTTAAGCTGGACAGATTTTCCTGAGTTACTGCTATTAGCTTCCAAGCTGAAAGGTCTGCAATACCTTGAGAGTGGAAAGTTTTCTGCCCACGCTGAGCAAACCAGTTCCCAGGTCTTTTGGCCGCTGGGGACATGCTCCTTGGGTAACAGGAGGGGCGCGACTGTTGCTGTGACTGGGCTCTGAAGGTTGATTAGGTGGGGCTCAAAGTTTCTCAGTTCGTGATGTCTGCATAATGCTCGCTTGAGAGAAGCTTTTTATTTTCCTGCTGTTATAAAGTAGATTGAAAAATACTCTTTGCTCCTAAATAAAACAATAGGAAGTGTATGTTAATTGTATGATAGCTATTTTCTTGTCGTCTGCTTTAGTAAAGATGTAAGAGTTTTAACGATAAATTTGCTCTCCCCTAGTGTCCAATGATTAGGCCTTTGAACCGCAGGGTGAAAACCTGCCTGCAGCAGCTCTTCTTCATGCAGCACCTTCAGCAGCACTTCAGGGTGGGCACCCGCAACAGAAAATCTGCTGCTTGCTTGTGGCTGGGCAGGTATTCCTTGAACCCCTACTTCTTTAGCTGAGCACCTTCCCCCGTTATAAAAGGAGACCCTACGTCTGTCATGTCAAATTAAATTTTTACTAGCAAAAAAGATTAGTAGAGAAAAGCCAGTGTTTGCTCCTTTAGGAAGTGCTGGCACATACTAAAGTTTAATAATGTTAGCACTTTCAGGGATAATAAATACATTAACACTTCTTCATTGTCAATAACAAAACATACCTGCTCAGGCATATCACCGCCTGTGAGCCCCAGAGGGCTCCTCCTGGAAGAATTCCGTATATTAAGTGTGGATAGACTTATGCTTGGTGCCACTTTTTTTTTCTTTTTTTTTCTTTTTTTTTTTCCTTCTGTTAAACGTGCTTGGCTGCTTTCTCTCTGCTTCCTTCATATGTCATTGGGGTAAAGACCAAAAATGGTATTAACTTCGGGAAACTTTAAGAAAAAAAAATCTCTATTGGAAGCATGTACCTTAAAACATCTTCCTTTCTGTGTCGTATATATGCCTATTTCATGCAAATGAATGCATTGAAACGAGATTTCCCACTTAGGCAGAGATATCTTTAACAGATACCCCAGTTAATTATCAAAGTGTTTGGAAGCTGAACATAGCTGTAGCATAGTTTGCTTGATGGCAAAGTGATCTCCACCAAGCTTTGCCCTTTCTTCTTTGTATGCTTTCTTTGTGCAGCAATTGCTTAACTTCAGTTCCTTTCCATAGGAAAATACTGTAATAGTTCGAGAAGTTAGGAATATTTTTCTTCTTTATTAAGGTTTTCTGTGTCTTTATTTATACTTTTTATTTTTCCTTCTATATATATTTTTCCCACAGACTGATTTGGAGAATAGAATACATACTTAAGTTCTGTTACAGAACAAAGGGGTAGCTCTTAACTACCAGCTATTATACCAGTTGTTTGGAATTGAAGTCTTCGCACTCCTTTGTGCTGAGCACTGTGCAAATGCAAAACCAAAAGGTAGCTCATAATTCAAGTATAAATCAAGATACAAGAAAATACTGAAGCACAGTGAATGCCATCAACATAGGCAATAATCTTTGTATTTTTGCTCTACTAGGGCAAAGAGTTTTAAAAGAGTTAAAAAAGGAAACTCTTCTGATACAAAAAGGAAAGAGAAAGCACCATAGCACCTGTAAAAAATTATAACAAATTTGATATAAAACAAATAATTGCAGAAAAATTACAAAGCAAAAGGAGCAAAAAGTACTTTGAAAGACTTAGATATCCTTTGCATTTACACTGATACAGTGAATACTCAGGAATGAATAGGAATAGAAAAGACTTAGAGGAAGTATTTTGCCATTTCTTTCCTTTTTCTTTTTTTTTTTCTCTTTAAGTAGGAATTAATTTTGAATTTATTCTCCTAAACTTATATTACGTGAGAAAAGTAGAGAAATAGGAAAGGTGTTTAGTATAAGTAAGTGCTATAAACAGAAGGTGAGTGTGAGGCCTTGGTCTGAAAGGAGTTCCAGCATGACCAAATTCCTGTAGGTAGGAGAGCAGGAGCCTGCACTAGCTTTGGCATATATTTTTGGTGCTTTTAGAGCTGCAAGAGCTGATACTCTTGCAAAATGGATCTGAAGAAACAGAAGGCGCTTTTCTTATATTTTCAAATTTTAATGTTTAAAAGGTGTGAAAGGTTTTTCAAAACTTTGCGGTTTCAGAACCCAGACTTTCTATTTAAAAATGAAGATACGCCTAGGAAAGGTGTGGGTTTCTTCTTTCTATGCTGCCTTGTCACCAGCAGATTCCCTCTCCTGTCCTGACCTCAGACATGCACAGATTTGTGATTGCTTTGTAACTCCTTCCAGGTATATAACTTCTGGCTCTTATTTTCCTATCATCTATCTTTCATCACCTACTGAAGTAACTTTGCATCTTCAACTGACTGAGACTCGCAGGAATGATTGCCAAATCACGTTGCTCCTTCTAGGTCTGATCTGTTAAAACTGTTTCTGCTAGCTCCTTGGAATCGTGGTACTAGAATATAGTTAGTGATCTTTAGCGTTTACCTGTCCCATAATGACTCTTCAGTGTCAGCTGTTGATTGAATAGATATTTCTTCCTGTTTTCCAGTCAAGACTGGTTGAGATTGGGAGCAGATCTCTGATTTAGAACAGGCAGCATAAAAAGCCCCCTCTTATGTTGTGACGGGGCTTACATATGAGGGTCATACATATGAGAGCAATTAATGGGGTCAGACCATCTTCTTCTTAGCACTGTTAGATATGAATCAGGAAATTAAGTGAAAGAAGGAGGAACGCATTTCTAGAAGGAGAAAATAAATACAAATTAAAGTCTTGAGGATGTTATCTTCTCATATATGATACAATTAGTAGTCTATTTGAACTCATAGTTACTCTGCAAAATTATTGCTTTTACTTGTACAAGTTGGTGAGAAGCATAAATTACTAGTCATGTGATCCAATTATCTCTCTATTTTTTCCCTTCCTCCTGAGCTGCAGTTCCCATGCTTAATTCGTGAGTGCTTGTGATAAAAAGATCCAGTCCTGCCTTGCCCTTATTGTTAATACTTGGAAAACCTGTTTGGAAACGTTTTAAGCCGGAGTAAATTTGATATCAGACTTACAGAATTCTTTTTTTACCCATAGTAAATCCAGAGGATTCATCCCTCTAGATGAACTGAGGACTCTCATTGCTTTGCTCACGTTACATTCATTACTGCATGCTGTGTGTGGGCAGGGGTGGTCTCGGTAATGCCCACATGTGATGGTGCCATACACTCTCACTGAGCAGCACCCTGACCTTTTTAGTAGGTGCAGGTTGCCCAGTTGTGTTGGTGGCTTTCATAGAGACGTGGAAGTGAAGTACTTGCTTTTCTTTTTTCTTTTTTTTTTTTTTTAGCTTTCTCTTCTTTTTTTTCAGTGAGATCTCTACCCATATTTTTCTCAGAATAAACAGGTTGCCCGTTTGTTCAGGTATAGTCATGCTCTGCACATTGTTTCACCTGAACCTAGCATTTTGTTTTGTAGGAAAAAAAAAAATCTGAGGCTTAATTTGAGCATTTCCATTAATTTGAGCATTTTTATGAATAAAGCAGTCCCAAACCTGAACCACATCAGGTATGGCTGTTCAAACCCTAGTCGTTTCTAGAGCTCTCCTTTCAGTTTGAAAGAACTTTCAGTATTGTCAAGAGAATAATTTACTTGGCAAAAATAAAGACAAAAGGCACTGTAACTAAGAGATAATAGAGCAGAAAAATATTCTTTTGATATGTTTACTTTGTTTGCCAATAAAGTTTTGTTTCACTGTTTCTCCTAGAGTTGGATGATGGCTTCCTCTACTCTTTGTAAAATAAACGTTTCTGCTTCCTATTGATCTGTTAAAGGTCTATGAATCACAGCTTTAAAACAATAACAAGGAGGCTAAATGGCTGAAATACCATCTGAAGTCCCTCCCGACACAAGAGTCTCAAAGGTTTTTCCTTCATTACAAATTTTTAAGACAAAAATATATATTTCTGATCTTATTTATGAAAGAAGTCTCAGAATGTTTTATTCTCAAGTGTTTTTGAGTCTGCCCTTTTAACTTCAATTGAGTGTTATCCCAGATCCATTTCTACAGAATTTTTAGAGGATTCTCAGCCTTCTCTGCATGATTTTACAATACTGTCACATAGCTACAGCATCATCACACTCATAAGCAATCCCTCGCCTCTTATTCATGTTCTCTTTTTTCTTTTTAATTTTTCTCCATCCTCTATGGAATTTGTACCAAATAATCTATTTTTGTTTGATATTTGTGTCTTTTTATACTGCCAGTTGAAAGAGTGCTCTATTTGGAGCTTGAGACAAGATTTGGAATTTTTTTCTCAAAGGCTGATCCAAGTGTCTTGTCTCTGTTCAAGAGTTCCTTCTTATGGTGTTTGCTGTGCTGAGGCTCAGACATACTTTGGGGATAATGTTGGAGACCTTGAAGCCCAGCGTGTATAATCTTTTGTTCCCTCTCATTGTTCTTCTCTGCTTGACATTTTCCTTCAGCCTGTGAAGCTCCCTGAATAGCGACATGGCATCTCCTAGCGGAGTTCTGTTGCTTTGATAACTTCCTTTGTTTGCAATCCTTTTCACTTTTGATAAATGAGTTTAGATTTTTACCTCTGTTTTCTTCATCTGTGCCTATCTTTCTTCATTTAAAAATATTTTTTCAATAACCTGATTTGGATTAGTGTGTTATGTCTGCTTAAACATAGGTCACTTAAGAACTGTTCCATTAGTGTTAGTCTAAGTCACAAGTTTAAGAGATAGACAGAAGAAACATGTTCCTTCATGAAACACACTTTCCTCTGGGAAAAGCCAATTCTGAGCACTTGGATATGGAATTATATACCAGCTTCATTATTCTTTGCTTCTACTCTGATCTGGCAGGTAGATTCTGGGTGGTCTGGGTCTAAAAGTCACTTTTGTTTCTGAACAAAAGTGCCAGAAGTCATTATATTCAGGAACATAGGTTAGTCCCAGGTTCAAGGGTGGAAGCTGCATAGCCAGTTTAATGGTTTTCTCTTGTCGTTTTAGTTTGGGTTCAATACTTATAGCTTGAATGTCAGTTCAACCAGAATAGGACTGGAATTGCTTCTTGAAATTACATAGGTTTTCTGGAGTTCTTTAATCTTTGTAAGTTTTAAAGAACAAGTTCCATCGTGAGTTGTTATAGCTTTAGCTGGAAATCTCTGTTTCATGGTACACTGTCTGGATTCTAACAGAAAGGTTTATTTGCTTTGTATTTATTTGTACATACACGAGCCTTCTGACTTAATTAACTTGCACCTCATTATAAGAACAAAGGAACAAAATGCGTTTTTTCCAAGATATCATCAAAATCTAATAACTCCTGAATCAAATGAAAGATGATTACTCAAAAGGCTTTAATTCATAGTTTTGCTATGACTTGTTTTACCTTCATGATGTAAATCTGAGCTGGTGTCTTTCTTCCACTGTGCTGGCACTTGTCTGTATTTTGCTTGTATTTAATGAATTTAGCAATTCAGAAATACTTTTTTTGTCTTTCCTACTCCCAGGAAGCAGAGTTGGAACTATAATCATTGATTCTACCTTAATGCCTGGGTTCAGAAACTCAAATCCACATTTTCTTTCTTCATATCTGCCAGATCTTACTTTGTATACTTTGAAGATAAAAGATTTATATTCACAAATGATAGTCTCAGTACTCAGGATGAAGGTGGATAACTATGTGATGATGGATACTGTGATTAAACTTGCCCTCTCCTACTCTGTTATTATATAGAATGTTATATTCAATGGAAACCTGTTGACTGTTTATTGCTTGTTATTAGTGAAATATGCACATTGGATATTAAGTCTTTTGAGAAGAAAGATAATCAGAAATAAACACTTGAGCAGACTTCATGTGTATTTAAAGACAAATCAACCCTCCAATCTCTTGCCTAAAGATGTATCTTAAGGAGCTAGGGTGTTGGGAAGCTTGCGTGTATATTGTTTACCGCTTATAATACATATTATAGACTCTAGCTGACAAGTTCTGGTGATATTTCTAGCTGTACCAAAGCAGCACCTCAGCATGCCTGGGGCCCGTTGCTTGATGGCACTTTCCTAGACCGTCCAAAGCCCTCTGCTCTTCCTCTGCCCTCAGGATGACTGTCATATCCAGCAAAGTCTGTTGATAATGTGGAATGAGGGCAGTATTTAGTGCAGGAAGTCTGCTTTAATTGGGATAACACAAGTCCTTTATTGCAGTCTAGGATGCAGTGCCTTTAGGCAGTCGGTTACTCTTTGCCTCTAGCCAAGAGGGCTGCATATGAACATGGGGAATGTATGTGTTTCAATGAAATGTGAGATTTTTTTTTTGTTTAAAACACACTATGGTATTTTCATTAAGGTATTTATACTCGAATGAGGGAAATCTTCAGTTATTGCTTAGGCAATAACAACAGATTATCTTCAAGTGGTTGTACAGTGTGAGTCTATACATCCTTTGTATTTGTTTTAGATAGACTTTTTACAGGTATATTGGGATCTGTTCTCTACAAAGTCTTTTTTTTTTTCCCCTCCAAGAAAAATAGTATTATGGTAAATGGTATTAAGTGTTTCTCATTTTCTTTTTTTTTTTTTGGAATGGACTGAGGAGGGAAGAGGGAGGGACTCAAAGCAAGGCAGTGATTCTCTTGATTCTCTTAATGACAGAGTATAAGATTTGGTAAAGTTGTCAGGTTTAATTTGCAGTTGTGAGTAGTTAATAGAACACAAAAATGGGCTTATAGTCTCTTGATATAACATGGAAAATTTCTGCTGACTCAGCTTCTAGCTTACTGCTTTAGCAGTTAGTAGTATATGTTAGTCGTTTGCTAACTTTTTACATTTCAAACTTGTTTTGCAATCTGAAATAATTCGAAAAACTGGATGAGTTGTACATGTCCTTTTATTTCATTCTGCAACTTAATGTAGTGCAATATATAGACTGACAATTCAGCTTTCTAAGAGTTGACTGTCATTCAGATCTCAGATAACACTGAACACAAGTGGAAGCAAAACGTTATTGTTTTTTAACGTTTCTCGTGTAACCTGGCTTGCTCCTTGAGCGGTGTTTCTTCCCACGAGCACCTAACTGTGCAGTAGTCCAGGTAGTCCATTAGAGGGCAATATGGTCTTGGTCTGTTCAGAAAGAAGGCATCCTTGAGAGCAGCTGGGACCGAGCGCTGCACAGAAAAAGAATGGGTACAACGGGGTTGATAACAAGGTTGAACTTGGTTTTCTGATCCTAAACTAAGAGCTGTTTTAATGGCAAAAGTGCATGTTAGATCAGCAGTGGAACAAAGAAGCTTCATTTGTTCTTGTTGTGATGTTTGAGTAATGCACTGGATCTTTGTGATTTTCTCTTTACAGCTGTTTAGAGAAATGATCATAGGATTTGGAAAAATAAATTTCATTAATTCCATCGCCCCAATCTCAAGTTTCTTTGCCATCATGTGTTCTTTCTTTCTTTCTTTCTTTCTTTCTTTCTTTCTTTCTTTCTTTCTTTCTTTCTTTCTTTCTTTCTTTCTTTCTTTCTTTCTTTCTTTCTTTC
>PTEX01000040.1:3253678-3264433 GCA_003342815.1 Eudromia elegans
CTTTCCTTCTTTCTTTCCTTCTTTCTTTCCTTCTTTCTTTCCTTCTTTCTTTCCTTCTTTCTTTCCTTCTTTCTTTCCTTCTTTCTTTCCTTCTTCCTTTCCTTCTTCCTTTCCTTCTTTCTTTCCTTCTTCCTTTCCTTCTTCCTTTCTTTCTTCCTTTCTTTCTTTCTCTCTCTCTTTCTTTCTCTCTTTCTTTCTCTCTCTTTTTCTGTCTTTCTCTTTCTCTCTCTCTTTCTCTCTTTCTCCCTCTCTTTCTTTCTCCATCTCTTTCTTTCTCCATCTCTTTCTTTCTCTCTTTCTCTCTTTCTTTTCATTAAATTAGGGCAGAATTGCTGCTGAAATCTAAAATTTTATTATGTACTTTTAAGAACCCCGACTTACAGTACCGTTACTTTAAGATCTTTCTCTGTAGTTTCTCTGGTTTTAGGAAGATGTTAGTAAATCATAAAATCTCAGGAAGTTTCCAGTCTTAGCTTTTAGACAAAATACTCTGCTGTAAGCAATGCTATAAATGTAATGTCCCTGCCTATGCTGTGGAAGTAAGGCTTTTTTTTAAACATGGTATGTTTCAATCTTGCAGCAATCTCCTGATAACTGCTGGAAGCATGAGCAGACCTGCCAGCAAAAGCACTGCTATATATTTGCTCCATTTCATAAGCATCTGTTAGCAAACACTATTGAAAAGAGAATACTCAGCTAGATTAAATTTTGGTCTGAGATGATAAGGTGACTCTTATGCTGAGTTGGACAAACAAACTCTGTATTTCATATTTTATTAGTTTTCATTCCTTGACAGATAGAAAAGCAGCTTATTTAACTGGAGTCAGCATGTTGGGAAGGTTCATATAGAGGGTTCAAAAGTGCAGATGTGATTACCAGACTTCAAAGACAGTTCTGGAGAAGTTTTAGGTTGATAAATTTTCTAAGTGTGAATGTGAACATTTAAAGTAATTTGCAAGATATCCATTATGAAGGAGTAGGTCATGGAGAATGTATGGCACTCATAATGAAGTAGTACTTGATGATAATATCATTTTACATTTCAGGAAAATCTATTCCAGTTAATAAGCAGAGACAATTTATGCATTATTGCTTAACACATTACTTTCATTTTAGAAATCGAGAAATAAGAATCCAGCTATGCCTACAAAGTTCAAATTGGTAATAAAACACCCCACACTTTTCTTTGTAAATATGAAATAAATTAGTAATACTGATTACTGTAAGACGAAGTGCATTTTAATGTTAGTTTCTGCAGCAAGCAGTGCTTATTCCCTATAGAGTTAGACTGCAGAGCTTTTCATTTTGCTCTGAAATCCTGAAGTGGAGCTAGGGCTTCCCTCCAAATCTCATACTTGAATGATTCTGTCTCTGGGAATTGTATACTGATGAGTATCTCTAGGTTTGTTTTTGTGTTTAGTTCTGATTTCTTGTTTTTCAGAGCTCTACAGGGCCAGCATATATAAATACTCCTGAAGCTATTCACTTTCTCATCAGTGTTTTTTTTGTCAGTGGCCTATGGTTAGTACTGGTTCCACTCTGAAAATGTTGGCGTGTGTTTCTCAGAGGGCCTATACACGCTGCATATGAAAGAGGAACACGTAGCTCCGGTGTTTTGCTTTGGAAATAGCTTTAGATGTGGTAGCTAGCCGTAAAAGACATTCAGTGCTGTTTACCTGAGAACTTTCTCCTGGCACTTTTCATTTCTGGACATGTGCTCCACAGATACTGATCTGTTTATTTGAATACCAATAGATTTTGAAGTCTATACAGCTTTATCACAGGAGTTGGCATGAATTGTTTTCCTCCTGATTGCAGTTTCTGCTTTTGGAGAGACAAAACGTTGCCAGTCCTTGAGAGCAGCAGGGCATTTCTCTCCTTCTGTGGAGCTGCCTCACGGATGCTTCTCCTCAGCTTCCCGGTAGACAGTCTGGCCAGCTGGGCTAAACACAGGTGGGGCTGCCATGTCCTAAAGCATCTAACTGCATCACACCCTGGCTTCCCATAAGTTGGGCTAAGGAGGGGATCTCTCATGGCACAGCTCAAAGAGTGGGAGTGCAGACCATGGTGGGCGAGCAGGACACCGAGCTGCACTATTTTGTGGTCATCTTCACACAGCTGATGACACAGCTCGTTTTCCACCTCAGCACGTGGAATCTATTGTCCAATCTGTGGCAATTTCACTGGTGGACGAGCATCTCCAAAGGGTAGAACTCGCTGCATTCCCTCTGCCACAGAAGTGATCTCTGAGCAGAAGCTGGCGAGAAGCACTCCAAAACCTGGGGGAGCTTTGAAAAGCAGAATTGCTGTATACTTTTCCTGTCATGACAGAACTGTCAAACTTCACATCACTGCAGCTAAATGTTCCAGATTGCTGAAAGGAAAATAGGGTAATCTGCAGTTAGAAAGCCAGATCTCAGAAAAAAAAAATCACTTTTCTCTGTGTTTCTTCTCTTCAGCAAGAAAAACTTGGCTAAAGGCATTCAGGGTTGTGCCAGGAAGGACAACTCAAGGTGGTACCTATAGACTTGTTAACAGGTGGGACTAGCCATGTTTTTTATGCAATACATAGAATCCCAGCTTATCAAGATAAACAACATTAAGAAATTGCTTGGCTTTTACAGGGGGGAAAATATGGTACTGTCAGTCAGCTGTCAGGTGTTTGACTGATGAGCCATGTCTAAGTGATTGGAAGTAAAAAATCCACTTTGTAAAACATGTCAGTCATTTTTTATGGCCCCTCTTCATGCTCGTGGGCTGTGTAATCCTGCTGTGTGGTTCAGAGGCGTTGTGACCATCACGGCGCTTGGTGGTGCTGCTGAAGGCCAAGCAGCAGCAAGCCGATCCCACGCTGCCGAGCCTGCCAGACTGCTGTCCGATGTGAAAGGGAGTCACAGGTAGAGGGAAGAACTTTGAAAAACAAAACAAAACCCCCAGAAACAACCAAACAAAACCAGTTAGCTCAGCTGTTTCACTCTAATTCACAAGATCACTCCCTGGGAGTGATGATACTCAGAGATGTCAAGAAGAGATATTCATTTCCTATCATATTACCTGTGTCACACATTCTGGTCTAAAATAGCTCAAAGTGGGTGGCCTCATGGGCATATTACCGGGGCCACCCCTGTGAGTAGATTTCTGGGAAAAATGACTTTTCCATATGACTAAGACTGAGTGGAGGGGAGACAGAAGGCTTTTAGTGAATAACGAGCTACAATTCTCTTTGTTCATATTAGCATAGATGTTGATTGCCTCTGTTTTAGGTAGCCAAGGTAGTAATCATTGCTTTCAAACCTTGGTGGAGGGTGGGGGACACGGGAATTACATGATGCAAAATGAAAGATCCGTCACATAGAGTGGATTCATTCTCATGGGAGAACACCCCAAGGTTATTATTCAAAGTTAGAAAAACTAATTCATACGGCAGCATTTTCTCTTCTCTCCCCCTGCCCCATGCAGCTGTCACCTCCCTTGACCCTTTTTTCTCAAAACATCTAAGGAAAAAAGATGATTAAAAGGTGATTCTTGTGGGATGCTCCCTGCTTTTAAAATTTAGCAAGCCTGATCCTCCTCCTCCTCCTGCTTATGATCAAGGAGTGAGGAAATGCAATTTGGAGAGTTTAGTAGCTTGCAGAGAGAGCTCCCTGTCTACCCCTGTGCTTCACTTGGTCTTTGCTACTGGCAATACTGGAAAATCCATAGGGAAGGGGACAGTTTTTCAAGTTCCTGGGTCCTAGATCCACAGAAAGAAACTAAGTTTGCAACAAATGGTGACAATGTAGACACAAAAGTAGCTGCTATCCTGTGGCAATTCACTATAGAGAGCTTGTAGATATTGCAGGAGGCAGAAGAAACTGCTTCACAAGCTCCAGAGATACCAATAGGTCTCTTTTGTAGCTGAATTCCTACCCCTGGCATTCTGCTTTTGCCCTTTCTGATTCCTTTTGATTAGCCTGATGTTTTCAGGCTAATAATTTGTTAATTAAATCCCTCAGATGGTTCATTGAAAATTTATCTCCTTGATCACATTGGTCAGGAGGTCCAATGGACAGGAGGAGGATGCTTAATCCAAATGAAGAAGATGGTTACTGCATACTCATCAGCTACTAAAGGAATGCTATATTTAGGCTGTATGTACATTTTGCTGCTCTATATGCTGCCTTCAGCAAGACAGAGGCTATAGTCACCAGATCAAGAGTTTCCCCTTTTTTGAGTTCATCTAAAATGGTGGAATTTAAACAGGACAGAAGTTAACAAAGTTAATGCTGTCCAGAGAACCATGTGGTCTCCGTCTGTCTATGACAAGTTTCATTAGTATTTCCAGGGTAATTCAAAAACAGCAAAGAAAATGGTTTTTTTTTGCCTTTTGGGAATGGCTTCAGGATTAAAAGTGCCACATAAAGCCTTTCTTTCTGAAGGACCCACAGCAGAGGCTTGGGAAAGTTGGAGTCCAGTCTGTTCTCCTGACCATGCACCAACTAACCATATTCTGCCATATATCCTGGGCTGAGTCTGGCCTCAGCCTTGGGCTAAGTAGTGCATGTCTCCTTCTTTCATGTATATGCAGATTATATGTAATGTATGTAGATTTCTGTAACAAACATCTTTAAATCTTTGGCTCTAAAATGTTCTAAGGATGACTTAAATGTTTTTAAAAAAGAAAGAAAAACAGTTATTTGTTATTTGTCGTAAAGCAAGCGCCAGTACTGCAGGTTAGCAGGAGAAACAAATATATCGAAATACTAATCTCTCTACTATATAATTATCTAATACTAGATAATTAAAAACCAGGATTCTTTACTGCGCATTTATCCTTTTCCTTGAGTGGCCCAAAATGTACTGTTTTTTCCACTGCTTCCACTTTACACGTTCCTTTGGAGAAATCTGCTGTATTTAATAACAAGTAATATGGATCAGAATGCAAGAATGCCAAGTTTTACATAACAGGAATGTTTCAAGTCTGATTATATGGTCAGATACACTGACATAAACAGACTTTGCTAAAGCTGACTTTCTACTGGGTCTCAAACAGCATTTTAAAAATCAGTATCACTTAGTCATTGGCTTGTCTTATAAATAATTCATTCATGTTAATGTTCAGCTGTTTACAGCAATATGATAATTTTTATATCATTTACATTCAAATTTCCAAAGGAGAGCAAGACGCAGATTAAAATTAAGGCTTTGGAGCCTAAGTTATAGTCGGAGTGTTGACACAAGCTATTAAGCGCATTACTAGGAAGCAGTGCAGCAGTGCTGGTGGAGGTTACCTACCGTTTACTTTGCCTCATCAGATGAAGTTTGAGGTCCTCCCATCCTCTAGGTGCTATAGGGGAGTATCCAGTGTTTGGAAAGCCGATGGACCAGAGAGTGTGTGAAAAAGATAAGAATGTGTAACTGGTCTTTTCTCAGAGATGCTAGGAAACGTGCCAAGCTTTTAGGCGCTTTGCACTGTGGCTTGTGGTCTGATTTCTCAGTTGAATAAATCAGGGAGCAGTCACAATGTTTCTCAAATTCACCTCCTGTTTGATCGAGTATATGGTATCGCGCAGAGCCACAGAGAACGTCTGTGCTGTGCAGATCTGTAAAAGTGTGTAATTAGCATTAATGAACAGCCTTAAAGACCTTTTTTATTTCTGAAATATTTTCATTGTCGTTCTCTCCCCATCTGCCTCAGCCTTCCATGGTAGCGAGCAGAAAGTAGACTGAATCAATTAAGTCTTTGCTTTAGCCAGTGGTTATAATTCAATAATAATTCAATTTAAAAATAATTCATTTCAAAAATGGGAACATTGGCAATCTTTCAGCAGCATTTGTTTAATTGGCTCTTGGGTACAGCCGCCACTAAAATAGCTGCAATGTTGTAAATGACTGTGCGGTGCTTCTGCATAATTGGTTTCCCCTCTCTCAAAACTTAAAGGCTTTTCAACCTGTTTTCTTGTATTTATGCTATGCCAATTAGAGCACTGCCCCTTTGGCCCTACATTTCCTTTTTCTCATTCCAAACCCACATCTGTTTCTTCACATTCTCATATAGTTTGACTGAGAATGCCAGTCAGCTATGATTGATCACACTTGCAGACTACAGCCCGCAACCCCGTTCAGTGCTCACATGCGTTTATGCTCTGATTAATGAGCGTAGATCAGGGGTCACAATTCACGGTTGCAGCTGGAATGCAGGTAGATACTGAAAATGCAGAGTCGTAGGAAGGTTGGGCCTTCCTGTCTCCTTTGCAGTTCCCCTGGAAACAAACTTTGCTGTCCTTCAGTGAAGCTCATAGTTCTCATTTTGGAAGTATCTAAAATACGGGAGTAGAACATACGCCCTCAGCCCCTTTTGCAGCCTAATACCTAGGATAACTCATGTGAAGTTGATTTTCATCTGCTTGCATTGCTAAGAAGATTTATCAGAACATTTAGAGGTTACTTTAGGAATTTGGTTAACTTTTCTTTGTTGTTTTTGCTGAAGGCTGCGGGAGGTTGAAGGTGAAATAACTCCCTCCCACTGTTCGAATGTTAGTCTGTGATAGTGGGACAAAACTGTGGGATATAATCTGATTTCTTTTTAAGAAGGTCTCTGTTGGGCCTACTTTTCCCCTCGTGACTAATGTGGAATGATGAAATACTTAAGGCAACATTGTTCCAGGATTTCCTAGGCTGGAAGTCCATGAAAGTCATCTTAGACTAAAGGCTGTAATCCATTACCATTTCTACAGCTGAGCCTTGTCTGCACAGCTCTCCTAACGAAGAATTTAAGCTCATTATTTTGTAGTAAGATTGTTTGCTTCCTGACACTGTAACCTGATTTACAACACATGCTATTAGTAGTCTGTTCATTCTTAATGAATATAATCAGACCGAGGGTGCGTGAACCACAATTGACAAATAACATGTATTGATTTTTAGCCTGACCTGATCGAGACACTAGAAGAATAACCAACTTGCCAATAATAGGCTATTTGTCCATCAAACGAGTGTTAAGTCTTTGCAATTATTTGAAATTGCTTTAAGGGGTCACTGCTCTAAGTGCCTCTTAAAGCAGATCGCTTGCAAAAATCTATGCATCCCCTTATTGCTCAGTGCACATCTCTAAACATACAAAGGAACTACTACAGTGCACAGAATAAGAGCAAGTGAGGTAGGAAACGAAAGTCCGTCATAAAAGCAGGAAATTATTACTGAGTTCTAGCAGCATCCTCTTGGATATACTTATTTTACCAGTTGCAATGTCCAAAATACATTGATACATTTGATACATTTGATATCAGCTAGGTCTTCTGTGTCTTCCTTGCATCAATTTAAGATGTAATTTCTCTCTGCAAATTGCATTACTTTTAATATGCTAGAATAATATTTATACCATAAATGAGTTTTATATGTTATCTTGGTGGGGTTTTTTTCCCAATTTAACTTCAATATCATCAATTAAATCTAAATATGACAGCACTTTGAAGGAGTAATGAGATCTATAGCTGCAGAGGCTTCACTCACTACTGCTTCTGTCTGTTATGTTGGCGTCAGGCAAGTTCATGGTGGCCTGTACTTTGCTCATTCAGAATTCCTGCTGCTGAGAGGATTGATTATTATTATTTTGTGGTGCTTTGGTGCTTGGTGTAGTTCTCATGAAAGTGTATTTACGCTCCAGAATATTTGTTTAAAAGTTGAGGTGTAACAACTTAATGAGACATTTATATAGAGTTTAAAGAATGTTTTATGTGACAGTTCTGGAGAAAGATGTAGCTGTAGAGGATGTGAGAACTGGGATAAGAAAATTCCCAGGTGATTGATGTTTTCCGAAACAACAAAACTGCGGAAGTTGCCCTTCCACAGTTGGAGTGTAAATAAAACATCATGTCACAGTCATGTCACCCTGTGTCTTGTTTTGAAACTTGCAGCCCCAGGACTGGGGTAAATAGTGGCAGATTTGGAAAAGGAGCTCCAGTATGCTTGGTACATAGGATGCTCTCTGACCATAGGACAGAAAAGAGTATGTTTTATGAAAATGAAGGCACTCCGTTTTGACTAGCTGTGGAAGGAAGTAGAGGAGGAACATGTATGTCTCTTGCCACTTGTCCCAAATTGAAATACACTCTTTTGCAGTCAGGTATGTTACCATTGTCCTAACCATGTAAATAAGTCTTGTGCAGTAGAGGTTAACAAGGATTTTCTGTTTTAAAAAGTCTTTGTAGGAAGTAGGTTGGACACTGTGGTTTTTGTTTTGGTTATTTTTAACTCGTCATAAAGGAGTCTCGCTTGGGGTTCAAAGGGCAGGAAATTCAATAGTTTAACATCAGTCACTTGGTGGAAGTGTGATACTCTCTTTAGTTTAGAGAATGAATGTGATCGGTTTATCTTGAGTGGCAGGAAGAAGTCTGGGCCACCCAAGTGAGTAAAGTTACAGTGATTTTCATGGTTAGTGGTCTGTTTTTAAAATGAATGTATTTGCAGACTGTGTTTATTTATTGCTTTGAGCTTTTTCCATTAAGTTGTTGGGGGTTTTTTCCCCTAGTGATGTGCTGTAGTGTAGGTACCTTTTCCTTCTCTCTTTTCTATTTTTGGTAAAATGTAGACATCTTACTGGCAGTGCTTTGAAGCACAGTTTGAAGTGATGCTGACAAGAATGCATGAGCGAGTGACTTGTGCAACTAGAGATGCAGAAATAAGTTTAAGCTACTGTCTTGCACTTAGTTTGTTGTGTAATATTTAAACTTTGTGTTCAAGCAGTCTGTTCCCGTGAAGGCACGGGTAGATGAATGAGAGGGAAGCACTCTGTGCCTGGAAAGACCAGTTTTCAGGTGAAATGAAATCTGGACCCTAGAGTCTGGTGGCAATTTGCTTGCTCTGGACCAGAGGTGCTACCCCAGCACCATGGACTGATGCCAGCTCGAGCAATTACACTCTGCTCGGCTACTTAATCTCCCCAGCCTGTTTTGCCTTTTAAACTCGTGTTGTGCTACTCTCAAGTGCAGCTAAGCACGTTTTTTTTCCTGTAGTTGGCTGCCTTTCAGAGTGGAAATCAAGCAATCCCTTTACACAGTTCTGTTTGGAGCAGGTTTGGTAAGTGGCTGAGGTTCTGTGTTGTCAGGTTATTTGTAACCTACTTTGTATAGTTATTATTATTTTTAATTTTGTCAGATCGTATAAGGATATGTGTGTTTGTGTATTCACAGGCATAGCCCAGTAAAATTAATGGTGCATTTTTCTGAATAGGCTCCAGTGTTTTAAGAAATGGTAGAAATCCTGAATATTCTGACATCATGCCTTCACTGACGGCCAGAAAGATTTGTGTGCCTCTTGGAGGCTTTTGTTAAGTTATAAAGCACCTATATATGTTCAGTTAATCAACTGGGGACTCTGTCACTATGTTCATTAAATGGCACGTTGCCTTCACCGATAATGAATTGTACCCGTGCTGCTGCAGTGGGGAAGGTTTTCATTTTAAACTACTTTCGTAGTGAAGGAAGTGCTAAGCCAGCAGCCCTCGGCAGATCAGCACACACCGCTAGAGCTCTTCCTCTGCTGCAGCTTTAGCAAGAGTTTGCTAAACAAAACTGCTTTCCCGCACTGTTTTAGTCCTCTCCGTCTTGCCCGGCCAGCCTTCTGACTGCAAGATGCTCGTGAAAGAGTAGGGAGCACACTGGTGTGCTCCTTCATCTCTAGGCCCGCTCCAGACCCTCAGCCCCACGGCGTGCAGCTCACCCGGAGCAGTGCATCTACCCCCACTGCAGGGACTGCAGAGCTGGACCGTCTCCTTCCCCCTTCCCAGGGTTTCATCTCCTATGTCCCTCACAGAGGGAGATTAGGGGGAAAATTTCCCCTCATGAGGGGGAAAATTCACACCATTACAGTTACTGTGGCAGATGTTCCTATGTTATTTATCATAGCGTGTATTTTGCCTATGCAACTAAAAGTTACAGCTGTCTTTGATGCAGCCTGGGAAAAAAATCTCTTTTGAATTGGCTTGTAGGTGCGTGGTGTTGACTGCCTTGGCGGTCCAGGGTTTCACACATCCACGGGGAGCCTGGTCAGAGCAGGCCACAGTTGCCCTCTGCTGTCTGCAGCAGCTCGGGAGAGTCACAGTCCAGAAACTGAGCGCTCTGAGACTATTACAGCAGTGCAGCTGCGTGGAAGTGTGGCCCTCCCGACAGTGTTGCTCATGTAAACTGGCTATTTAGCCTCGGAGCTACGGGGACATTCCCGGGCTTTGTTTTAAAGCTGCTTTTCCTTGCTCTTCTGCAAAGACTTCGCAAATTTTGTTACATGAAGTTTGCTTTATAAAAAGGAAGGCTGAAATGGCTGTGAGAACATCTGAAACTGACAGCTTGCTTTTAGTAAGTAGAAAAGTAAAAATAAGAAAGGAAATATCAAAATAAGGAGATCATAAAAAGGCAAAAAATAATGAATATGAGTTATATCACCAACACTTTCTAGTGGTATAGAAATATTTATTTATAACAAAATAATAATGAAAAAATGTTGTAATTTTTAGAAATGAGTATGGCAGATAAAGTTCATGGTGTTAAATACCTTAATTTCTTACAATATTATTATGTGAAATGCTGCATCCAACAGAAGAAGCACTGGACAGTAAATACACCTTCATGCTGTGTATGCTGCTCAAGGGACCCATGTTACAATGACTTGTGCATTTTGAGATCATCGCGTGCAGGAGAGCGCGCGGATCGGCGCTGCTGCTTTATGGCACGCTGCCTCCGAATACGGCACTAGGGCCGGCCCGGGGCTCCCTGCGCGCCC